>CM043020.1:23304419-23397558 GCA_023690525.1 Holotrichia oblita
AAATTGCAGGTTCTATAAGTACCTTTTCCTACACAATCTTGCTCGGTATCTAAATTCCATTCTCCAAGTCTTACCAATGTACTGTATCAACATAAAACATCATTGTTATGTTTAGTATCACTCATTGGTTTTGAATACTTACACTGGGGAAGTGACACAGTGAGCGGCCGTTAAAACATATCTGTTGTTAATCAATGTTCCACCACAATCCCAAGATTTTTGTCCCGAAGGTCTAGTCTTTTGTAAGAGAGCAGTCCATGGAAATTCTGTAAGATCAGTGTCTTCACCGCCTACCACTCTGAAATTATCCTGAAATCAAAAGACATTGAAATTAATTGAAAGTTGTCTACACATAATAGGATTCAAGTAATTATTTGTTTGGCCTATTTACCTGAAAACCACATTCACTTCTACTCGGTAGAGTGGATGGAGTTCTAAACGTTTTGACATTTCCACAACAGACGAGAGGGAAGCCGTCAGCAGCCACACCGCATTTAGACTGAGAAATGAATTTGCTTATTTCAGGATCTCTGAACGATTGCCGAACATAATCGTAAAACAGCTGACAAGACTGAAGATGAATGCACTGAGCTGTGTCTCCGTTGGGTGTGGTACAAGATTGTTCTGCAATAAAAACATTTTTTTGTGTTAAATAAAATAAAAAATAGACGAAATTAATATTGAATACTTAAAACTACGTTTTAAACTAAAATGGTATTATTCAAATAGAATAAAAAATCTACAAAATCAGATAAGAGGAGTTTGATAGAGAGAAAGCTCAGGTCTTCCTGAGTTGCTAATTTCTGATACATGTGCGTCAACCAACTTTGAAGAGGTCTTTTCAATGTGTGGGAATTCCTACGACTATAGAGCATTTTCATAAATTGGGAAAGTAACCGAGTTAGAAGAGGACGTTAATGCTGTGGGCCAGTCCTTCTATCGGTTTAGTTCTTCCAGGTACAGCCCTGGAAGGGAAAGTCGTAAGCCCTTTTTCTGGTTTGGTTATTTCTTTCGCATTACTCTATAAACGATCCTCACCTACCAGTTTGGGCAGGGTAGACTTTATAGCCTCCATCTGAACCTCAAATTTGTCGTCGAAATCGTCGTCCAAATTGGTCTCGTGAACTGACTTTCAGCCTTTTCTCTGAGGTTGTATGCGACGTCGTCAAGTCCCTGAAGCGGACTAGTTCAGTTAGTTTCATTTTGTTTGTTGAATTTAAAAGCTTTTATCGCCTTTCACACAGACCTATCATGTCCCATCAATGTAACTCGTGAAATACTTAGAATTTGATAGAAAGCGTATTTGCCAAGGTGTTGTTGGTAGGTAGGTTAGTTTTTTGCGTGTATTGTATGGATCTGCGCATGTCATACAATAGGATTTTGCTACTAGTTGGGAGCCATTTGTTAAATTCGTAAATATTCTTTGTGTTGTCAATTATCAATAAAATGCGGTCTGTCGTTGCTGAGTTGGTAGGTAGGCTCTCGCACGACTGCCCAAGGGAGATTAAGATAGGATTATGAAAAAGAAAAAAAAAAAAAAAATTGATGATTGAATCATCAATCCAAATAAAATTTTTGTTTTCGATCTCATACTGTGTTTCGTGTTTGGAGGTATCAACAATTTCCTTAATTACTCAGTACTGGACTGTCGTATTATTTTCATTTAAATTGCATTACGTTCAGTACATTTTGGCCTACAAATCAAGCCCTTATTTACATACCTGCTACGATTATTTCATGTATTTTGTGTAAAACAAAGTTATGGATTGCTAATGAAAGAAATTCAATCTTGATTAAAGTTGGATTTTTGAGATTTTTCAAATTTTCAGTTGCAATTTCTTCAAATAAAATGTTTCTAAAATGTTTATCATCTTCAAATCTTCATTTTCTATTTATAGATGTTAACAAACATTATTTTATAGAAAATTGTCTCTTTCAAATATCCCATTAATAACTGATAATGAGACACTGATAAGGAACTAGTAGTCTATATATTAAAACTATTAATTAATTATGATTATGACCTTAGGGCGCTATTGTCCCTTGTGTGGTAAATTTAAAATACAATTTTTTACTTGGAATAATTTTTATCAAGAATGAGTATCAACATCGACATTATTAGCTGACTATTAAAATGCAATTACTGTAGGATAAACAATAATAACGTGTTTAACAAGAAATGTGTAAGTTTATTTTTAAAAGTAAGGTATTACCAGAATGATTAGCTGATTAGTCCACTAAAGCTAAACAGAAATAAGCATATTATAAAGAAAACAACAAAACAAAAATTTCAATGATGAATGAAATTGAATGAATCTAAAATTTGTTTTGTTAAATACGTTACTATAAGTGACATCTTTCATCCACGTTTGATTGGATTAAAACATAGACAAAGCCTGTCCATGTAAATATTAAAGTCATCTTGGTGTTTATTAATAACCACTATCAACTAGAAGGTAAAATTGTTTTGTGGTAATACTGTATTACCCAAAAAAAAAATGAGATAACTTATTGAACACGGACAATAATGCAAATTCTGCACTCTATCACAATCCTTTCAAATACTTAGGTTGTCCCAGGTTACCACAAGATCGTCAAGGTCAACACTAATCTATGCAATGTGCATCTTTTTTTCTTACTTACAATGTTTCGTTTCTTTACATATTACTACTTCATTACCTTTAGTTTTTTTCTAAAATCTGTATGTACCAGAGCTGCTGTTGCATCTTTATAAATTACTATTTATAATTACATAAATTCTGTTCATAATTCTGAATTCTAATTCTGAGTCATAATAATGTAAGAAACAATAAAATACCAGTTAAAATTACTTCTGAATTGGATATTGCGTTTTGTAAAAGCTTTCAATCTTTTATTTTGGATAATGGTGGACCCAAAAATGCTGTTTTGTTCTATTCCATGTTCAGTGTGGAGCACAGCTCGTGCAATAACATTTGATCCGCAAAACTTAAACTATAGGAAAAATGACTTACTAGACTTGCAAAATAGAATCAATATAAAACAAAAAGAACTAAAGAGTAAAGAAATATTAAAGGATATGGCAACGAGTGACAAAAAGTACTGGAAAGGTTTTAGAAATATATCTTGAAATAACAATGAATGAATGAAATCTACAGCTCTTCTATAAAGCAATTACATATATAACATAAACAAGATGAAAATGTATGTAATTAAGGATGACTGCAATATTATGAGCAGAAGGAGAACTATTATCTATAGCACACAAAATTATAATAATATTTATTGGAACAATGAGAGGACCAAAACTCATTGCCAAAATAAAAAATTGACCATTAATTATTACTTTTGAAAGTTGTACTGTGTTATGCGCTTACCGGTTATCTTAAACCCCTAGATATTCATATAGTTTCCAATACCAAACAAAGATTTGAGGTAATTTAGCTTTAGGGAGAATTAACTTAGACATTGTTCAAAAATTGATCGAACGGTAGCCAACAACGGGGCAATTTATGATATGATGATATACAAGGAATAAGAATGTAATGTAAAAGATAGCAAAACTTTAAAGAAAACCCAAAACATATCTTTATTCACGATTCCTTAGAGACGACACGACAAGAATATAAGATTAAAGCTCTATTAATTTCTCGTTCATGGCTAGAATCAAGGGTAATCCTTAATTTATTTTAAACATTGGCAGTAGAATGGATCACAAAATTTTCATTGACCTTTTCATCGAAAATTGAAGAAAGTTGTGGAAATAATTTCGAGAGCTTTTGTTCTCTACAACTTCTGTCCATCTTAAAGGGACCCTTACCTCGTGGATAATGTAAACTGGCATTTAACACCACTTTAGTAAGTAATAATGTAAGGTCCGCTAAAATTTTATGCAATCAACACGTTATCGAAGATTGTTGTGAAGACGAAAAACTATTGAGAGAAAAATTGGCAAAAGACATTTTGACTGAAAGAATTTCTGAATTTATGTGTCATTTATTCATTGTTCGTTATTAGAAATACATATATAATGCGCCTGTTCTAACTAGTTGCATCAAAAATTATCAAGAGAATTCAATGTTTAAATTCTATGAAGAAAACATGGATTTGGTCTACACTTTTCGGGTTTTCAGTTATAAATTGTATCTTATTATAATTTATAGATTATGGATAGCTAAGCTTGTGTTTTGTTCATAAAATTAATGACTGTTGTTTCGAACATCGATGTGTCTGCAGTTTTTTCTACATTTTCGAAATGAAGATGATTTTTTGGACAGTGTAATTACTATGAATAAACCTTGGATGCATTATTCCACAATAATAATCCGGATTTTTTAAAACTTCAGTTAAACGGATCGATAAACACAGTGGTTAGGCGGCTGACTATCGTTGTGGCGGAGCGATAGGAGCTGGGTTTCAATTCTCCGGAAGAACGGTGACATTTTCCTCCGAGAATCTGATCGACCTACCATTGACTGTTGGAGCAAAGGGAGTCAAACACGCGATACAACTTTAGAAGTCACTGCAACTAAACACCCACCACACACGTGCTTGAGGTTGTGCCGATGCTTGAGCACGAGATTTTGGCACATTTGTAATGACATTTACGTCAATCGCGTGCTCAAGCATCGACACAACCTCAAGGATGGACTATAAATATGACCCTTAGCAATGAATATGACAGGCATGAAAAAATTAAACTATATTAATCACATTTTGTAGAGGACGCTTCAAGTAAATTATGAGAATAATAGTAAACAGGAATAACTTCAGAAATTTAGAAAAATTTTGTTCATAAAACAGATACACTGTCGAAGGTCAAAAATGTTTATAGGGACTTTCCTGTCCAGTTCTTATTACAAATCCTGAAAGCCATTTATTTACAAAATTGCAACTCTTAAATCAGGACATCATAAAAAGTTTGAAGGTCCGATATAAATAAAAGATTGTTGAAAATAAATTTGATGGAATTGTTTCTAACATGTTAGTCCTTCACTCTGAGACTGGTTTTCAAGATATGGAATGTGGACGTGGAATAAAACGAAAAAGCGACTCTATATACAGGGGCGCTCTTAAAGGACAGAATAAATTCAGTAGAAATATATTTTTTCAAATATCATTTGTTTTTTTTAATATTAATTATTTTCCAATGTTAACTTCTTTTTAGCAATGACAGTTGAATACAAGAAAATACATAATTATACATTTTGATCTATTTCTGGGCTAATTCAGCGCATTTCAACTCTAAAATGGTTTTGCAGTTTAGCTAAATTTTGTAGTCTGTTGACGTGCACCTCATACTTTAAATAACTTCATCAAAAATCAGGAGCCAATCCCGTCACCTAGGAAAACAATTATGAAAATGTCGAATATGGTACTGAAATCATATGGTGTTATCTGAAAGGCCAGCATTATTAGCGTTTGGAAAAATTCCACAAGCACTGAAACAAGATCATTTTATAAAAACTGTAAATTGTTTAACCCTGTTAGGGTTGTCTCAAAGAAAATTTTCTAATAATTTCAACCTATTTAATGTGCAGAAGAACAACACGCAAAATGAAAATGCTTGGTAAAGGAGTTTTTGTCAATTGTTATTTTCTAGAAAATGTTTTAAAGCAAAGTGGTAACATGTTTACAGTGCTGGTTCGACAATGAAAATCTCTCGCAAAATTAAGGAAACAAAGAGGTGCTGCCATTGAAAAAAAAAACAAGACATGGCGTCCATATTAAAAACCAAATGCTGTCTAGACATGGAAATATATATTATCATCAACGATAGTAGACCTGTTAGAGGATTTCTCATTGTATATATCTAATGTAAAAGTATGTTAAGAAGCTATAAATGAGACATGGTTAGAAGATAAATTAAAACCTGCTTTGAATGAACGCTGTAACTAGCAAAATGGGTTTAAAAAGGCCAGCAGTTGTTATAGAACGTTTAAAAATATTTTGGGAGATCACACTATAAGCAGAAGGTGCACACCAAGATCTTAGAAGAAATTTCAGACTAACAAAGATTAGGTTTTCCAGAATGTGTGTTATATCTGTTTTGTTATTAACAAACATTTCCTCCTTTAAAATCAATAATTGGTCTACTTGATCTAACAGACAAATCAAGGTAGAGCATTAAATTCATTAACGTAAGCAATAGTACAAGGAATTATAACTTCAAAATAAACTCCTTACCCTAATTACGTTTTGTAGCCATTAGATTTGGCTATTTTTTATTGCTTATAGATGGGATTCAAAATTGGTTCACTGACAAAAACAATCTTGCTAAGTTTTAGTGTAATTCAGGATGCTTCTAAAAGAACTATATATGCTTCACTGACGTAGTAGTCCATTAACTTAGTGTTTATATAAAATAGAAGAAAAACCCAATAGCGAAGTTGTCTCTGAATTCAATTAATTTTTTACATTATTATTGTTCTTTTTATACATACTCACACAACAACAACTTGAACTAATGTCAATTCGTAGGGAAGTGTTTCTATAATTTTAGATTCCACTGTAAATGTACCTACTTTATACATAAATATTTTGATGCAACACATATTATAGAAGTAGACTGATATTATATATTGTGCCATGTCATAACCTCTGACCGTAACAATCACTGATATTAAAAGAGAAAAAAAGACGACTAAAACGACATTTTCCAGGAAGAAAAAAATCGCGTTATTTGGTACAAAAAAAAAAAAAAAAGAATATCAACCAAGAAAATATAGATAAGTAACTGAAAACGGATAAACCTAATTGTATAAATCCATGCTTCCATTTGTTGTTTTCAGTGTTGTAAGAAACACCTCAGATATGTAAATCAATTGGCCTTCATATAGTTAGTTATTTTGACAAGGTTTCTGTTGTGTGAGCGCACATAAGGTTAAATTTCGACGATCTCAATACAGCATTGTTTCTAAATTTAATTGCACGCATTCAAAATATTATTTATTTAGAGGTACTTACGGCTGATTGCAGAATATATGTGTATAGTAAACAGTAGCGCGAGCGGTAACCACATTTTGATAATTATAATTAAAAAAAAAATTATAATATCACCTCAATTGAGTGATAAACTTTATCACACTTTCAATTGCGAAACACACTACGTTCGGTAGACACAAAATAAATGATTCTCAATATGTGTAGCTCTGTCGCTACAGAAAAATAGATTACGCTCTCTTCCAGATCTTCGTTTTATCGTCGTCGTTGTAGTCTGGATTTCCTACGGTGGAACTGTTACACGGTCGTATCAGAGTTTCAAGAATTGAGACCGATTACGTATGTATATATTTCGTCACGTGAAGAAGTAACCGGTTAACAAATTACGTTGCTACTGGAATTCTCATACGGGTATTAGATTTTAATTGACTATAGTAAGGTATATATACTTTCAATAATTTCCAATTAGTACTAAGTAAGACCACCACGCATGTATCTAGTAAATGAAAATAAGTATTTATTGATAATGATTGTGATCCTCATGGGAAAAACCTATCTTTATCACAGTTTGCTTGCCGGAGGATTCCTATCCGCATTAATTTTTGAATACGCTAAAATCATAACAAGATGTGGTCACTTAATGATATCATTTTAAAACTTCTGATTTTTCATTTTTCTGGAAATATCTGCAGTAGTTGATGTTCCCAATCAGAGCAAAAACATTTACTATAGTATTATCAAGTTATATAGAAAGAATCATTTAACAATGTTAAGTAGTTGTAACGTAGTACATACATTCTGAATATTTTCAAGGTTTCGAAACTTAACGATGTTTTGAATAAGATTGGTTGATTATATTCAAGCTATACCTTTAAAGCGTACATTAGAAAATGTCATATAAGTAAACTTAATTAGTTAATAATAAATATTAACTACAAGATTATATAATGATCTTTTGTGCTGGCTTTCACTTTTATGGTAGTATTGAAATGGGCTCGTGTCTATAAGTAGTAGTCAAGGGAAATTTTGTCCATTATACAACTTAAAATTTAACTCTACAGAGGCTAACATAATGTACATACATAGATGTGCCTACAATATTCTCTTAAGTGCTTTCCATGCATTGATTATGACAAATTCGGGAGGTTTCATAAAATTGTGGTTTATTTCATTGTTTGCTTGAGCTGGCTAGAGGTGCGTGAAAGGTGCTCATTGTTTAACGATCATTTGATAGTGTTTACATTTCTATGTGGTAAAAATAAGTAGATAGTTACTTAATTACATTTTTTTAAATATTCAATGATTCCCTAGGGTTTCTCTGTAATAGTATGACGGTTCGTTTTTGTATTCCCGAACTAGGCAGGAGAAAAATGTTCCAAACAGTAGCAATACAAATTAATTTTTTTTATTTTATTACATCATTCTAATAACATCTCTAATCCGTTATAAAAAATTCGTTTGGTTTGTCTGCAAAATATCTTTGTGGATAATAGCATTATCTAAACGTAGATATAGATGATCGTGAACTAGTAGGGTTAGTAGCCAATGGAAAAAATCCTTTGTAAGGAAATAACACTTGTATTCCTTTAGGCCAAATTTTATTTATTATAGAGCTTCATTAGGAAGTTTTTGCTGACCAACTGCACCTTCTCCTTCAATGTTGGTTTTTATAAAGAAACATTTGGCATTAATAGTTATGGATCACCTTCTTGAACAGGTGATACCTCAACTTTCATTCTCTTTACCTTTCATCTACAAATATGTCGACGACCTGATATGTTCCATTCCCTTAGATGAGGAAGACAACATTCTCCATCATTTCAATAGTTTCAACCCGCACAAAGAGTTCACCATTGAACTCAAACATAACAAATCCATTCCCTTTCTAGATACTAGAGGACATAGAACTCCGTACCAAGAAATTATCCTTGATTGGTATACTAAACCCACCTTTTCTGGTCGCTATTTAAACTATTACTACAACCACCCCATGCAAATGAAACTTAATGTTTTACGTGCATTAAAGAATAGAATTCTTAAAATTGCTCACCCACAATTTCATGATAACCTCAAGACTCGTCTTGCAGAATTCTTTGCACAGAATGAATACCCCAAGAAATTAGCTAGATCAACATCCTTGAATACATACCCATTCTAATATTACTTCCCCCCATAATACCAATAACTCTCATAGTTCTCTTAATATTCAATATAAATTTGTTAAATTCCCCTACATACCATATTAATCGGAAAAAAAGAAATTACTTCTCCAATATCCCACCACTAAGTTGGCTTTCTACAATACCACTACGTAGGGTCTGTCTTCTCTAGAGTAAAGGACACTCCATTCTAATGTTATCTACCACATCCCCTGCAGGAACTGTGAACTTGTATATTTATGTAGGTACTACCGGTCAGTGGTTAAAAAACCGCATCTACCAACACAGTAGAGACTGTTCTAAGAACTCGGATAGTACTGCTCTTTCTTCCCACTGTTTACACAATAAACACACAATGGATTTTGATAGCACTTCTGTTATTGCTACTGAAAACAACTACATGAAACATATCTCTGATGTGTATTACATACAAACCATTAGTAATACGATGAATTTTAGAACTGATTTGGATAATCTCAGCCATATATGTATATACCTCATTATTTAATATTAACAAAACGGCTCGATATTTAAACAATTTTGTCCATTCGTAAATAATCGATTTTGAAGAACAATCATCCCTATATAGACCTAACAATTTTGCACGAATAACTTTCTTAGATTTTCTGTGTTCATCAGGTAAATTGATGCATATTTTTATATCAGTATCAGCATTGGTAAGATATGTAAGCAAATACAAGATTGCAAGGAATAAAGACAACAAAATATTAATTCAGCTTCATATTTTCAAAATTTTTAAAAGCGAGTAAAATACAATTATGGATTAAGTACGATTGCATCATCATCTGGTGAAGAAGGTGAATATAGCTTATGAGACATATCCTCAGTAGAAAAACATAACGCCAACTTCGTTTAAAGAAATGTTACAGATCACTCAAACAATTTTTCATCCATCTGAACACGTATTCGAAGAAACTGCCCATTCATTCACAGAAACACAACCAGATGGATTCGTTGTTCGTCACAGTTCTCTTACAGAAAATTATATTGCTACAGGATATTAGACCATTTCCCAATAATTTCTTCGAAACTCAAGTAACAGAGAAAGGATAAAAGGACAAACTATTCTTTTACCTATTATCTTAGCATCCACTCGAAAAAAAAAACTATTGAAGAGGCATCGAGAGCAGCATCTCTAAAGAAGATGCCTTGTCTTCACTTTGACTTATGAAATAAGAGAAAAAGAACCAGGAAAAAGGAAGTTGATCATAAAAGTGATGAAATATTTGACGATAGTAACAAAGAAAAATCATTCATTACGCAGCTACGACGAAGAAGAAAATAGATGAATCAGAACCCAGTGTCATTTACTTAAACAAGAAATCAGCCTCAAATAGATTTTTTTTATTTCGTTGTTGTAAAATAGCAAGTGTCCCACTGCTCCCACTTTTCCCTTACCTACTGTTTTAATAACAGGTCTTTCATGTATCCTGTAACTGCCCTGCAGAAGCAAAGTTTGCTGGGCATAATTGCGATGTCTTTTTTGCATATAGCCATTTTCACGTCCTGAATTGTGGCTTTCCAGACATTTCTTGCAATTGTAGTTCCTTTTGGCACATACTCAATTAAGAGAATTCTCTCCGCGTTCGTATAACCTGTGGGGCGTCATTTTACTGGCAGAATGTTACATCTTTATTGTATGCTTTCTTTCGATAGAAACTTCCGATGTTTCTGTGTTCAATTTCAAATCAATCATTGAAACTTATCTCAGGGATAATTATCGCAATGGCATATCTTTTCATAACTAGGTAAATAATATTAAATTATATTTAGATGAAGTTAAATATGTATTTCATGTTTTTAGGTGAGCAAATAATTTATTGACCCACCGTACATTTTAATGACGTTTCGGTATCGTACTATTTCAAAAGATTACTTGTGGTAGATTTCCTATAGATAATACATGAAGATTTATAACAACAACAATCTACATTAAACCAACCTGTTTGGCTTCGATAATATGTGTAAGCTAACAAACCATGAATGAACAAAAAAATGTTTACGCTGGTGACCGGCAATTTATGCATCCGGACAAAGACATTCACCGTCTACAATTTTTTGTTATTAACAGTATTATTACAGTATGTTTTGGTTATATATTAGTGCAAACGCTTTGCAAAAGTTTATAAAGATTGGTAGAGAATCAGTAAATCGCTTATTACTAAAAACACCCAAGTTATTTTAGCGACTTTTTCCAGCCACAAAAAAAAATTTAAATTTAAAAATTCAATAACTGTTATAGAAAAGTTACAACGGAATTTTATTTTCGTTCTGGTTGTTTAACACAACCAGTGTTACAGGTAAAAAATCGGTAACACCATCACGACGACATTTAATTAATTAACTCGGTACACGTGTTTCGAAAACTCATGTGCCCTCATCACCAACCGAATACGAAATTCGGTTGATGATAAATTGATGTTGATGGATAGTGATTCGAAATGCATATTCCGAGTTAATTAATTAAATGTTGTGGTGCTGCTACTACCGATTTTTGATCTTTGTCATAGGAGCCTACAATCCTTGAAATCACATTTGCAACCGAGCTTATTATATCTTTATAAAATGCCTGAGCTCTTCATCAACTTATTCAGGTGCTGCGCTAAAATATATTTTAAAAAGTTATCTCAAATAGGCCTTTGGTTTCAGGAAGTCCGTTGTAGTATTTTTCTTTCGCGCAGCTGTTTATAAATCGCGAGACTGCTGTGCAATCATTTTTCTCACAATCATATATAATGTGATGAAATTTTGTTAGCTGCCATCATCTCTAGAAACCCAAAATTTAATGTTTTTTATTTTATTGCCGGTAAATTGTTATACTTTTTTGAAGTGGTAGTGTCAACGAATGCCCTGCAAGATTGATTCTTTCATTCGGACTTTTGACTTCTTTAGTTTCTGCGTGCATATAATAATATGTCTTGAGTCAAACAACTGTGCTAAGTAAACTGGATCTTGTACAGGAATTAACGGCCCTGAAGTTCCTAAGCATTATAAAATGTCTCTGTTTGTATGTTTCATGTTTTATGGACAAATTTGATAGGTAGCAACGGCAACTCTCTTAAAGATATTTTCTAAACTTAAGAGTTTTAATGTAAGATCTTTACACCTGTTACACATCTGTTCTTGGGGAAGTCCAAAATGTTGTTTAGTGCGCAAAACATGACATAAATAAATTCTACAATGAACGACGAATGAATTTAATTGTTATGTAGCGATTTTTTTATCAATTTAGCTCTATCTATTGTTACAGCATATGCGATGCTACATTAGCGACGTACTATTATGATTTGCTGCGACTCTTGTCATTTTCTTCACGTTTGTGTATCCGCTGAATATTTGTTACTTCAATTAACCCTTGAAGATGGATATTACGGAAGGGTGTGGTGATGAATTCGACCTAAGCGAGTCTGGGCATCTGAGTGACTAAGATTTATCAGCAAAAGTTCTCTTTTCGCACAACCTCTTACTGTGTTTGAAATGTTCGTGCATAGATTAGAATTCTATTTAGAAAACATTTTTGGTATACGTTTGACTTTATCGTCAGTATGAATGACCTCGATATTATTGAAGCATTGTTGAGTATGGTCAAGACTTTGAGTTTGTCGCAATAAGTGAATGGTTATCCTAGGATCACAAAGCATTTCAGTAAAGTAGTTTTCAAAAATAGAGATTACTGAAGATCGTAGTATTGTGTCCAAGTCTAACATTTACGATTTGATAGAATAGTAGTAAAAGCAAGAAAAAGAATACTAAATAATAAAGCTGTTGCAGACATCTCTATAAACCTAACATTACCATCTAATTATAAAAGCTCTTGTATCTTCACCTCTACTAACACGGTGTCCAATTATTGTTTATGTAACAGCCACTTTGTATAGTGGTTGTGAATTCCTATTTGGAAATCTCCCCGATTAAATTACATAATTTAACCTGTTTACTAAGAACTGACGTTTCATTAGTTACATATCTACCTATACAATTTATGAATACAAAGGTACTTCCCAGAAAATTTCTGTGGCATTTGGGAATAATATTCAGTATATATTGGTAAACAGGTTTCTTGTAGTTCAAATAGGTGTTTTCATGGTTTAGTGAGGACTTCCCCGAAAAATCAAGTGTTACGAATCTACGGAATATTATCGTAGGTGTGTGTTGGATGGTTGGTTGGTTATTTGGTATAATAATGAGTGTAATGAATGTAAATTTATTACTAATACCGGAGTTTATCTTACTTTATCACTAATTACATCGTTCTGCGAATATTTTAAATTTCAAAAAAGCGAAATAAAATAACATTATAGCTCTTTTTCTTTTAATAATGTGACAAATTCCAAAGATAAAATGTATTAATGAAAAACGCAACGTAATGCATCGATAGGGGAACCACCTAAATATAATTTTTATCCACATAATATTTGTCATTGATGAAAGTAAATAACACTTATGAATATACTTGAATGCAGTCTTACGTATATTTATAAACATGTCTAGACCCCGGTGCATAAAGTAATCTAATATTTTTAAAAATTCAGATAATTATACGAGTTGCAAACCAGTTTGTTTACAACGAGTTGCATCAATTCCTTCTCAACTGCTTTACTGTCCTTGTAGATGTTATTTACGTGTATATCTATGTGTTTAATATAAATATGTCTTTTTTGCGGTCAAAAATAAGTTGCTTTGTGTTTCATATACATGAATTTAAGGATTTTGGTTTTGAACACTTTTTTATTAACACCCATTAATTTATAAACATTAGCACAAAGTAAATATGTTTGTGTTAGTAGATAGTTCGAACTGGAACATTGTTTATATCGAAAATGTAGGTTTGTAATATCTAGAGCATAAGAATTTATTATCACAAGGTCATAATGATAGTAGATTGCAATGCTGATAAATTATAATTAATAAAGTAAATTGCAACGGAAACAAAATATCCTGTTTCTAGATAAAACTATTAATCACGCAATTTAACTGATTTCATCTAATTAATTTTGGTTCAAAAAGATATTGCTATCTATTAACGATTATTTTGATAAAATGTTAAAAGGATTAAATTTAAAAAAAACTGTTGTTGTGGGTAGAGAAAATTTTATACTAGCATAAAATGGGTTAGATCAATTAATTCAATTAATACAAACTCAAAAATTTGACAGATTTTTCCTACTTTAAGGATTTATTATTTTAACAGTTAATAAGTAGCTATATGGTAATTTGCCGTATTAGTTTTGGTCGTAGAGCTCACTTTTTTAAGTGCGGTAGGTGCTTAGTTGCAGTGACTCCGTAAGCTGTATCGCTTGTCTGTAAATTGTGTTTAAATGGTTTTGTGATATTACTAATAGGGAGAAGAGAGAGGATAAGGAATGGTAAGTCGATCCGGATTTCAACTCTCTGAAAAAATGTCACCGTCCCTCCTATCGTTCCACCACAACGATAGTGAGCCGTCTAATCACCGCGACGATCAACCTATTTTGTTAAATGAAGACCGTTTTAGGTTGATTTAACCAGTTAAATTTACTTGAAAGAAACATATAGATACGATAAAAAGCCACAGAATTCAAGGAATTTAAATAAAAATGAAATAATATCAAGTTGCCATTAGTAAAAAAACATATTACATTATTTACTGTAATATAATATTTCGTTAATTTGAGGTTGTGGCTTTACAATGTATTCTTTGGTCTGCCTCTCTTCCTTTTTTGTATTGCCTTAGCTTTCCATACTTTCTTTATCTGCCTTGTTTCTTCCATACTCACGACGTGTCCGAACCATTTCAATTTCTGTCTCTCTATACTTTCAAGGATCGGTTCTGTACTTAGGTCTTGCCTTATCACTTCATTTCCTTTCCTTAATCGTTTCAGTACTCCATACAACAGTTTTTGATTTCCTCTGCTATCTCTTTCCATTGCCTCCCCAAATTTTTCCCATGTCTTTTGTTTTGCATCTTTTACCAGTTCTTTAACTTTTCTTCTCTGTTCTTTTATTTGTTATATGTTTGATTATTTCTATTGCATAAGTTGTTTTTCCATGCTTGTTTTTTTCGTTTTATTTCTTGCTTTATATCTTCATTCTACCACTTTGTTTGTTTTAATGTTTACTTATTTTACTATACCCACAACTTTCTTCCGATACTGTCATTATTGTGTTTCTGACTACTTTCCATAGCGTTTCTGTTTCTATGTCGTATAAATTACAACTCCAAAAAAGTATACACACAGTTGGATGGGTGCTCAAGGCTAAAATATGCCAAATCTTACAGAATGAAAATATTTCATGTGGAACAACTTATCATAAAATAGCTCAATGCAAGCAAGAAATACCACGTTTTAATCTCCAAAACAGTGGAAGATTCTGGCTATTTACCACATTGAGGGCAGACAGGCTGTTGAGAAGTGTAAAAAATCAAGCGGTGAAGTCGATAAACGAGACTGGCTCGTCGATACTGAGACGAGTGCATTTTGGACAGTATAGTAGGATACCCTGAAACGTAGTAAATTTCGCCAATAAAACCCTAGTCTTTGAACACCTAAAGCTATTTTAGTAACAGTCTTCCCAAATTATTTCAGTTCATCAACGAACATCATGCTGAAGACTGTGTCATGTTCTGGGTAGACTTGGCATCGAGCCATTACTTTACAGATGCTCAAAACTGGCTTCAACAATTGTTCCTAACAGTAATAACCTTTTAAACTTGCTTGAATTGATCTGATGAGAGCATAGTGGAGGAGAATAGAGCAAATCATTTAATTTAATAATGGAATTTGTGCCAATATATTTAGGACATACGTTACAGAATCATTTAAATTACTAGGACTTAATTTTGTTTTGGAACATTTGAAAACATCGACTCACTCTCATCTTTCAACTTATTAAATGTGTAATCGATCAGATTCAACATATAGACGTATGTATGTATGTACATACATGTCGTGAATTTATAGATACTTATGCAAGAATTATATGGAAAACTATAAAACCAAATTTATGAGCTGCTGAATGGTTTACGTATAATAACCTTAAAGTTATATTGACCCAGGAATGAATCATATTTACAAAATGCTCAAGTAAAATTACCTAGTAGTTGCTTAGTTTAATAGTAGGAAACAACAAATTAATAAACGTTAACACAAATTTATTTTGCGATTTATATTGGCTTCTGTTGGAAAATAATCTTCATTATTATACGTTTATCAAATGATTGTGATAATGCTACTGATTATAAGTAAAACTAAAACAATAAATTATATTTATGCTCTACTTCTGAATGTCCTTCATCTGTGTTGTCCGTTTCTAGCGTATATTTTCATGACAAAGACGATAATGTATCATTGCGGTTATTATACTGCAACTTGGAAAACCCGTATTCATATGTTTGTTAGTTAATATATAGGACTTGTTATCAAGAAAGAACCAAAAAGATGTGGCCGTCAAAAACAGGATACCACAATAAATTAAATAGGTATCTTAAAATTTCAAAGATTTTAACCTGTAACTTTATCGCTAACGTTAGCGGTTTTCTAATCAAATTATTGCACCAATAACGCTACTTTATTTCGCGAAATTAGTCTAAATTTCAGAATTGTGTAACATCTAATTAATTTTTTTTGGGAGGGAAATGCGTACGCGTATTAGCAGAAATTTGAAAACGTAACAATTTTCGTAATTATCTGTGAAGCACAAAACCTAGATGCAAGAAATAAAATTACCTTAAAATAACCATAATAATCACATGGTCAGATTAAATTAATTCCTAGTAAATAGTTTTTAATTTCCGCTCTCATAGCTACATACAGTGATGGAAATAAGTATTTGCACATGATATATTTAACAAAATTAAAGATAAATATGTATATTATTCACAGGATTAGATGCACTGCATAAACACGTGTAAGGCTGTTGTTATTTATGATAAAGCTCCAGTTTTTTTTTCCAGGTATTATCCTCTTGCATCATTTTGTTTTTCACGTTTTGCCCACTTTCCACCGTTCTTTATTAGCTAGAATTTTGGTAGTTTAATTTAATCCTACTCTTCTTCCTGAAGCCTTCATTATTCTAGGGTGTATTCTACTTTTTGCTTCTTATTCAGTGTTTATAATTTTGAGCCGTGTATTAATGTCGGCACCACCAAAAGCTAAGTGGTTGGGCTTAATGGTCTGCCTATTCTTACTTATGTATTGGTCTCGAATGTCTTCTTTCTTAATTTTGTAATTTATTTTCGTCTAGAAACTTTGCTCTAAGTCTATCTACTGAGGTGGTTTCATGTCGATATTCAATCATATTAACTTTAGTCAAGAGCGACATCTTTCTTTTATCAACGAAAGACAAATCATGCGATGAGGTAAAATCAAACCTAGTTTTTGTGAAGGTCTAGATAAATGGAAAGAAATATTAAGAGGAACCTAAGATAAGTTTTTAATTATTTTGGCAAATAGATATCTGCAAAGTGAAATCATACGTTCTTGTATGCAAAACAATGTGTATATATATGGATATCAGCAAAAAATTTGCTATCCGTATCCAAAGCTGTCTTACAAGGGAAGATTTCGAACCAGGAAATTCAAAAAAATATGAAACTTTGGGAACATGTACATTACCTATAGGTATGAGCAAACCAATTTTATTTTTCTGAAGAAAAACATTCTAGCTGGATTAAAAAAATCAGAAAATGTCCATTTTTGTCTCTTGCATGCTATCTGTATGTGATGTAAGTTTCATAATTTTTTTCAATTTTAAGTTTTAGGATCTTCTCTTGTTTAAAAGATTTGTAGCTTTGTTCATATAACTGCTAATTCTGATCAGGATTGTCGGATTAGGACTCCTGAACTTCAAGAAGAAATTTTAAAGCGTAGTTCAGAGCTTTTAAACGTGTAAAATGTAATGTTTTAAGAGAGTATCATATCTATATCATATCATATCCAACCGGTAGAGGATCTTCTAAGTCTGGATACCGATTGAGGTATACACAAGAAAAATGTATTTGAGCAACGAACATGTTCATGTTGATATTTTTAGCACGAGCAAATTGAGCACATTGTATATCGGATCTAAGGATGCTAAATTACAGAACTACAGAAGATAATAATTGTGGAGGGACAAGCTACAATTATTGAGAATAGAAAGATTGATACAAGTTTTTAGAATTCTTATTTTAAATATGTTCAAAGTAATGGCCATTTACAAGAATCCACTTAACCATTCTCTCCTACCATAGTTTAAAAGCATTCAACCAGCTGTCTTTAGGGATACTATCAATAATAATCTATAATTTTGATTTTATTTTGTTACATGATGTTACATGATTCCCTTTCTTGGCACTTTGCTGAACACAGTAGGCAAACAATTTTCAACATACCATTTAGCGGTAATTGTCTTTTGATCTTCTAATTTAATTGCGGCCACCAAACCCGTACTTCTAAAAAATACTACGTACATAACTTTTTTCATTGCCCGTTGTTTTTCCAACATCGTAGGGGTTTCCTAATATTCTTTCTATCCAGATTCGGCTTTCGTGGCAAGTGTGAACATCAAAAAACGGTATGTACGATTCATCGCCAGTTACAATTTTAGAAATAATTTGATGGCCTGCAGCATTCAACATATCTTTGTTGGCAAATTCTGCTTTTTGTAAATCTGTTAGATGATGGGGTACAAACTGAGTTACAACCTTTTTCAAATGTAAATGTTTGTGCAATATTGATCTCACTTGCGAGGATCCAATCTTCAGATTGGACTCTACCATTGCATAGGTAATGCGGTTGTCCTTTTCCACCATCTTCACCGCAGCCATGTTATCGGGGTTAACAGCAGGTAAAGGAGGTCCAGCTTATTTTCTGTGTTCCCCTAACTTGCAACCTCGTTCAAATTCTTTATACAATCTATAAACAGTAGCCGATGATGGTTTGAGATCCCCGCACTCTCACACGCTCAAGCCTTTCTTGAAATCGTAGTTCTCTCGTAATAATTCCATTTTTTCGATAACAGAAGCTTATTCTATGGACTATTTCTCAGAAAATTCGTTGTACAGTACAGTACGACCTAAATTAGAAGAGATTTCAAAAGCATATCCCTCAGAAACAGGAACCGTACAAAGCACTCAAGCTGTACATTCCAAGATGTTGAAAGTTTTTGGTCTTCTGTGTTTCTACAAAAGACTAAAAAACTAATTGTTTTTCTCTCGACACAGGACTTTAGTTTCTCTTATCCTCTTTATTTCCACATTAAAAGAAAAAAAAGTATGAAATGAATGGTAAATTCTGAATTTTAACGACAAAATTATCACTTTTCCCAAAAAAAAATTGATTTGAATATTAGCTCGAATTTACTATGGCTTCAAATCGTCTTCAAGTATTGCTTATTAACACCACATAGATCACCCCACTGAAAAACTTCACCAGGTCAACAGAAGGTTAAAGTCATGTTATTTATGTAATCGAAAAAATTTGTTCGCAGACAAGTAATGTATAGATTTTTTTCTAAGTGCATTAATATTATAATTTGATAGTTTCGCTTATAAAAAATTTTCCAAGAATGCGACTTGTTATAAATCTTCATTAATCAGAAACTGTATATTTTTTTTATTTCAATAAGTCATTATGCATTAATTTATCATTGTGTTTTGCAACGCAAAGTTCGATTCCCTGCGGAATAGAAACAGACATAACGTTTCTTGAAACAAATGTCAAAGGTAACTATCGCTAAATGTATATTTTATGTATATATGTTAAGGCTGTTTTATATTAATAACTTGGAGCTATAATATTTATTAATTCTTCGCGTCCGCTTAGATTACAGCTTATAAATTACTGTCTAAAACAAGTCTCTGTGCGTGAATACTGAATAGCAAAGTCGTGGTTTCTTCGATTTCTCGAAAACCTCCTGGAGGAAACATAACAGGTTTGTATATTAAAAAATATATATAAAATTCATATGAGCAATTTATTTTATTGTGGATTCATTTAGAATACATGCTTAAATTTGCATTTACAGGGGAATACCAAATGTATGCAATACATTTTCTAGAAAAGATACTTTTTAAAATTTAAATAATTACGTTTTATAGAGATGCTGAATTTATACGAGGAAATTAATATTGATGTAGCCTTCTGAGGATATATACATTTAAGTTGTATGGTGAAGAAGGTTAGTATTTTAGGTAATCAGTTTGTTGGACCATTTCTTATAAATACGATGGGATATATCTATTTAGCCATGAGACAGTTAAGTGATTAGATGAAGGTTTTGTAACATTGGGATTTATATTGACTAAGTTTGGCCTTAGTCTGGACGGTTTTCTTGTTTTTATAAAGCACTATTTAATAAAAAGGAATGAAACTCATTGTCAACGATAACATTTTTGACGAAAATATAAATATTTATCCGAATTTTCACATAATATTTTGTAGTCAAATTTTAGGTTTAGGCAATAGTTTGTAGTAGAGATAAATTGATCGCTATTGAAATAGAGATCAGATTCGGCTTCCTTGGCGAGTGGAAACATCAAAAAACGGTATGTACGTTTCATCGCCAGTTACAATTTTAGAAATAATTTGATGGCCTCCAGTATTCGACACATCTAAAGTTTGTTGGCAAATTCTAACACGTTTTGCTTTTTGTAAAACTGTCAGATGATGGGGTAAGTTTAAAAATTCTACACGATGATTTAGGAATGAAAAAAGTACCAAGATAATGGATTCCCAGATGATTTACATCCGACAAAAACTGTGGCAGCAAAAGAAGTTGTAATGAGCTGATGACAAAAACGTTCTCTCTAAAATTATAACATGTGAAAAGACGACGACGAGCTACGACAAAACAAGAATCCATGCAATGAGCTACAAATGATCTCTGTCACAAACGGATGGCAACGGTGTTTTGTGTTGGGATGCAGAGTACATGAAGAGGGTTCGATAACTATAGGAGAAGTATATAAATAAATAATTTGTTTAAGCTTAAAAACTGTCATACAGTATTAAGAGACGACCTGAAAACTTTGCTCAAAAGTCTGAGCTATTCCATGAAAATTGCAGAACTCTAAAGACGCAATGATCGGCTGTACAATCTGTTGTAACACCATAGCACAGTTGGTGCGACAGTCTACGTGTAGAGAAAAAACAGCAACTGCTTTGTCTCTACATCTTTATTTTCAACTTGTAGTACGACAAGTCGGACAACGGATCGTTTCGTTTGTAGGCCGCTTAAAGGCTCACTAAACTTAGGTTTATTATCAAATGATAATGAATCTTTAGATTAACAAAGTATCTGAGTGGATGACGGTTTTCTTCAGCAGTGGAGATATTGTTTGAAAACTTAAGGGGTCTACAGACGATACGATCGGTTGTATGACTTCTCGTACTACAAGTTGGAGATAAAATCGTACAGACATGTCGGTCGTTGTTTTGCCTCCATACGTAAATAATTTACAGTTCGACAGGTAGTACAACTGATCGCTGAACTTCATTTTTAGTTGACAATAGTAGTGTCATTATAGTACCATGACATCAAAGAAAAAGAAAGCAACCATTCTTCGATAGCGTTGTTATTGGATGATATTGAGGAAAAGAAGCAAAAAAGATTAATAAAAATCAGAGCATTTGTTTGTCACTATGACAGACGAAATTGTCATGTGAATCGTATCAGCGGTAGTAACCATGTCTACATATTGCAATTTTTGTCGATATACTGGTTGTACAATTTTAGGTATCTCCGTACTACCATCCAACTCGACCGCGTCGTACAACAGGTTGTACTACAATGCTACATACGTTGCAATTATCGTTTAGACTGTCGAACCAACTACAGTTGTACAACGGATTGTACAACCGATCGTATCGTCTGTAGACCCCTTTAGTGAGCAATGTTTTAGACTGCAAAATTATAAATAAATGCAAACATACGAGTATAACAATCGATAGCTAGGTAGACAATAAAAAAATCAAATTACTAAAAAAAATTTTCATTCTTAAAAATATCTAAAAGCTAACGTCTGCTTCTGATAGACCTTTGAATTTTTAGTAGACAAATTAGCTTGCTTTGAATTGCATCTGGACACTTCAGATTTGAACGAAATTGGAAGGACTGAAAAACTAAACGTCTAAACATTTCGCGTTTCAGCGTTCAATTCCAGACTATAATAGGTGGTGTGGTTATTAACAAACTAAAGATTCGCTAGCAGAGCAATGGCCGTCTCGAAGAAAATATTGATCAGGTAAATGATGAGGAACTAACTATGTCAATTCGGCGCCATGACTTAATGAAATGGACCACCAGAAACACTATACGTTTGTGAAGTGGATCTTTGAGAACAATCACTTCTACAATAACCTAATATTGCGTGATGAAGCTCAAATTCATTGAAGTGACTTTGTGAATGTCCAAAACACAAAACCAATGCACTCCCATGACGTAAACGTGCATTGCATTTGGTTCGACAAAGATGGCGGCAAATCTCACACAGAATCGTTTTATATCAAAGCAAATTTATTGGACGTGTTATCTTTCAGCGGAACAACATTCGTTAGCCTCCCAGATCACGTGATCTGATAGACAATTAAATTTTGGACATTTTTTTAAATGTGTGGTGGGTGCTTAGTTGCAGTGACTCCGTAAGCTATAAGTTAGCTATAAGTTCATAGCCACAATTTTTCCTCCAAAAATGGCTTGACGTAAATTTAAAAGTTTTCGAAAAAGTCAAAGAATCTCAAAAACGACTCCATTTGAGTATAGGAATCTAGTAGTGACAGTCCTTCTAAAATGATGTTTTGATTTTGAAAATGCAAAGAAAGCTATATCATGCCTTTTGAAATACGCACGTTGATGCCAATCCGGTACTACTGAAAGTGTCGCCATGTTAAAAATATTTTCAGTAAATACGCGGAAGTCCAATATCTTGGTTGGTAAGAGAGATAATTGAAACTTTTTTTGAGAAAACCAGTTACGCTAAATCTGGTTTTCTCAAGATCTACAAACCTAAAATAATGCCGAATACAGAGGGTGTTCCATTTTCTCCCTACAGACAGCAACTTTCTTTTCTAAATACAAACCTATATGTTTTATAATTTATTTTGAATCTATATGTAAAATAAAAGGACTTTCTGTATGGTATTCATATGAAAAAGCTGGCGGTCTTTGAGATATTTGGCTTACTACGCTTTTCTAGTGCATTTCTGTCAATTACAATATCGCAAATTTTGTGGTTACGCTAATTAACAGAAAAGCTATTTTTAGACCAAATGTTAGGCTATAATGGTTCTTCAAAACACCATGTCAGAAACTGACCTACATTATAAGGGCTACACAGAAAATGTCAAATTTGAAGTGAGTAAATTTGAAGTAATGCATAAATTTACACACTTTTTACTATAATACTGCGTTTTTTACCTAAAATATTGATCTTAAATATAGGGAATGCTATAGCTAAGTTGCAGAATATTTAATTCTGCGTTTTACTGATTAATAATATACAGGGCGTTCCATTTGAATTAACGAAGATTTTTCATATTTTGCTTCGTCAAATTTGACATTTTCTGGGTACCCCTTATAGTGTAAGGCAGTTTCTAACATGGTGTTTTGAAGAACCATTATTGCCTAACATTTAGTCTAAAAGTACCATACATAAAGTACCTTTTATTTTTCATGTAGATTCAAAATAAATTATAAAAGAGGTGCAGAGGAAATGGAACAACCTATATTATTTTTCGGCATTATTTTCTCTTCTTCTCAACCAAGATATTGGACTTCCGCGTATTAGGTGGGCACCCTGTATACATATAAAAAAAATAAATCAGAAAGAGGGTACCATAAATTAGCAGCTGTGGCGACGTCTCAGCTCTGAGTTTATTTAATTTTGATGTATTTAGCAAGTCGTATTTCGATTATATTTTGACATCTACCTGCCATTCACATCACTGCCTTATCGACTTATTTGGTCTGACTCAATGATCTATTTTTTAACTTCATAGCTTATATCTGAAATAAACTAGTGTGAAGAATAAAATTTGGATTTTTTAGAACATTCGAGAAACCAATGCGTTGTAGTCTTCCGGGTGTTGTCGCGTAGATAAGTTTACAGTTTACGTTTCGCTGATTTCTAAGAAGGTTTCTAACGACTTGAGCCCTTAGAAACCCCCTGAAGAAGCTGACAGCATGACCAGCGAAACGTCATGTGTAAACTTATCTATGCGACAATAGGAAAGACTTCAACGCAGTAAACGACAGTCGTGAAAACCCACGCTTAACTATTCAAAAAACCAACTTGATGCGACCTTAATATTTCTATCAGAAGTCGAATTAATTTTGGATGGATTACTTGGGTGAAGGGACAAGGTTTGAAAAACTTAAAACATTTTATGTTTTTTTTTGCTAACTGCATCAAGTAATACAAAGAGAGATTACACAATTTGGATTTGAATAATAAACGTCGAAAATAATGTGCAATAGAACATAAAAGTAGCTAACATATTACAGTCACATCTATAGTTGAGTTAGTGACAGAATTCAACAGTATTAGAGCTTAAATAAAATTACATTTATATATTCCAGTTATTAAAAAGCAATTATTAAAAATATCATTTTTATTATACAGGACATTGTTACATTTTTTTCAACACTATAACGTGTGTAAAATACATATTATATACACATACGAAAGTAACAAAGACAAGAATAGATTCTAGTAGGTACGATTAAATTACATTACCGGTGTTTATCAGGATGCATCGGCTTTAAGCATTTTTTTAGGTAATAAAACTTAAGAATAACATTTTTTTATCTAGTAATATTGTACGTTTTCATGGTAGTTCGTATCTGTTCAAGAATCCAGTCGTAATACTTCGGTATATAGGTGTAAACGCCGGGCCAGCCTTGTCTTCCGCAACTATTACCAAAACTAACTATGCCTTCAGCGTACCAAGTGTCACGGTCGCCCATAGCCATTAGTGGTCCACCGGAGTCTCCAGAACAAGAATCGTGTCCACTCTCACCTCCAGCGCATATTTGCTTATCGGATATTGATAGTCCTATAGTTCTATATTGTTGTTCACATAAGGCACGATTTGCTCTAGGAATATCGACCTTCAGTTTCGATCTGCTTGTAATATCTATAAATTAAAACAATAAAATAATCAGAAAGTTTGTTTGTGTGTGATAATACAATAATATTTTGAACGAAGAAGGTCATTTTTTTGTATGGCAATAATTTTTACGTTTATCAACTCTCTGGTTGGGTTTTTTTTTGAAGTTTTGTCTTTATATTGTGGATACAAAACTAAGGGTGCTCTCATCACTGAGCAAAATTTTTGGAAGAATAATTGAAAATGTAATGATCCTGAATTTGTCCATGCATTCCATTCATTTATTTACCTATTTCCGTTCTTCCCCAGCCTGATATCGTGAAAAGTGAAGCATTCGTTGTTGTTTGAGGCAAGCAAATAGCTTTTATATAATCTGTAATATAATAGTTTTAATCGACTGATTAAGATATTAATCAATAATTATATAATTTACCTGTAAACGGAACCCTCTCTTTTAGCGGAATTAATGCGATGTCGTGGTTGTGGGTATTAGAATCATAATTTGGATGAATAATTGGAGTTAATACTAATACATTACGCGGTGGGTCAGTACAGAAGTCTGTAGTACATATTCTAGCTTTCGTGTCGTTATGTACGCCAAGAATAAGGCTTTCCCTAAAATAAGAATTATAATTAACACAAGCAGATTAAATAGAATAAATGTATATTTAACTACATACACCATTAACATTGTATTGATTAGAACATAAGTCTCCATCAGCATAACATTGTCAAGGTCAATGAAAGTAAAGTCACGTCAGGTTATACTCGACAATGTTTGTATATACATACATACATATAATGTAAGTATGTCAATGGTGCATTGTGTACACTCAACTTTAGTCATTACTGAATACTAGACATTATTAGCACGTCATTAAATTGGTTACAATAGACTTGTGCGGGAAGTAATTTATAATTAGTGTATGACTTAAATATCAATATTTGATTTATTTCGTCACAGATTATATAGTTTGTTTGTATATCCTGTAACGAATTAAATTTGAATACATTTATATAATGGACTTTAAATTAAACTTTAAATGTAAGTGTGATGAAAATGTGTACAATATTTTTCATTATGCTAATTGTAGCATTTGTCGATACATACATACATTAAGATACAGAATAATCTTATTAGGGGTTTTGGTTAAAATAAACGATCCTAAGACACTGCGGTTCGATTTCGACAAACAATTGAAAGTGGTAATTCAAGACCGCCAAACATGCGCTGGTACACGGACGGACTGAAAAGACGTTACTAATGTTCACGTATATATATCTTCTTAGATAGCCAGTTAGCACTAAAGGGTCTAACGGCCTACACTTTCAAATCCAAATTATACTGGGACTGTCTGCTCACCGTCAATGCTCTGGCCTTAAGAAATACAGTCACACTGATGTGGGTACCAGGTCATTGGAGTTGTAAGGGCAACGAAACTGCCAGAGTCATTTTGTGGTTTCACCAAAAGCCATATAAAGGCTCATCTCCAATAGTGGGAAACCGAACAAAAATTCTCGTATTGGGCTAACACTCCAAAACTAAGATAATAAAAAAAGTTTACTACTTTTTCAGCCATCAGGGCAAAATCTTTGCTGGATCTCAATAGAATAGACCTCAGGACTATCACGGCTTCACCCACTGGCCACAGCACTCTGAGGTACCACCTGAAGAAGATGGGCAAGGTGGACTGTGATAAATCCCAATTCTGTTCAGAACACAGCAAGATGACGGAACACGTTATATGCAACTGCGAGGCGATGGTCCGGCAGAGACTCCCCTACCTCGAACAGCCCTCAAAAAAATCCTAGACTTCTTCAGTAGTCTGGAGATTAATTGGGACTGAAAGATTAAGGGTGCTCACAATAGGTCTACAGGTTGCAGTGAAGAGAGGCAGCATTGCCTACATAACCCACATCTAATCTAATCTAATTCTGATTTTCGCTTGTATTAAAAAAGGATGATAAATTGGATTCCTTATAAGATGGGTATTTTACCAGAAATTCCTCATTCCAAAAACTGGTTAGGAATGTTGAATGGACAAACTATGTGCATATATATCTTTCAGGTTTCTAATTGCTTATGCAAGTTTAAATAAATCCAGAGTGCTCGCATAAAATTTTAGAGCCTCACTATCTATATATACTATTGTCTAATACACATATCATCTTTACTGATATTTAAGAATGCTTCAGCAACAATTCGGTAGCCCAAAAATTTATCGTTGCTTTGTCTTCAGAATGTACCCAACTTGCAACTTGTCGAAGGTCAGTTTTAAAATTTTGCAACCTCTGATCAGTTTCACGCGCTTCTTATCTGTAATATCTTGTAGAAATTTGTGCAGGAGTTTTTCATAGTACGGTGCGTTGACTTACAATCAGATTTTTTCAAAATTCCAAGAACTCTTACTTTTTTTCAACTGAGAGAACCTGATATATTTTGGTGGTGCTTCTCCATTCCATCACCTCACCGCAGCTTCATTTGTTGTGGTAATAGTCGCTAACATCTTTACAGTTTTTTTTTCTGTGGAACTTTAAAGTGAATCGCGAGCAGTCACTACTGAACACCAACATAACTTTATTTCTATAATAATAAGGGCAATGTTGTAGTTTCCATCACTTTCCTGTTATTACGTCACCTTTCAAATACTTATCTAGTTTGAAACTGTTTCGATCAATTTTTTACTGTAGAATAATACTGTTAACCGTCCCCATACGTACTCTTTAGAGGCCTTTTTGCGTAGGAAATTTGTGTGACTAGATATCGTGATGAATAAGTGACATAAGAAAACTAATTGGAGAAAAATGATTATTAGTTTCTTCCTGAAAGAAGAAGAACTGGAGGAGTGAAAGAACTCTCACAAATTTTTGTGAGATTCGAGAGAACACGTGTGCCATAATTTCTTTCATAGTAACTCTATTTCTGTATGTGTTGTTTCTATTGCATTCGATATCCGATGTGGTTTTCTAAACCAATACACACGGTCGAGAATATTAATCTCTTGCACCTGCATTGCATCTTTCTTTAGCTCCACACACAATGACTGAACAAAGGTAGAAGTAATAAGCAACTATTTTAACATGAAAATATCACTACATAACAGAAATATAGAAATAAGGCTATACTTATGGGTATCAACATGTAGATACGTGCTTCGGATTTCTCTAGTTTCATCAGTACACCATGTGATTAATTCAGCTATGTCCTGGACGATAATATTCCGTACAAACGTCGTATACCATGATGTGTCGAGATTTAACTGGTTTTGCAAAATAAATCATGTCGTGTACTGACGAGATTATATTGAGGTGGAAAGCCGAATATAATCCTACTTTTAAATCAATAAAACAACAAATCAACAAGGAATCAATTTATTTAGGAAAGAATTTGTATGAAGTAGCGAAAGACAATTTGAACTATTTGGTCAAAAACTTGTGGAGAAAAGCGTTCATTGTCTGTTAAGATAAACACACCATTAATACAATAACATTCTGTGGCACTTTTTGTGGCATGGAGTATAAAATTTGCCTCGACTTGAAGGAATTGTGAGTGCAACGACTTTTATAGAACTAATTAATGAGAATTAGGAGGAATCTGTAGTGAAAATGGTTTTGACAACATGGCACTTTATTCCAACAAAACAAGGATGCTTAAGTTAGTTAATTGTTCTGTGCGTACAATATGCGTTTAATAGTGCGTCCTGGCAGCTGATACTGGAGCAGTTAAGAAAGAGAGGGATATAAGAAGGTCTAATAAGCCTTATAGCGTCATACTTGTCCGAACGGAAAATTCAACTTGAAGTGGAAGATCCGAAGAAGGTGGTTAAAATAAGTAGCGGTGTTCCATAAGGATCAGTCCTGGGCCCAACGCTATGGAACGTGCTGTACGACGATCTATTTAAAGAGGAGTTTCCAGCAGGCGTCGCGTTAATTGGCTTCGCGGACGATGTAGCCATGACCGTGATAGCGAAAGAAGAGCGGACTCTAATGAATATTGCAAATACCGCCCTCAGGAGGGTTGCAAGGTCGCTGGAGGAGAAAAAACTACATCTGGCGCCAGAAAAAATGCAGGCTGTCCTTTTGACCACCAATAGGAAGATTGCGCCTATATCCTTCGAAGTCCAGAACACGAAAATTACACCTGGTAAAGCAGTGAAATACTTGGGAGTTTGACTCAACACCTTCGCAGAGCACATCAGCAAGACCACCGAGAAGGCTGAAAAGACAGCAAAAGCTCTAAAGAAACTGATGGCGAACATCGGAGGACCGAGAGCATCCAAGAGGTGAATTCTTGCCAGCGTAGTGCATTCCCAGGTACTGTATGTGGCGCCCGTCTGGTACCAGGTAACAAACAAAGCAAAACTTACCAGAAAGTTGGCCAGAATTCAAAGGCTGGCGAGCATAAGGATATGCAGCGCATATAGGACCATATCCACAGAAGGAGCTGGCGTCATAGCAGGACAGCTCCCCATACAATTAATGATCGAGGAAAGGAAAAGACGGCACGAGGGCAAACCAAAAGAGGTCGTCAGGGAGCATGCGCGAAGAAATGGAAAGAAAAGTGGGACACCGGTTTCAATGGAAGATGGACGTGGCGGTTGATCGCGGATATTGCTTCCTGGGTCGACAGGCGATGCGGGGAAACCCGACTACTTCCTCACTCAAGCCCTTTCGGGAGACGGTGTTTCAAGGCATACCTATATCGGATGCGACGGGCAGACACGGACCAGTGTACCTACTGTGGGGAAACAGACGACGTGGAGCACAGACTCTTCATATGCACAAGATGGCAAGAGGATATGGAAGTATACAAGGCAACGACAGGCTCCGTGTTCAACCTGGAAAGTATGAGGCAGGGACTAACTACAACGAGGGAGGCATGGTCAAGTATGTACGAGTGCGTAAGACACATCATAGCGTCCAAAGAGAAAGAAGAACGACAAATAGCAAGTTAGCTAAGACGGCTTCCTGACATCGAAGTAATGCGAAAGCGGTTCTCGATGCACTGAGCGAGACGAGAAGGGGGAGAGGTTTTTAGTCAGTAAGAATCTGACACACAACGCACGCCACCACCTAGCTGCGGAAGTCTTATGCAAGATTTTCCTCTCCTCCACAAAAAAAAAAAAAAAAATCTGTGCGTACAAAAATTATTGTAAAAACTGTGTTTGGTTGGCAATAAATAAAGTTTATATAAAGAATCCTAGATGATAAAGCTAAATTATACTGCCAATATCTGAAATAATTTTTAGTTTTCAAGTAGTTAAATTTATTTATATTATCGCAAACTATTAATTGGAGACAAATTCTCTCTTTGTTTTGTATTAGAAACTTTCCCTCAACTACCTTCCTTATCTTTGCCGTAAGCTATGCTATACTAAGCAACAATTTGAGGAATATTCCATACAGAATATGTGATAACCATCACTAATTAGCAAACTTCATAATACAATGAGATTTATAAAAAAAATAATGTAGTAGGTAGTAGTTTTTATGGATAAGAATACTTGTAGACGATAAATCGATTTATAAACTAATTCACACGTAGAATGCGAATTAATGACAAAATCAGCGAATAAAAATATTATTCTATAACCTAAACAAAATAAATACATGTTTGTTTCACTGAAAACCTCTACTTTCAAAATCGAGATTAAGAAAGTTTGGTAGAATAATACAAGAAGTATAGATTTTTAGTTTGATATATTAACCGCAACTCCAATCTCTTTAAAGTATAACAGGCTATTGAACGTAAGAACTTCCTCTTAAATGCTGTTATGGAAAAACCCATCCATTGATTAATCTCTAAACTATTTCTATAATATACGTGACAATCTAGTTCACTTTAACATATAAACAACAGAGTAATAATAGATTAAAATAGATGCATTTTATTATGCTTATATATTTTTACTTAGAACTGAGAGAAATATTAACTACATCGATCAAACAATTAATTTTGATCTTAAAAATGGTTAACTGATAATGTGTACAGTCGCATATAAAATTTACAGAAAATATTTATGCGCTTCAATAAGAAAAAGTGTTGACTCTGCTTTAGTTTTCAATTCAATCTTTGAAACACACCATTTTTTTAAAACTTGTAAACAATTCAAACAAATTTTATTTTGTAATCAAATGCAATTACATACATCGATGACATTATTTAAAATCCTTAAAATCACTTCATTTTGAACCGAAAAACGATAGAAGATGCCAATTAAGTATCATGATCTGCTTCACTTGCTCACCGAAAAAATTACTTAAAAAGAAAATAATGCCAGAATCAATTCCTTTTTTTGTGAAAAGTGAAATACAATTTTACATTGCAAAAAAGCTCAAAACACATAAGATTACGTATAGGTCTAAAAGTAAAAGGATTAGAAAAAATTGCATCAGTGAGATCCAAATAATAATATCTGCATCAATCATAATTATCTGGATTGAAACATTTCCTTAGATACTAAAGATTGACTAACTTAAATACGATTTTTACAAAATTACAGCATGTATTTGAGATTCTATAATGAATTAGGCTGTGCTTGATTGTTGAAATGTTTCCTTCTTTTCGGCTAAACATTGAATCGCTGCTCATATTGTTAGCTTTTTGAAAATTATTATAGGCTGTCAGAGAAACAATGTGCTTTGCAGAGAAACAGGAGTAAAATTATATTGTGGAACTTGGAAGAGAAGATTTTTTATTGGTTTTGGAAGTAATAAACAATGTTAGTGATAAGAATTTGTTTATTTGCAATGGAAAGTTTCGCTATATTTCAACATATTAGCAGGCTCAAAAAAATTGCAGAGTTGATTGTTCGCTTTTTGAAAATTATATTGTGGAACTTGGTATTAGCAGCTCAAAGATTTTTTGGAACTTGGATTTTTATTTTTGGAAGTAATAAACAATGTTAGTGACAAGAATTTGTTTATTACGCAATGGAAAGTTTCTGCTCCAACAGATGAAAAAATTTCAAAAAAACATCATCTGGTTAGACATTGATGACGACAGATTCAATAGCAGAAAAACTAAGGCGTATAAATTAGGAAAGAGTAACATCAAAACCAAATACAATAACTAAAGAAAATTCATCAAATTAAAAATTCAATATCGCAGTTACAAGCAAAAGAAGCTGCAATTTTGAAGGAAATCTTAAGATTGTCAAAGAGGACCAAATACCGAGAGTTCAATGGTTTAGATGTGGAAATGTTTGATTTATAAAGTGTTCGAAATTTGGTGATAAAAAGTTAAAAAGACGGATAAAATGTAATTGCTAGAAGCCGAAGAGAACAGTTTCCCTATTAACATACATCATGCGAAATAGGGGTCACCTACAAAGAGGGAAATGGTTTACAGATGTATGAAGCAAATCAAACAATACATCATGCATTGGAGACATTAAAATTAATATTTTTGTCCTTAAATCATGATGAAACAAACTATAAAACTAAAGAAAAATGTACTCTTAATTGCAAAACTACATATTCTAGTAACGTTATGTGGTTTACCAACTATAAAGTTTCGCAAGCTATTCCTCAACTATTACTTGAAAGCTCATAAAAAATTAAACCATATATAATTTATGTTTAAACAAAATGTTGTAAGTTAATAAAGTTGGAAATATTATAGTATGTTTACCTATCTTCATATCTAAAAAAAATCACGATATTTAAACTAATAGGCAATTATGTATATTCTGCATTCAATAGATATAGAATATAGTAGTAGATGCAAACACTTGGAAAGTCTATTATCCAGATTAGTGTATGGAGTTTCCCTATTACTACATACATCATAAGAAAGTTGCTTTGTAGGTGACCCACAAAGAACAAACAAAAAATAAAACAACTTTAAAACTCTACACCAGGGATCGAATGGTTCTACAGCTGAAGCAAATCAAACAATAGATCTTGCATTGGAGACATCCTCCATTTTATCCTTAAATTGTGATGAAACAAACCATAGCGATGATCCTACAGAAAAGTCGGTGCATATCATAAACCATCGAGACAATGATGAATATTAGAAATCCATTAGTATGGTTATCTCGTAATATTTTATCGCTATGTATGGTGCACAAATCTATACATTTATATCCAATATACAGCGAAGGAGGACCAATAGCAAATATTTTTTATAAAAACAATTTTGTCTGCTTTGATTCAGTTCCATTCGAAGTCACTTATGGTTAGCACCACAGATCTCGTTGTATGTCCTGCAATCCTGCAAAAGAGTCTTCATCTAATTCCAACAAATGCTGCACATCCACTTGAGAGTCTAGGTGTGGCTATCTGTGGTCTATTAGAATTAAATTCGGCGACCAACCCCTCTAGGGGCAACCTTTACTGAGATCAGTGGAGATGGCTGACCCTGAATAAACTAAAAACAATTAAAAATTAGTGGACAGAATCATTCAAAGAGAGACTCACGCTAAGCCAGTAGCATCTCACCAAATGATGTAAAAGCGCAAGAAATGCAACATATTGATTGTCACATTGATGATATTCTTGGCGATTCTTCCGGTGAATCTCTTCAGAAACGATATCATGCAAGTAAACTTGACGAGTATGAATCCCCTCACTAATGCTATCTTTTACAAAAATAGAATTAAAAAAATGGCAGAAATATACAATCAGAAAGAGAATCCCTGTCAAGTGATATAGAAGAAGTCAGGTGGTGCTATATAAGAAATAGAAGTGGAGAGCAAGGAGGCTAACGCAACAAACAGGTGAATGTCACAGATAAGTCAGAAAAATTGCCGCAATATTGACATGTCACAGATAGCTTGAGCGTTTCTCTTTTTTGCCAAAACTTAGGATTGCAAGATTATTGATTATATTGCAAGATATTATGTATTATTCAATAATATTGGCCTCTCTTGATACATAATTAATAGCCGAACGGCGTTCGATAAATACCTATAATAATTAAAAATAAATAGTAAAGCAATACTTACACTGGTCCCAAATGCTCTATGCCTTTCCCAACTATGCAATGCGCAGCTGTTAGAACAAATTTTCTATGTATTAAGAATCCAGAACATCCCACATTAGTCCTATTATATTTATTAATATGCACTAGCCTTGCTAACCAAGGAAATTCTCCGATACTAGCTTCTTTACCACCATATATTTTATTTTCAAGAACAATCTTCTGTTTACCGCATATTCTTGGCAAAATTGCATGTCCAGTTGATGGTGGCGGCGGTGGTGTGGTAGTGGTAGTGGTAGTACTACTTACTACTGATTCGGGACCATGATGTTGAGGCGGTTCCGCTTCTTGATCGGAAGCTAAAAAAAAATAAGTATTATTCCTGCTTGCAAACTATTGAATACTATTTCGTTAAGAATATGATGAGGGTTCGGATAAAATAAAAACGTTAAAGTGCATCTATATGGGTATTTATTATTATACAATGAGTGGTTATTACAATGGAAAAATAATATGTGTTTGGTAACAACATCATATCAGATGAAATCGTAAATGAGAATTGCTGTGCTGAATCTTCTCGCTTTGCTCCCAACTTTAATACATATCACTCGCTTACCTGTATACATTAATTTTTTATATACATAACAGTATTAGCAAATATGGTAGTTATAAGTTAGTTACATATATCTGAGTGCTAAAATTTTGGTGAGATGGAAACACAAGATTAGTACATATTTACAAATTGTTTAGTGAAAATTTTTGAATTTGTGGAAATGTTTCAGAAATAACTACAGCCTCATTATTAAAGCAATTACACTCTTAATCATATTGCTTGAAAAATGTGAGATAACTTAAATATTAAATATTAAAATTACAGTTTAATTGATTGATACTCCAGATTATATATTTGTATTTTGATCCTCTGACGTAGTGATATCCCACAATATCTAGTGAATGTCACCTCGAGCTGAGAGTTGCTTCTAAAACATCTCGTATTAGAATTTAGGACAGTGCTAATTAAATCTAAATTAAAATTTGTATAATGTTTTTTGATTTAAAAATAATAGTAAAGTGAACTTACGTTTTCATATACTGATCACTATGGATGTTTTCACGAAGTGCCACACAACACACCGACTAAGGTTTAATACCAAAGTGCATAATTCTGATGAATGAAATAAAGTTTTGAATTGTCTTGATGTCTTTCTTATGTCCCACACAAAAACTTTTATTTCACAGACAAGTGAAACAAAATGTGGTGTACTGCAAGGTTCAGTTTTGGGTCCCACATTATTTTTAATTTATAAATCTCCCGATGTTAGTAACATTATATAGTAGACTGTCTCAATATTCTGACGATACTAGTTTCACCGTATCTGGACAGATAGTTAAGGACGTGGTCAATAGGTCTAATGTAATATTGGGAGCGATGGTGCAGCAAAGTGGCAGTTACCAGTGGTAACAGTGTAATACCAGACACAGCAGCAGGATACAGTAAATGTTTTAGGATTACTGCTGATTCAACATTAAAATTAGAAAAGAGTTGAGTTCCAGGCCAACCTTGCTTTCGTTTTATATGGAATTAGAAGGCTCTGAACTAGTGTAAGTTTGCAACAACTACGAATGATTTATTATGCATATTATGTAGAATCACGTTTATGATACTTGCCCGCCTTTTGGGGGATCGGTACCAATGACAACGGCAATATTTCAATAGCGTATTATACGATGCCTGCTTTATAAATTGTGTTGTGTCATTCATTGTTTCAAGAATTGAACATTTTGCCATTGATGTGCAAGTATATTTTAAAAGGTTTTTCCTGACTTTGAGACCTTATTTAAAAAAATGGTGCAATATATTTTATTCATGAATTCTCACCCAATAGAAGCGATCATCGTTTGTGGCCAAAAACGTATTGACGCAATTTGTGATACCTTCAACTGAAAGCGTATCCCGGACAAGGCAATCTGCATTGATCGAAACAAGTGGTAATCAGAAGAAGAATCAATGACTCGTGTCTGGTCGTCCATTTAGGCGTTTCTGGTTCAATGCTCGCTTCTATTTGATGAGTTGCTGTCGGTAGCGTTCCCTATTAATGGTTTAATTCGGTTTTAGCAGCTTATAATACACCACACCTTTCTATTTCACCAAATACACACCATCACCTTCAAACCATGGATATTCTTTGGAGTCGATGTTCCGGGTTGGCATTTATGATTGTCATAATGGATCAATTTTTCATCTCCAGTAACGATACGACGCAGAAAAGATACAAAATATCGTTGAAGCAGCATTTCAGACATGAAAAGTCGCTTTTGGATGTTTCTTGTTTTCAGTTCATATAGAAAATCCATACCCATGTTCTTTAGACGAAATAAAATTGCTTGTCGAGTCACTCCTAAAGATTCAGCAAGCTCCTTTTGAATTGGATACCGGTATTCGTCCAATAAAGCCTCCAATTCAGCATCCTTAAACGTAGGCATAAAAGTTGGCATGATTGGCGCTTAAAAAATGTTGGTTACACTACGAAGGAATGACACATACTGATTTCAATAGCCTAATGATGGACGAAATCTTGAAAATCATTTAAAATATACTTGTGTATCTCATATTTGAAATTTTGATTTTCTTTAGAAACAAGACAATCGTTATATAGTGACATGAGGACACGCCATGGTCATGATTTCAGTGTCCTACAGCATAGCGATCGATTGTTCGAGACATCCCCGAAATATAGAGTGTTACAGATTTACAATAAGTTACCTGCACAATTCAAAGAGATCAATTCATTTAATCGATTCAAGAAGGAATTAAAAACTATTCAATATCACCTTCGAACTCTGTTATGTCATGTTTAAGAAATGTGTGATGAAACAGAGAAACCAACAATGCAAATAAAATATTATGCAATAAGTTACTTTTAATTGCGAAACTACATATTATTATTATATTGTTTTACCAACTATAACCAGTTTCTGAATGCTATTCCTCAACTAATACTTGAAAGTTTTTAAAAATTAATTAATATCCATACCTATATAATTTATGTTTAAACAAAATGTTGTAGAGTTAATTGTAAAATTCAGTAAATATTAAAGTATGTTTACTTAACTTTATATCTCAAAAATTCACGATATTTAAACTAATAGACAATTATGTATATTCTACATTCAATAGATACAGAATATAATTGTTCAAAATACTTTCAAAGACAGAAGTATTTGTCTTACGTATTTAATTGCCAATCAGCTTATTATTGTAATTACAGATTACTAATGTATTAGTGTTTTCCCAACAACTGTTATCTGAGATTACATATGAAGCAAATAATAGGTTTTGCTTCGAAGAAATGACAAAGATAATGACAATTCTGCAGAATTACTGTATACATATGTTTTCGCTCAATTTAAAAATTTAAATTTTTTCCGATTAATATTTAAATTTGAAACAGGAAAGAAATGGCTTATCCTTGTCTACTGGTTTAGTATAATTTATTTCTTATTAAATTATTCTAATATGTTATGCAGTCCATTAATTCTATATTCAGGTGTTCTATTGCTTACAATAAATACCGTATAAACTACAGGTTGTCCAAATTGAAAGTTGGCACTGCGTTTAATTTTATACTATGTAACCAAATTAATATTTTTCTAGATGATGGTGGAACGGAAAAGCATATTTCGAAGATAAATACAGCTTATACAATTTCCAATGACTTCTTGAAGCTCTTTAACATCTTCACGCACAGTTTCCAAAAGAAAAACGAACGGTGTTAGATGTGTGAATGAGATGCCGATAAAATTGGAGCAAAAGTTTTGAAAAAGATGAGTAACTAAATCAGCACTAGAATTGTCTTGGCTCTAGTAACTTTATTCGGTTACAGATGCCACTCTTGTATTGGTTTCATCACTCGATACAACTAAATGGGAGAATTTTTCTTGTTTCCAGAACTGCTCTTATGGCGTCAATTGTTGTTACTTTGTTGTTTCTTCCATGTTCACTTCTGGATAAGTCTCCTTTCAAGATCTTCGGTGATTAGATTTTCCATAAGCACATCGATATCATTATTATCCACTCCCAGGCTTATCGCACAGTTTTATTGAGTATCGATGGCTCATGTAATATCTTAAATCCTACAAGATCACATTGCACAACGTTCCCCGGCCAAACCTTTTGCCATACAGAAGTAAAAATCTTATTGGTAGTCCCTTTCCATTATTTTGTGATCAACTTTAGGCACGCAAAAATGTGAAAGTGATATTTCCCACACCCTCTGAGAGAAGGGATTGGTCCCTGCAGTCGTCTCAAAACAATGCTCGAAGAGTGCGTTAGTGTAGAGCTTCCTAAAGTTAGAAGTAACTTACTGGTTCATAGGCTGAAGTAAGCGGAGAGTAGCGGTAGTCACGACAAGAAAGACATGGAGTGACAAATTCATTTTCAGCAAATGATTTTTCACAAAAGGACCAAACGTGTTATTGCATCAATCAGTAAAGAGATCACATGTGACCCAAGCTTTGTTTTGGAAGGCTCACACAACATTTAGCTTGCTTGTTTGTACTCACGTGCTCTTACATAGGTTTGCTTCGGCAACTTTTACCGAAAAAACCCGTTTCGTCACAATTAGAAATTATGGTTATTTTCATTCTCTTGCGACTGTTTTTCACGGCTTTTTCTTCAACCGACATTTTTTGCAGTATAACTAAACTTTACACAAACTAATTTCCTTCTAGAAACTACATATTCTCTAACATATCACATTCTAACCAGACTAAATCACAGTTTCAAAATTTTAGCTTGTACTACCAGAATATAGAAAGAAAGGCGTTGATTTTTTATTCAATTACGAAAATAGATTAGAAAACATAAAAACAATTTCTTAACATATCGAAAAATAAACCATACGCGATATAATTTTAGCTATCTATATTCAATAATAAATTCTATATGATTACATTATTGTAACCGCAAACCCCGCCGCAAACAGGAAACCAATTTAAGGATATTGATATTGCCACTGTATGATTATGTAAACCTAACAATAACAATTAGATATACGAAATTAGCATAGATAAAAACGACAAAAGAAAAAATTAAATTCTATTTTTTTTATGTTCAAACAAGAGACTTTGCTTCTCGCCCCATTTAAAATAATTAATTAAAGTAATTGAATGCTAGGTCCAAGAAAATATTTTTTCATAATCTCCGGGTCAACCTAAGTTGGCGACTTAGGACTGGCGATTTCAAATCTAGATATATTATCTTCTTCTTTGAGAGGAAAACATACTTTTGCGGAGTGGAAACAGCTCAGTCTAAAATGAAGGAAAATGCAGTGGAAATTGTTGTCAATCAAATTCAGTCGATAAGATTAGACGGCTTTATAAGTTTATAGTTTATCACGACTAGCAATCTGACCCCTGCTGTGTAATTTGGTCGTATGTAAAGTGTTGCATAGTTTCGTTTGACTGGAAGTTACTTTCAGAGACACCATATAAATATTATTTTCAGAGTTGCTTAGATCGGAGAAGACTTAGTTTTGTTTTCATGTTAAAGGCGACTAAGTGTGTAAAATTTGAGATATTCATAGATCCAAAACAGCGAACACTAGACATCATTCCGGTTATAGATGGGGATTTACAACAACAAATTATGGTTATATCAAACACCTTGGTGGTTTGGGAATCATAGGAGCAATGGGTCTAGCTGCTTCAATGAAATTGTGTTAATCAAAAGACTTGCCGTTCTCAGTTCCCATCCATTAAGATAATTGTATCATTTTAAAGAGGGTACCAGAATCGAAAATCTAAGGATTCTAGGAAACCATCATTAAGTAAGTAAACCAGCAGACAACGTGCTTGATAATATGCGTCATAAACAACCATTTAGGGAGTTATTTTTAACTGTGAGGGATGTTTTGCTGCACTAGAATTTCAAAACAATTTGTTTAGTACAGAGACAGATCCAAGACGAATAATCGGAGGCAGTCAGAACGCCAACGTCTCAAAAGCCTACCCATTGTGTCCAACGATCTTTCAGATGGAAACGCAAGTCATAAATCTTTGGATTTGAGGAAGCTTTAATAGAGTCCTGAAAAAACCAAACATCTATATCTGTACTCTGCAAGATTTGAACTTTGAGATTAAACTGACTTGGGAATGTCTAATTAATGCCCCTCAGTTATCCACGTTCTAGAATATTCCTGATCTGCGTTGCAGGCCACTGGAATGCTAAAGGAACTAATAACCATTTTGTTGAACCTAAAACCTTCTTTGACCTTTCGTGAAGCCATTACAAGCCAGATTTTGTGAATTTAGCACTAAAACTTCTGAAAATACACTTTGTGAATAGCAAGCAATAGTCCAGAGGAGATCAAAGCCATGACGCTTTTTTTTATATGTAAATGAAAGTTTAAAACTGTATTAACAATGAACATGAAAATTGCTGCTGAATGAAGTCGTAAGATGGACATTTATGGACACTTATTAAGACCAAAAGAATGTATAAGCAAAAGTATGTAAGAAGTGCAAATTTATATAGAATTGTATCAGCATTACATGAAAATCAGTAAAAACGTTGCTAACAGCGTAGCTGCAACAGAAGTGGAGTACCTCGAGGTAGAATTTCAAGTCCTTCACTGTTATACTAGATCTACCGCAGATTATATAAACATATTTACAGCACAGAAATGATAACGATACTGTGATAGTTAAATACGTTTCCGCTGATAAACATATTGAAGCTAAGAATGACATTAACATCAAACCAATAAAATCATCTGTCATATGCAACAAATCAAATTAATTATGTAATATATATAGAGCTAAGCATGTTTTAGGCAGTGCAACGTGTGTCAAAATTTTACATTAAAAACGTTTGTTATTAATCTGTCTTAATTATAATTATTTAAAAAAATACATTACTCACCATCGCCGTCGCTTGTGTTAGTAAAATTAATATCGGGTCCGCAGCATACTTTCGGCAAAGTAGTATCAGTCTTTGGATCGCATCGTGACGCTCTAATGAATGGATAGACGTCTTTATTATCGTTTAGCACTTGATCAAACAGCTTTTTACAAGTTTGTAACTCAACACAGACACCGATAACATCATTTGGTGTCATACAGTCCGTTGCAAATCCTGGTGACATATACATATATGTATAGTAATTTCAAATGTAAATTTAATTGACAATATTATATGTTTTTCCGGTATTACTTACTTTCAATTTGGCAGAGAACGCTCGTGTAAAGAAGGATAAACACGTGTAGAATAGAATGTGCTCGCTTGAGCGTCATGATTTGCTTCTATTGAACTATTAGGCGACAATCGACAATGGTATACGATTAATAATGTTCATTTACTGTACATTACTAGAAGGTTAACGTCGGTCGTGGTCGCTAGCATGCGATAAGCTGACTGAGTCTCTTGGCACACATACGTATATTTTTCAACGATACGCTAAAACCAAAAAATACGATTCAACAAATAATGCAGCATTAGTACGTAATAAGCGCGCACAAGGCTATTTTAAATGGTGGCGCAAAATCATCATGGTATTTATCTTGATAGATCCATGGCAATGACATCTATACATGTAGTTTTATGTATGTACATGCACTCACGTAATCAAAATATTGATAACAGTTCGCGAGGATGGCTTCACATTAACATAACACCTCGTAATTTAAACAATTCGATGTCCGAATACATTCACAATTTAACTGAATGAAAGACTACAGCGTAAAATTACCCACTTAATTTTTTGAATTCCCTTTGTTTTAGAATGTTGCAATTCACATTTGTGAAGTATAGCGTCATAAAGAACGAGTGAAAGTGTTTATCAAATAAGAGATGCGGGTATGTTTTTAATCACATCAAGGTAATTTTATGCTGATTATGGCATAAATACAATAGTTTATTGTCGAAAACCAAGAGTTTTATTTACAGGATAATTTATAAGTATATCAACAGGTGACATGTAAAGACATCGACAAGGTTAGTCAGTTAAGGAAATGATAAGTGAGGATTGAATGAACTCCATTCAACCTTGCAACATACAGAGTAGCATATGGAGAGGAAATCCGCACGATTTAAGATGTTATGTATCTAGGCACTTTGTTCATCTAAAATTCCAGTAAAACGATATCATTTTTTACCAGAATACAAGACACACAAGACTTTGCATACATTATCATCAACCGCTTTAAAAAACTTACTAATGTAAATTTGATTTAATTATTTGAATGAATTAAATCATCTCTATATCAATATTTTTTTTATTAAGGTCTCACATTTCTGTTGAAGGACTAGGGAAAAACCTGGTAAAAATTCCTAATCAAGAGCTTAATTTAATATTGAATGAAATTATTATATATGATACTTAAATTGTTAACATCATCAAAAATACATTTATTCTGTCTGTAAACATTAATTTAAGTTCGATCTATTTTCAGTATAAATTAACAATTTAAATTGTCATGTGTAAATTTACAAGCGGTATGTAGATGATTGTATATGGTAAGCAGATTTACGAAACTATACCTAATACCCTTGCCAATCAAGGTCCTTAGTATGCGATCGTGAGAAATTGGATTGCAAGCTTCAAAGGAGGTAAATTTTCCATTGAAGATGAACACCTGTCGGGAAGACTAGTTACTAGTTACTTCATGACAGGATTTTGTCAGACCATCGAATTGGACTAAATCTGAGGCACTAAACATTTCACACGAACGCCTCCATCATATAGTTCACGTCGATTTGGACACGAGACAAATTTCTGCAAAATGAACTCCCTCTAAATGTTGACCTGAAGCGTGTAAGGCTAAAAGCATCACGTTCAGACTTCTTAAGCCGTATTGTTACTACGGATGAAATTTGGGTACATTTCTGCGACCAAGAAACAAAACAACAATCAATGGAATGGAGATACTCTGGTTGTCAAAGGTCTAAGAAGTTTCGTATTCAAAAATCAGCTGGGAAAATTCTTGCTTCAATTTTTTGCCATGGAGTAATCATGACTGATTTTTTTGGATAAGGGTGGAACAACAAGTGGGAATTATTATTCAACGTGTTACTGATCACACTGATACTCTTCGAGAAAGAATTGTGGATGGAAGATGCAGAAGTTGTTCACAGGTATTTTGTTTGCGCAGGACAATGCCCTTGCACACGTGCTTAGGTCGTAAATTTTCTTCTAACAAAGAAGTGATAGAAGCCGTCAAGTTCTGGTTTGTAGAGCAAGATAAAATTGTTTTTTAAAGGTCTACAGGCGTTGCAGATTCGTTGTTAATAAATGCATCCAACTAAAAGGAGAGTATGTTGAATAATAAAATATGTTGACTTTCAAATTTTGTTTGTTTCTATAGCGGGCTAAGAATTTCTCAATACCTCCTCGTATATACAAAATTACAGTCGTCTTCGAGGAACCTCACTCATTTGATTGGAAAAATTTAGATTAGTAGATTAGACTTTGGGTTGGAGTTCCATCATGCATGAGCTATATGCCTCGAATAACATCTACCGACACATGTTTCTGAAACGGCGCTAAGGCGAAACTGGACATACTCCTCGATGTGCTGAATATAGAAAAATACATGTTTGAAATAAGCGATTAACTGTAGCGAAGAAACTCTTAGCAGAGTTCGTGGTTTCAAAACACGAAAAAATGACAAATGTGTATTATTGAGTATTGTTCATGGTCTGACAATGATATAAAAATATACAGAAACTTTCCACATAATATCTATATGAATAATAAATACTCGATTTATGTTATTGTTTTAAATGAATTAATTTGGTGTCAAGGCATTATTTACTATATTGGGTACAACTTCTTGTAAACTTTTAATTACAGATTAAATGTTCTAAGAAAAGTTTAATTTGTTTTCTTTGTCTTAATATCTTAAGCCATTAATACATGTTGGGGGAAAGTGGGGCATATGCGAATAAGGAACAGTTGGTGACGATACAGATTTGCCGCTTAGTCAGTGTTTTTATGAACGAATATGTTACCCTTGAGAGTGTATAGTATAATCTGTTGATCCATGGAAATACTTACGAAATGGAACGTTTGGATTATTCACAATTGCCCAATGTTTACATTTGTCTAATGCTTCACTATAATTTTTAAAATGTAAAGGATGAGCACCTACACGCGGAAATTGTGATGTGATGTTAATATAATAACGCAATTATTTTTTGCTGGTCTCTTCCAAAAAATTGAAGGAATACAAGGACATTTTTAGCGGGACTGAATATCGATAGAAGAAGGAGGAACATCCCATCAACTTTATTAAGTTTTACCAGTTTGATTGATTTTTTTTTCTCCTCTTTATTTCGATTAACCGCAAAATAATGACCAACGTCCTTGAACACCTTTCATCTATTTAATAATGTAATTGTTATTTTGGCCTGGGCAGCCAGCACTGAATGAAACTAAAATGTCTTTTTGTTGTCTTTCTTGAAGATGGAAATAATGTAACATTAACCCATTTATGCCCAACGAGTCATTAACGACCTAACCAATTCTAGGACGGCAAACAACAAAACTTCTACGTAATTCTGTCGTATGACTTCACAATTACACAATCTGTAAAGATCTAGTGGTCGTTGTTACAATTTGATTTGCAATCGATTCTTGACGTTTTATTTCCGACCGGTCATGGATTATAAATCTTACTGGTAAGTGGATTATAATTCTATCTGTTAAGTAATCATGTGATTATTATATATGTAGCTGAGATCTGTATAATTTGCTTATAAGAGTTTATAACCTAAAAAGGAGTTTCCAAATATTTGATTTACACCGTGCAAGTATTTGTGGATCGTTATTGACCCGTTGGTCAATAACAAACAGTATAATTTATTCTTTTTTGTTCACATAGGACAGCTGAGTTATTGGAAGAAGCATTTATATTTCTCCACCAGATGATTCGAGACTGATGCAGATTCTGGGGACGAAGACTGCAAGGATCCACATCGGTTGAATGCTAAACAATTGCTAAGTTAGGCTGAAACTAACGTTATGTATAGTGAGGATGAAGATGAAGTAGCACCTAGACCAAGTAAGAAATCAAAATCAATGAAGATCATGCCAAAGATCTCACGTCTATGGGAAAAAGGGAAGAATTCTTTGAGCTATTTCTGAGTCCAAGCGTCGTTAACCTCTTGGTGAAGTATTCAGTCATGTATGCATCGACTAAAGGTAGCCGGCTGGAATTGAGAAATGACGAGGTGTATATTTTTATAGCTACACCTTTTAACAGCGGATACGTTCCTATCCCCAGAAGACGAATGTTTCGGGAAACACGAGATGATTCTCACAACGTGGCAAAATCTATGAGACGTAATTGATTTGAGGAAATATTTAGAAATCTCCATGCTGCTGATAACAAAAACCTCGTCGACAATGGTAAAATGGGTAAGCTGCGCCCATTACTTGACAAATTGAATTCAATTTTAATCAGATAAATTCTTGCATATCAACCGACGAATCCATGATTCCAAATTTTGGAAGAAATGGCTGTAAGCAATATATTAGGGGGAAATCAATTCGTTTCGGATATAAAGCTTGGTCTCTGGCACTTCCCTCAGGCTATTGTATTAGCTTCGACATCTACCAAGGGAGAACAGTTCAAGATGACGAGACCGAAAAAGTTGGATTAGGTGCTTCAGTTGTTCTCAACTTCTGTAGTATTTTGAAAAAAGAGTTTCCGGATATTGAATTCTCACTTTTTTTGATAATTTCTTCACGAGTGCCTCACTACTGACAGGTTGTTGACCAAATGGACAACATTGGTAATTACAGAATTGGGTTTCGGTATGAAATGGTATATGCCAATTCTATTCTGGACGTTCGACGTATGTATGAGTAATGCATGGGTATTCTCTAAGCGTTTTGGAATAAAGCTCGACAGCCTAGCATTCGGGAGAAGTACTGCAATTTTGTTGCTACAAAAGTATGGACAATCCCCAAGCGCTAGGGGCCCTCTTCATGCTTTTGTTTCTCCTGGATCTCATATTCACGGTTAACATTTAATTATAACTCAGCAGGCGCGAAGAAGATGTGCTTACTGCAAAAACAAAACAAATAAAAGATTAATGAAGACACTTTCTTTATTAAATACCGTTTAATTACATAATAAAAAGTATTTAATTTTGGTATGGTTTATCTGAATAATTTCTAGTCTGATTTGCCCAATGGGTCGTTAGCAACCCACCTCAAATTTCCGGAAATAAAAGAAAAATAGTTTTTTCAATATTTTTACACTAATTCTGACGCCATGAGGATCTAGCAAATCGAATTTGAGACCAATCGTACAAAAAAAATAGTTCTGGTCATAAATGGGTTAATATTTAATTTTGGTGTTTATTGTAATATTTATCCACACTGAATATTATAACAGGAAATAAAACGAAAGAATTTCACCAATTTCCTTGGTATTAAGTGTGGTGCTGGATTCTATGACACAGTCATGTGTGACGATCTAAATATAAAATCGTATTTATTGGTATTTTAACTCACCAAACATGTTATCATGAGGTCATTCTCCATCTAAAGTAAAACGAAAAAGAATTTGGGTAAATCCGTTTTAACTTTTTATAGCCTGCACGATAAAGTCAAGCGTTATTAATTAGATACATGTGTACGTAGTGTACAAATGTAAGAAATACATGCCTAACTTATGACGGTTTCAATGTTGTGATGTTTTCAACGCGGACTAAGATATAAACACATTAACGTTTCATAAAGTGTTTGAATTTATTAATGGAATTTATTTACAATAATTAGTGATGGCGTCAACATTCTTCCTGGAATTATTAAATATCAATTACAGCTGTATTGCTTGTTTTGAATAATGTAATCGATACTTTACATACTACACAGCATCTGGATCAGAATATTCCACAAACGAGGTTGAACATTTTTGTCAAAGCAAAGAATGCACACTGATATTAATCTCCTGCGGTGTGTACTAAACGATATGCCAAACAATTCTGGGTGCCACAAGAAATATTACTAGTATTGTAGTGAATTTTTGTTTTGGAATCGATCTAACTAGCATATACTTAGCAGTCATTTAATCTTGACTAATTATTTTAAAGTTACAAAGATTAATATCATCATTTCCGTTGCTGTAGTACTTGACATCAGTTCTTCTGTGATCGTTACCTCAAACTTCAGTCATCATTATTGTTTATCTGTTGATTATTTTACTAGTCATGTGTTACGAACCTAAACAAGCAGGACATTCTAAATTACTGGAGAAGAGAAGATGAGAATTCGAAATGAAAGGATCAAATAGAGACGCGAGAAAAAGATTCAGTCAGAACAGGATTTAGAAAGTGTAGCTGACTGATGAAGTAAACGTCTTTAGCAAAACAAACTATTGTTTTAGCGGGATATTTTCACATATTTTTGATTTTTCTGAACGTTGCAGTGTTTAGGCGGCTGACTATAGTTATGGTAGGACGATAGAAGCCGGCGTTCAATTCTCTGGAGGGACGGTGACATTTTTTCAGAGAATTGAAATCCGAATCGACTTACCATTCGCGGTTGGGAGCAAAATAATTAACAGCTGCAAAGCCATTTGCGTTATAAAAGGCGACAATATACAGATGAGTCACTGCAACTAAGCACCCACGACACATAAAAAATCATCAGGTGAATATACAAACTTCTTGTGCTGTTTGGACTCTTATATCTTATTACAATATTAAAAATTAATTGAATTGTGTAGAGTTGTAATACATCAACAATACTGAGATCAAATTATTAAGACTAACGATATATTTCTATCTTTAGATTTTTGATGCAGTATATGCATCTGTTTAGACAATAAGCAAACAGGCAAGAACAGCAGTATGCACAATTAGTTTTCAAATTTATAGTAATTTTCTAAAATCAGTATTTAATCGAGTAAAATGTAGAATATTTTTGACATGCCGTTTCCAGAGGTTATTGTTTAACTTGTAAAATGAAAAGATTTTGTAAATAAATACAATAAATAAACTTGATACTCAATGTACTGTTTATTTTTAAAACTTGTTTGGTGTTCAGTGGGTTAAAGTGTTTATTTACTTTGCACCAAGAGAATAAACTGTTTATTTTGTTTTTATATTTATATTTTGTTTATATATTTATATTTTGTTTAATATATTTATATTTTGTTTAATATATTTATTGCCAATAAACAAATACATGTTGTCTGACAGTAGCAGAGAGAGGTGTCAATTTTGAGAGATTGTCCGCTCGGTAGGTATATTTACTTCTATGTTTAAACACCATACTCACCGACTCATAGATAATCAATGAATATAGTGTCAGTATCACCTGAGAAACAAAAAGAGGACGATAGTGGACTCTGTTGTCCTCGCCGCCAATCATCCTCACGGCATTCTTCAGTAATTTTAGAATGTCAGATAAATTGGTCGCCGTAGTGAAACCCAATGAGGAAATGCAATATCTCATGCGAGACTCAAATAGTGCGAAGTATACCTCTCTGGCCGTGTGCTCCCCAAGATTTTGTTTTATGATTCTTAGGGCATAGCAGGCTGATGACAAGCTCCTCGATTATGAACATGCTCGGTCCAATTTAAACCAAGAATTAATCGACGGGGACAAAAGATTGTTATCAATCAGGATATTGAGGTTGGTACGTTGTTTGTAAATTAACAATTTAGTTTTGCTAGCGTTGAGAATAATTTCATTAGCTTTAAACCACTCACAAACTCTAGAGATGTCGGCGTTGATTTGTTCTTCCAAATCGTCACATTCCGAAGCATGCCAAGTCAGTGATGTATCGTCGGCGAAGAGAATCGTGTTACACTGACGAGCCATATGTGCCAGGTCATTAATAAATATTAAAAATAACGTAGGTCCAAGCACCGAGCCCTGTGGCACACCACACACTACCCGGCCAAGTGTTGAATCTACGCTGTCACCCCCAACCTGCAGCCTTACAAATTGGCGGCGATTCGCCAAATATGAGCGGAATCAGTCGTTTACTTTGCCTCTAAAGCCGTACCTTTCGAGTTTTCTTAGTAGAAGTGAATGGGGAACGCAATCAAATGCTTTGGATAAGGCGCAAAACACAGTGGCTGTTATTTGTTTTTGGTTAATTTTCTCGAAGACGTGAGACAGAAAGTTAAAAAGAGCGTCAAATAATCAATAAAAAGCCTTTTTAGATTCTTTTAGGTCTCCTTCTGCTCCAAGGCTGGACTTATCGCAGCGTTCTAATCTTTACCGGAGTGCTTGTTATCTTGCCACTAAATTCTCTTACAGGGTATTTTTTCTGTATGTCAAAAGTGGGAGCCGATCACTGCCGCGCATCCGCCTCCAGGATGCATTTCATGGCGATACGAGGTAGTGAACTATCAGAGTGTAGCCCCAACAGGTGCTGGTCCAACAAGTTTTTCCGACCGATCAATCCCTTCTAACATGTTCGCAGAGTGATGGAATTGTGATGTCTCAGTGCAATTGCGCATTACACACCAACCAGGGTGTGGAAACTATAATACGTAACACCCTGTTCTGAAGGATGTTCAACTTCTTTATTTGAAGTTTAGTAGTGTTGCACCAGGTCAGGGCAACGTATGTCAAGATTGGTCGAGAAACACTGTGTATATGAGCATCTTTAGCATCAAGCCAAGAGAGCTACTGTGGCATGTTAGGGGACGTAGAGCCCACAGTATTAGCTTCTTAAAAGTTCTTTAAACATTGTCTCGTTCATATTATTTGCAGTTGTCGAAAGACTACTGTAAATAATATTTTCACTACTCTTTTTTTGTCTTCGTCAGCAATTCCATTTCTACTTTTGTTTGAATATTTTAGTAACAGATAGCAATACTTCCAATTTATTGTCCGAACCTATTTAGTAACTTTTGAAATATTCCCCTTCTGAGTGGTTTCCCGTTAGGACATTTTTAAACTTTAGTTGCCAGGATACAATTATTATAACATTTCGTATATTGGGTAATTGTCCTACAATTCCAAATTAAAATAAATACCGAAATTAAACAATTTTTTCGAAAATATCAGACATGTTGAAAAATTGAGATATCTTAAAAAATGTAAGAGTTTGGTATAGCAAAAATCTATGAAAAATGCGTCAAGTTTTAAATAACTTTGGGATGTCACACAAAATTTTGAAATTGTAATCATTATTAATCCATACGCTGCTGCTTTAAAACTACTTCAAAAAAAAGTACTACTTAAACGTAAAGGTGTTCGCAGAGGTTGGACTTTATCAGAACTGTAGCTGGAGATGGTCAACTTTTTTAACCAATTAAGATAATTGATGTTTTTTCCTTCATTGATATCCTATATCATCCTTAGTATGAGTAAGAACTTTCCTTAGAATAATTAGATCTTTTAAAATGTTAAAGAAACAGACAACGAGATCTTATCTATTTAAGAGAAATATATTTTTTTCCAATAAGTACAAAATGCGACCTTCAATATTTTCTTATGATTACGTATTCTGAATCAGTAGGAAAATAATTCATCTTTGCTAAATTAATCGACTTTGTAGCGTCAGGAATAATAAACTTTGCAATAGTGCCACATTAATTGACTAGGAGTTTAGTATTAACAGTATCATAAAGACGGTTATTTTTCGTCCGTTTCTTAGATATCATTTATGCAGATAAAGAGTAATAGCCCAAGTTTGTTACCCTGCGGTATTCCCCTGTATGTTATCGCTTTAATTGGAACTACTTACACAGTTTGTTGTTTTTTCTTGTGACGTATAATGCAAATTATTTCATGTCTACTAGATGTTTACATTTTAGTTATTATTTCTTTTTGTTTGGTCTCAACAACAAATCTCTGTATTGTTTTTAATAATGTTTATACATAAGTAAGTCTAGATTATGTGTAATCAAAGACTGGTACAAATCTGCAATATATTTTTATATTGGTATCTCTGGCAAATTAGGTCAAAGAGTTTATTTTAACATGTACTTTACGATACTTTACGTTCAGGAAAGTAAATACTTAGTTAAAATACCACCATGAAAGTTGCGAGAAAGGAATTGAATCTTTAGTATACACATGTATGATTTGACACATGATACTACAATTACATAAAACCTAGAACTGACATACTTATTAGATGATTCATTTTAATTCCGTTAAATGTAATTAGTTGAATAAAATAATAGGAAAATGCGACGTGTGTCGTAGAAATTAGCCCCACTCATTGACAAGCAAACCGAAAGTATATGTGGAATTGGATGCTGTATCCCAATTGTGCATAAAGTTAAGGAAATTAAGATTGATAATAGAAAGCAACTTCAGGTGTCATAATTAATTCTCAAAATCGATGAATCTTGTTTTTTTATTTGGGGTGGATGTTGCAGCGGTTTCTTATGATGTATTGCTTAACTCATTACCGTAGTAACTCTTGCTGTGTAGTTTGTGTGTGTTCAATGTATTCAAATGAGCTTGTTACAGCATTATGTCACCGTTTAGAATGCTGTGCTGTTAAGCACTTTTCTTCCAACAGCTGAGCAGAAATCCTCACTTAATTTTTTATGCTATGTTTGGAACATTATAAAAAAGTTTCATTTTATGATCCCTTCGCCAATATAGCACCGGAAAAAAGCGATAAAGTTGCCTCTCGTTCATTCTGTAAAGGTATTTGGTACAGTTTCGTTCACTGCTAACCATCCTCTTCCCTGTTACTAGCTAGCAAAATAGTACATAGAGGTAATTACGAAGCTTGTGCTGGAAACTCTATAGAACCATCACAAACCAACATGTTTGTTACTAATGGTAAATAATTATTATTAATAACACAAAATCATTGTTTATAAAACATCAACACACCTGCATTAGGAAGTCACATATTGACACCATCGTAGCTTTACTACAAATTATCGTTGTTTTCTATCTCAACTTCTTAGACATAGCAAATTTATAAATAAATATTTTTGTAATAAGGATCTCTACCACGTGTTTTATCACCTTTTACGTCATCTACTACAATTATAGAAAATGTAAGTATGTACTTCTTTCAGGTTAATTAAGCGATTAGCAGCGCGTTAGTCGTATAAAATTTTGTGATTTATTGTATAGGAAATATACTATATTGCACCTATGTATGTACATATTAGAACTTTAAATTACTACTAATTATATACTTACATTTACTTCTAACCTTGTCTATTCTTAAATATTTACTGCACTAAATGAAATCACTTTTTTAAATTCCGATTAATTCAGAAAGCACTCACGTTGCACCAATAATATTGCTGGTAAAGCTGTCTTTCTTTATATACAGAATCCAGTTCTGTAAACTGGTAACTTGATGGGTTGAGATGCGCACTATCAATAGGTAAAATACAGCTTATCAATTATGTCTGCTTTAAATGCATGTTGAAGTAATAGTTACTGGTAGCCAATATGTTTCTAGGTACGCTAATGTTGTACAACTGACAAAAAATTTAGGATTGTTCGACCTTCTGATGTCTACGTAGACAATTATTACGAATATAAATGGAATCAGTGCTTTCTTACCTATCTATTATTATTCTCACCTTTAATTGTTAAAACTAATTTATTGAGAATTTTGAAAAGTACAACAAAGTGTATTATAAAAATAACCAATAATATTGATTTAGTTAGAACACTTATTAGTTTATACAAACTCTGAATGAATATAACCTGTTATTATCGGGAATCCCTACGTTGTAGTGTATTGATTAGTATATGCCTAGATGTGTCATGGTATTTCCCTAGCAGAACTTGAACTTGTGCCTTGGAAACAACACGGATTTCTAGAGACCATTTTCGGTTTATGAAAGTGGAGCCAAACATGCAAAGAGAAATGTTTAAAAAACGTTTTTTTCAATATGTGTACCTAGATATATTTGCATTACTTTTTATTCACTCAGTGTTAAATAGATGAAGTTGTAATCAAATTAAAGTTAATAAATAATTATTTATTGTGTCTACAATTTCTTGTATGATCTTTCTTTTTTGTTTGTTTAGAAATAAACTGCGTCCTTTCTTTTTCATTACCTAGCAAAGCTGTGTTTTTTTAAAATAATTAACCTAAAATAAGTGTAATTCTGAATATAGATAAATAATTCTAGGTAGTATTGCACCACAATCGCTACTGTTTCATTAATGGAGTCAATACTGGGAATTGTGTGTTTGGACAATTAATTACAATACAAAAAAAATAAAAATAAAAGGGAAACAAGTACTTACACTTATGAAAGATAATTCAATTAACGATAGTGTATTAAGGATTATGTCTTTCCTAAAATTTATTATTATTTTTCTACATAGTCTCCTTGCAAGTGTACACACTTCTTCCAGTGATGCTCGCATTTCTTAAAGTCGTCCAAATAGTACTCGGTGTCTTTCTCTGCAAAACAACTGTTTACCCAAGTGATGGTCTCCTCATTTGACGAAAATTTCTGTCCTCCGAGAGCAATTTTTAGATTAAGGAACAAAAAGAAGTCGCTTAGAACTAGATTCCTTCACAGCCCATTGTTTTGACTGTATTTTTGTTTCGGGTGTATAATAGTGTATCCAAGTGTCATCTATAGTAATTAATCGGTGTCAAAATTCTGATTTATTGCACCTAAACTGCTGGAACGGTTCATTCGAATACGTTTTTGATCTAACATGAGCAAACGTAGTATCCTAGGTGCGGTTAGCTTTCTCTTGTCTAAATTTTAATTCAATATGTGACAAACACCGTCTTTGAACATGTTTATAACCTCTGCTAACTTTCCCACTTTAATTCGGCGGCCGTTTAGCACTATTTGGGAACTTCAGGGATGTTATCGTCAGTGACTACAGTTTTTGGACGTCCCAAACACTCATAGTTGCCCAGATCGGAAAAAAATAGTATCTTTAATTGTTGTTATGTTCTAACTTCTTATGTAAGTATTATTTCCAATTTTAATAGTAAACTTTACGTAATTATCAATAAAAAATGAGTAAGTCAATTCATTATTCAATAATTGTAATTGGAAAACCCAATGGTATACCAAAGTTCTTTCATAAATTTTTTCATTAAACATAAAATATGAAATTCTAGTAATTAAACGACTGTTCATTGATAAATCTGTATGATTACTAATATGTAAGCATTTATAATTGATAATCGGTAGAATTAAATTCAAGGGTTACAAAGATTATCTCTACACAATTAAAAAGAAAAACAATCATACACCACGCATTGTATCCTTTAGTCTCCGAAATAAAAAGAAATCTGAAGGTGCCAGATCCGGACTATATGGCGGATGATCTAGTAATTTTAATCCGGATGCTTTCAAAAATTGTTTTGTATCAGGCGCAGTGTAACTTGACGCATTGTCGTGATGAAAGACAATCTCAGATCTAAGGTATCGCAAATCAGCTTTTTGAACAACATCTGGCAGATATACTGTCGAGTACCATTCTGCAGTAACCGTACGTTTATTTTCAAGCACGACTGTTGTGTCAGGTCTTGATTTTCAGAAGAAACTGGCTACCATCTATATCTGTTTCAATGAGGGCTGAAATAAAGTGAAACCTTTTGAAATTTAAATTCGTTATACCAGTTGTAAACACTCTTGTGAGAAGGAGGTTGATCATCAAATGCAGCACGAAGTCTTGAAACACTTTGTTGTTGGAGTTAAATATCTTTTAAAATCATAATAAATCATGGCTCTAAAATTACCGTTACAGTTATCAGAACTAAATTCGAACTGTCAAGAAACAAAACAAGAAACATTTATTTCATAACATGTCGGTATCTAACTGCAGGGTCCACCACTAACACATGTTTAGCACCTGCTTTGAAGGAACCCTCTAATTGAGTACCCGTTTTTCAAATATATTTGACTACTCTGACGTGAAGGAGAAATCCGACGTCACTGCTAAACCATCTCAATTTAAATAAAGTTGTTTATTTTTGATAACAAACCAAAATAGAAAGTTAATTGAACCCGTTTTACAAATAATACCAACACTACAATAACTATTGTGTTTGAATGGTAACGCATTATATAGATGTATTATATTTCCTCTGTTACAAAAAGATAAATGCTTCCGCTACTTTTTTTAGAAAATTAAAAGCATATTAAATCCTGTCACATATAGAAAATAATAATTGAAAATATATTCGACATTAATATAAAATTGAAAGTTGTAAATTATAGCCTATGACTAATAATTTTCGTGATTGCGAAAGAAAAAATCTAAACAAATCATATATAATTAATTTTTTTCAATCAAAAATTGTTACTGATCGTATGTAATTAAGCAAAGTGCAATATTTGATGGGGTACAAAAGTTTAAAAGAATAATAAAAGATTCTGCTGTTATTGCCGATATATGTAAGTGTAAGATATAACTGAATATAAACAGAGAGAGTGAGAAAGTAAAACGACCCATTTGTACGTTTCTGATTTACAGTTTATACGATACTTCCATCTTTAACTATATATGTATATGTGTTTATATATTTTTTGCTAATAAAATTGCTACATATTCGATAACTTTCACAAAATCTCCTGTTATCTTCCTGTTCTTAGAAACATTTCATGTGTTTACATGCGATTTTTTAATTTAAAAATAATGTACCTATGTACATATATATACAAGAGATCATTTTATATTTTACAAGCATCTACGAGAATTCATTCATTTTCGGAAATTCCGGCTATAGAAAACGTGTTTTGTAAATTTCCAGATCCTGGTGTTCCAGCAACTTGTTTAAGAAGCATCTTCCGCAGCTACGCGTGTAAAAATACAAATGACGCACTAAAAATTTTAATCGGTAATTGGAATCGAGGTAAGCAAATTGATTTAGAGAGAAAGAGTATTTCTCTTTACGGTAAACTTTATGGAAATTGTGTTTATTGCATCATCCTTTTACCGCATTTAGTTATCAGATGGTATAGTTTTCGATATTTGAGTAACAGTTATTTTATTGATGGAAGAGATTTATGTCGTCACTGTTTAATTTCTAGCTTAAGAACCAAACTGGTACAAACGGTTCTAATATGATATAGGTACATATTGCACACATTGCTTAGATTCTGTAAAATATAGAATTATTTTCCATTAACCTATTTGTTTATAATTGCATAAAGGAACAGAAGTTACAATTTGGAAAACAAAAAGCGCCAAGAGTAATACTTATGGCGTAGGAAAAATTTCAATCCAAGGAGAATCTCTTTTATTATGAATTTCAGCTTGCACTGATGACATGCATTTCATTGGACCGAAACCCTTTTCTTGCGTTCCCAAACGCAAGTTCAAGGATGGGGGACAACAGAAATTACCTCTCTCTGGCAGAGAACACCTGGAAAAACACAAGTCAAAAAATTCATCAACTCCTCGCCAAACAGAAATAAAAAACTACTTGATCTCAACAGTCAAAGTTAAGTACTCTTACAGGCCTTCTTACTGAGCACTGCCCTCTAAGTACAAAGTTGATCAAGAGACGTGTCGATTCTGTGAACTGAAAACTGACATTAAGGCGGCAAAAGTTTTAGTATCTAGGATACGCGACCTTAACACCTGTACAGATCAAAGGCTTGGCACCCTAACTAGTCCTAAGATTTGTCAAGAGCAGTGGTATACAAGTGTACTGATGGGATAGAGTAATTCCAACAGATCAATAGGTCGCAGTGAGGAGAGATGTTTGGAACCTGAACCATCCAATAACAATACAATACAATAAACTTCAGATGCAGTTGGTCTACTAAATCGAACATATCCTATACTGGACCAGATTATTGCCATTTCAGATTATCGATAAAATTCAATAAACCCGTACGAGTTTCAAAGATTATACTTTTACCCTTTTTAATGCATTTCCCAGAAATATCTTTGGTTTGACTGCTGTTTCATTTCTGAAATATGGTAGTAGATACCTACCCCTTCCCATTGTATGTACACTAAGATGCAGGTTAGAATTTGCATTACCTTTCACTATTCTGTTTGCTTCGAATCTGTTATGTTTAGCATTCAAAACGTTAAGATTATTGAAAGTAAATGAATAGTTGCCTTCTAACAATAATGTTGTGATGTCCACCTTTCAACCTGTAGCAATCTTGTGGTCGTTGATTTTGGAATCAAACGGACAAGAGCGAATTAACCGGTTTATTATATACATGCGTTTTATGACATCGCCATAAAATAAAGTTGACTGGAAAATCATGCGGATGTTTTGAAGGCCTACTGGAAAAGATTTGCAATATGATGCTGAAATAAGCCGCAGGGAGCTGCTCGTTGCTGATATGTCAAATGTGTGTACGGGCAGCTTTGTTGTAGCTATAACTTCGCCCGTGATTTCAATGTAGCCCAGTACTGTCGAAAATGCTCAACGAAGACAGGCGAGTGACTTGCCAGCAGATAGAGGGCGCCTTAGGCATAAATGCACCGGATTCGTTTGATTCTGCATGATCATTTAAGTGTAAAATAAACTTTTTTGTCTTTGGGTGTCGCGTAGACTAACTGAAGAGCAGATCTCGATATGTGAACAACATCGTTACAGGTGACGAGACTTGATTATATTATGATCATATGGCGACCAAGACTCAAAACAAAGCTTGGGTCTTCGATGATGACAATCCTGTAGTTGTCAGAAAATTCTGATCTGTAAAGAAGAAAATGATGAGTCGTATTTTTTAAATCGTCTGAAATTTTGGAGCGTGTCGTCTTGGACACTCAAAAAACAGTCACCTGCCAGTGCCTGTTTGAAGTCATCAAACTTACGGTCAACGCTCCAGCTTATCGCGTCAAAACTTACAACGAATATTTAACCACTACACGACTGAAACTTCTTCAGCACCCTCCATACAGTCCTCCTCACAGTGCTGCTTGCAACTTTGCGCTGTTCCCAAATGTGACAATGAAGCTGAAAGAGAAGCGGTTTTCTAGCAATGAGTAGCATTTGAGGCTTTGGGACAACGAGTATGTCTCACTCCCTAGTAAAACTTGGAAGAGCTGGTTTAAGGATTGGTTTCGGTGGATGGAGAGGTGTATTGAATGTATGTACAAGTCCATCATTGATTTTGCTTGTAAAATTTTGTCAAATTATGTTACATCTAATGATTACAATGTTTTAGTACCATCAGATCTTCATACAAAATTGCGTATAGTGTTCATTTCAATGCATAATCCAAGGTGTCCGAAATACTAACACATTAGTGACAATAGTATGATGGACAATCGCCGCAAAACACATCTGAGACTGATTCGTCCGCGCTAGCATTCAACGTACTCAATTATAATCTATCAAGAGTTCTTTAGCGCTATTGTATCAGATGATTCCTACCACGGCTAACGTATGAAACGTCCCTTTTACATATGATCTCAGAGCCTGGGATCATGGGCGATAAAATAGTACTGTTTATTTGGATTTCGACAAAAGTTAAAATAAAAGGAAGAAAGAAAACACAGTTTTACATACCTACTTGAACAATAGAAACCTATACGCTATATAAAAATACAGTTATTAAAAATATCGTTTTTATTTCATAAGGTCGTGTTATATATATATTTTTACATTACGTATGCAACATATATATTATAGTACGAAAGTAATAAAAAAATAAGGTCTAATAGGTTCGATTAAGCTACAAAGATATATCAGTTCCATACATTTTAATAATAATTATCAACATTGTACATTTTCAAGGTGTTGTTTATTTGTTCAAGGACCCAATCGTAATACTTCGGAATAGAAGTGTAAACGCTGGGCCAATTTTCTGTCCCGCAACGAGTGGCACCAAAACTAACTATGCCTTCAGCATACCAAGTATCATCGTTGGTCATAGCCATTAGTGGTCCACCAGAATCTCCAGTACACGCACTGTATCCTTGCTCACCTCCAGCGCATAATTGTCTATCGGTTAGTGATTGCCCTACAGTTCTATATCGTTGTTCGCAAAAAGCACGATTTACTCTAGGAACAACCACCTTCAATTTGGTTGTGCTACTAAAACCTATAAAATAGAAGAATGAAATAATCAAAAGATTCATTTGTGTTGGATAATAGAATAATATTGGGAGTGAACAAGACTTGTAAACAGGAACAACATGAGATATTTTCCACTACCGTTGCAAATGACATGTTAAAAATAGCTGCAAATGGATAAACTAAGTTGAAGAACCCACGTTACAGTCAGAACTCGCTGCATGTGACGGTAATTCCCCACCAACAAAAACTGAACTGAAATTGACTCATTACCATCGACGTTCTTGTCACCGTAATAAACAGTGTTAGGAATCGACAGGTCCTTTTTTTAGTTCTTATAAAGTACTAAAAGCGCTTGGGATCCTCATGTACCCCAGTCTCAACGTTTTGAATATAATGTTTGAGATCAGAGAAATGAGTTAGAGTCAACCTCCTAACGATATCTCCTACCATCGGGGAGGGGGTGAGGGGAGTATCCCTTCCTTTATCATAGGGAACTGGGGTTAAGTAATATCTCATATGAAAGGCAATTAAATGCTCTTTACAGCGACACCATACTTACTAAATTTCACTCAAGCCGTGGACCATAACATGAGGAAAAACGTTTATTTACTTGCCTGATTCTGTTCTTCCCCAGCCTGATACCGTGAAATTCGTTACATTCGTTGTTGTTTGAGGCAAACAAATAGCTCTTATATAACCTGTAACATAATGGTTTTAGTTAACATAGTAGTTAATTAATTGATTACGCAATTTACTTGTAAACGCTACCTTCTCTTTAAGTGGAATTAGTGCAATGTCGTGGTTATGGGTATTAGATTCATAATTTGGATGAATAATTGCAGGTAACGCTGAAACATTACGCGGTGGGTTAGTGCAGAATTGCTCAACACATATTCTACTTGTCGTATCGTTATATACGCCAAGAATAACGCCTTGCCTAAAACAAGAATCAGCACTATTAATACAATGATAATTTAGAGTAAACAGGATGAATATGTATTTAATAATACAAAGTAGTAAGATTCAATTCGTTATAATATAAATCGCTATCAGCATAACTTTTCCAAGGTCAATGAAAGTGCTGCTATCAGTGGCGATTTTGCTGACAAAAGGTATCCCTCTAAGAATAAAAATCGGGGTGTAGAATACTTCTTTCAAGTCTTATTTAGTGTTTCAGTTTAAATAGAATATCCTGTATAATACCGAAGTAATTACTGTGGTGCCACAGCTCGGAAACTGTTCAGTTCTAATGCAGGGTATGTTATGTTATGTATTATTTATTCGTTTGGTAAATAATTACTACCCAAAAATTTATGTATTACATATAATAATTAAATCCAAGTAGTAAAGCAATACTTACACTGGTCCCAAATGCTTCGTGTATTCTCCAACTACGCAATGTGCAGCTGTTAGAACAAATTTATTATGTATTAAGAATCCAGAGCATCCCAAATTAGTTCTATTATCTCTACTCAAATACACTAGCCTTGCTAACCAAGGAAATTCTCCGATACTAGCTTGTTTGCCACCGTATATTTTATCATCAAGAAAAATCTTCTGCGTACCGCACGTTCTTGGCAAAATTGTATGCTCAGTTGTTGCTTCGATAAGATCTAAAAAAAATTGGTATTATTTTTTTTGCAATCAATTGCATACTATTTCGTTAAGAATGTGATGAAGATTTGGATAAAATAAAACGTTAAAGTGCACCTGTATGGTTATTAATTACTATACAAGAAGTGGTTATTGCAGTGGAATAACAATAATATAATATGTGTTTAGTAAGTTGAAAGCAAAGCCCAAGTACAGGGTCCGGCACTGAAACTTTCTTTTTTCAAAGATAAAAAATAAAAGTATACATTGTACATTTTAAAGTTCTCTTTTATTAACACTATGCACTAACATGGGAAGCTTGATATTAAACAGTTTTACAAAGAATATTTGGCAAGTGTCCACCGTTGCTGTCGATGCATTGTCGTAGCCGATTTCTAAAGTGTGTTACGGTCCAATTTCTATTTACGACCCTGTAATTTTAATCATTTATTTAATAGCTACGCAATGCATTCGAACACATAAAATAATTAATAGTTTCAAGGTTTAGGTAACATCTGCACGAACTAAATAACCTCTTTGTACAAATGTCTACCTTGAATGTATATAGATAGATCTTTATTTATTAGTTTCAAAGAATATAGTAACGCTTCACATCAAACACTCAGTTCTGTATTTACTGTTTAACCTCATAACGAAATTCTGTAAGAAATATTGTATGTGTCTTTTCATTAACTTTGCAAACATTGTAGTCAAACTGTTATCAATATACTTTAGTTCTATGTAAACCTTGTTGTTCAATTTGAATGCACAGTATTTTCCTTGTATTAAAATAGCGTGCGAATTGCTATTTCGGCTGGTTCGCATAATTTTTTGTTCATGCACCTGCAGTTGTTTACGGATACTTCAACCACCAATAGGAATCACGATGACATAAGGCGAACAAATTATTGGACAGCACATCTCCCCTTCCAATCACGCTGGGGCGAGAAATCGGTGCATCCAGATTAGTGTGTGTGATTTGGGGTACCTTACGAAGGAGATACGGTTAAGATTCGCGTCGGTGTTAATTCCGGTAGTGTTCGGTATTTAGGTCACTTTTCGTGTGTGAAGTCATTTCGTCTCGTTAATGGTAATTTTCGCCGTAGTGCGCGAGTGATTCAGGGCCTTTTACCGATAGTGATTTGTAATTGGATTACATATCGTCTCCAGTAAGGAGGATCTACTCGAAACACTAGAAGCAACTCACCGTAGGACCACCCCGGATTATATTTAAGTTAGTTAAGGTATCGTAAACATTGTAGTTATATAGTAAGTAACTCAAATTTCCGATCGTTGCAACATCGTTTTTTTTTTAAATCCTTAGCTTTTAAGATTATTATAACGAATGCATTGTCGTACCTAACCGTGTGTATCTATTTTATTTTAATATACCTGTTATGTCAAATCAAAATGACGTTCTGCTTTCAAATAGTTCCTTCTTGGTGTAGTCTCAAGTATTTATTTTCCAACTTTATAAGTAAAATCGAGAAAGCATATTTGTCGTAAGTATTGTATACAGCGAGTAAGATCATACCGTAAGTATTTAGCGTTTTCGGAATACTCGTCATTTGTAGTGTAGGCACAGCTTCAAAGATTAACTCTTTGCGTGGAAAATTGGAAGTCCTGGCGCCCCTTATAAAAGTACCATCTGTAGGTTTTCTCCGAACCAACCCTCCCGGCTAGCTAGTTCAGAGGGCCACGCACTGGATCACCGAATTTGTTCTAACCATCCCGTTACGCTTAAATATTCTGTACGGTCATTATTATCACGGTGTGTGTTTGATTACCTCGGTAGGCGGGCGTATCTTCGCTCTTCTTAAAGACTCGAAATACCTATTTCGGGGTTATCATATTTCACTTTACGGTAAACTCGGGAAACGAGTAAAAGAGGTAATAAAAATTGGCGCCCAAACGTGTCGGCCTAATTTCTTTTTGTTTGTTGCAATATTTCGACAATACTCCATTTAATTAGCTAATTCTTCTATTTGTCTGTTCTCGTTAAATTAATCACCATGGAAGGAAAACTAAATGTTGGTAGATTATCTAAAACTGAACTAAGTTATCAATTAGCTATCCGTGGAGTTACTCAGGATGCTACAGTTGAGGTTATGCGTTCCACATTACGTGGATTAATTAAATTAGAGAAGTCATCGTCATTCGTTGCACCAACTTATCCATTTGCATTTGCCGAAGATAAGAGCGCTATTGAAGCAGGTTTAGTGGAGATAGAATCATTAATTACAGATTTTGAGGGGACGTTATCTTCATCTGAGTACGTTAAAATTACAGCAAAGATTGGGCATTATGTTGTAAGAGCAAATCATTGTAATCCAGGTACAAAAGACGAAAAAGATATTCGCTCAAAGTTTCTCGTTAGATTAGTCACATTATCTTCCCAATTAGAAGTTAAAGCTAAGGCTGCTGGTCGTGCATCATCAACAATAAATCCGTTCCGTAGTTTAACGCAAATAGGAGATTCAGACAACGAAGATTCCGCTGACGATGAGAATAATTATGACTCGAGACCTAATGTTTCCGCGACCATGGTAAAAAGCGTTCCGGTATCCAAATGGAATCTTACTTATTCGGGTAATAATCAAATAGTGTCGTTAAATGCTTTTCTTGAGAGAGTTGAAGAGACAAGAATAGCACGTAATGTTAGTCACGAAGTTCTATTTACATCTGCTCTAGATTTGTTTACTGAAAAAGCTTTAATTTGGTATCGCGCTAATCGCAGAAATTTTCATAATTGGTATGAATTAACTCAGGGATTAAGGGAAGAATTTTTGCCGGTAAATTACGACGATAAATTACTAGAGGAGGTCAAACACCGTACCCAAGGACAAAACGAATCCATCGGCTTATATCTATCTGTTATGTCGAATTTATTCGCTCGATTCACTGTAAAACTAACTGCGGCTCAACAATTAAAGATTTTGCTTCAAAATATATTGCCTTTTTATCAGTCACAATTAGGCTTAGTAGAAATTACGTCTGTTTCGCAATTACAGAAACTGTGTCGACAATTAGAAGCACGTAGAGTATCAGTCGAATCATTTGTTCCGCCACCCGGTAAGAATAAAGCCCTTGAACCAGATTTAGCGTATGCTCAGGTCACAACAAATCTAGCCCAACTTGAGGTTAATCCATCAGAATCAGCTGTTGCTAATATCAATAGTAATAATACCGATCAATCACGTGTAAATACATCAACTGCATTAAATTGTTGGAATTGTGGTCGTTTTGGTCATAGATCTTCGCAGTGCAGACAACCTCGCACAAAACATTGCTATCGTTGTGGACGTCCTCAGGTAACAGTCGCCACATGTCCAAATTGTTCAAAAAACTCCCGTCCTACTCGTTAAAAGCTGACCGTTTAATGAGTAATATCGCTTCTGAAATATCGGTCAACCCGCAACAACTATTGTTAGATTATATATTAGCCAACGCACAAGATGATGAGAGACCTTACTTGGAAGTGTCAATTTTTAACAAAATGATATTGGGTTTATTAGATTCAGGTGCATCACGCACAATCGCAGGTCAATCTGGGTGTGAATTATTGCAGCAATTGGGTTTGCCAATTAAAAAGGTTAATTCCTCGTGTACAATAGCTAACGGTGTTAAATGCGATGTTTATGGTAGTATTTCCGTTCCAATACAATTAAGAAATCAGGTAAAGGTCATCGATATTTTGCTAGTCCCGTCTGTAACGCATTCACTAATATTAGGAGCTGACTTTTGGCGTATTCACGGAATTGTTCCAGATTTGCGACGAGGTGAATGGACTTTTACGAGCGAAATACCGATATGTAGCGTCAACCATATCACTAGCGACTTTGATCAACCACAACATTTGAACCTAGAGAATCTTATAAACGAATCTTTCCCTGCTTGTAATAAAGGTGAATTAGGTTGTACTAATTTGATTGAATACAAACTTAAGGTATCTGGTCCACCTATTAAGCAACGATATTATCCAATATCCCCTGCTATGCAGAAAGTCGTTAACGCAGAGCTAGATGAAATGCTTCGTTTGGGTGTTGTACAAAAATCTTCTAGTGCATGGTCTTCGCCTATCTTGATGGTACCTAAGAAAGATGGATCCCTTAGATTTTGTGTAGATTTTAGGAAAATAAATCAGGTCACCGAAAAAGACGCGTACCCTTTGCCATATATCTCTAACACCTTAGATAAACTACGTAACGCATATTATTTAACCACCTTAGATATTAAAGCGGCTTACTGGCAAATACCATTACATCCCGAATCACGACAATATACGGCATTTACTATCCCAAATCGCGGACTATACGAATTTTGTCGACTTCCATTCGGTCTTACTACATCACCGAGCGTGTTTCAGCGAATTATGGATAAAGTCATTGGCGCCGATCTCGAACCTTATGTGTTTACCTACCTTGATGATATTGTGGTCATTACTCCAACTTTCGAGAAACATCTAGAAATTTTACGTCAGGTTTTTGAAAGAGTTAGTACCGCTGGTTTTAAACTTAATCGGGAAAAATGTCAGTTTTGTAGACCCGAATTGAGGTATCTGGGTTATGTAATAAATAAACATGGTTTAAATGTAGACCCCGAAAAAGTTCAAGCCATTTTACAATACGAAAAGCCTAAAAACACCAAGGATATTAGACGATTTATCGGAATGACAAGCTGGTATCGTAGACACATAGAAAACTTTAGTATCGTTATCGCTCCCTTGACTAGACTTTTACGCAAAAATGCTCGCTTTACTTGGGATAAAGCCTGTGAAGACGCCTTCCAAAAACTTAAAGACTGTTTAGTTGCCGCACCCGTATTATCGTGTCCAGATTTTTCAAAACCTTTTACTATTCAATGTGACGCCTCTGACTATGGAATTGGAGCTGCTCTTACCCAACAGTTTGAAGACGGTGAAAAGGTCATCTGCTATTTGAGCCAATCCCTAACGCGACAACAGCGAAATTATTCCACCACCGAAAAGGAATGTATGGCAGTTTTGTGGGCAATTGAAAAACTTAGACCCTATGTGGAAGGTAGCCATTTCAAGGTTATTACTGACCATTACTCACTTCTTTGGCTTAGTAAGTTACAAAACCCATCAGGTAGACTCGCAAGATGGAGTGTACGCCTGCAACAATATGACTTTGAAATTATCCACCGAAAAGGAAAAGAACATCTAGTTCCTGATGCCTTATCTCGCGCTGTACCCGTTCTTCATACTCTTGAGGTTACAACCAGAATACCAATTAAAGACCGATGGTATAACAACCTTTGCGATGCAGTCTTACAACATCCCGTCAAATACCCGCAATTTCGCTTGGAAAATAACATCTTATATAAAGCTGTCGAATCCCGAGATGAATATGGCTTCCGTAATTATCAAAATAAGTGGAAAGTTGTAGTACCGAAAGATAAGCGTGCCGAATTACTTCACCAAAGTCACGATATTCCAACTAGCGGACATTTAGGCGTTTATAAGACCTTTCATCGATTAGCTACCCAATATTACTGGCCAAAAATGAAAGCTGATGTTGCTACGTATATCCGGAAGTGCCAAACCTGTTTAAAAACAAAACCCGAACAGAGAGCTAAACCAGGAATTATGGGAGGCCACTCACAAATTTCAACGCCGTGGGAAGTCATTAGTATAGATTTAGTCGGACCGTTACCTCGCTCAACTAGAGGGTATAATCACATATTGGTAGTTGTCGATCTTTTTAGTAAATTCAGTCTATGTTTTCCCTTGCGTAAAGCTACCGCTTCCAAGGTCATAGAGCATCTGGAAAATGATGTTTTCCTATTGTTTGGTGTACCGCGTAAAATTATCTCGGACAATGGAGTACAGTTTCATTCCAAAGAATATCGCCGACTACTGAATCAGTACCAAATTAATTCTGCTTTTGTTTCCTTTTATCATCCACAAGGCAACCCTACTGAACGTGTCAACCGTGTAATCAAATCTATGCTGACGGCTTATGTCTCAGAAAATCATCGCGAATGGGACAAATATTTACCTAAAGTTGCATGCGCGCTTCGATCCGCTCAACATGAAACTACCGGCCACAGTCCGTATTATGTGAATTTTGGTAAAGAAATGCGACTACTGGGTTCCGAATATCGTACAACTCCCGATCAAACCGAAATAATTGCGTCAGACCACCTGCAAGAGAGATCAACCTGTTTTAATAAACTTTACAAGGATGTTCGAGCTCGCCTTCAAAGGGCTTACGAAAAATCAAAGAACAGATATGATCTTCGACATAGACCAGTATCGTTTTACCCAAATCAAGTCGTGTGGCGCAAAAACTTTGTCTTATCGGATGCGTCAAAATATTATGCCGCCAAACTGGCTGATAAATATCTCGGACCTTTCTTGATTCATCGTAAAGTATCGCCTACCACCTATGAATTAAAGGATCAAGATGGGAAAATTCAGCCTGGAACATGGAATGTCGAACATTTGAAACCTCAGCCTAGTGATGATTAAGAAGACTTTCGCCTTCCTGGTGTGGGGCATACAATACCCCAGAAGTCCGTCTGTTAAATGTCTAACTTCCATCTTAAGCACCAAGCATGTCAACGTCTCAATACCATCTCGAATATTGTCATGGATATCGTTATCAACATACAGTATGTAACAAATTTTTAGGAACTATTAGGGTAAATTCCGTGTGTGATTTGTGTTCATCAGTGACTCTTTCTTTACGCCCACCCTCGTTTAGCGCACTCTTGGTGTGGTATGTGAACTGAGTAGCGTATCACTTTAACTGGGTTTGCGACAAACATTACTGTTTCGTTGTTATCTTACATTATTTCCCGTCAACGTTGTATTACTTAGCTATTTAGTTCCTAAGAAGATTTGGATTCGAAGAAGACGACTAAAATTGACTTTGACAAATATTCCCGATTATGACTATTACTCCCGATTATGACTTTAGTTTTAAGTTCTTTTTTTAAGCAAAAACATTTTGAACTTTTTAAAACATATTTCGGCAGGTACAAGCCCTTCAGGCGTTTGCATTTTAACGAACCTTCATTTTGTCGCCGTTAAGTGGTACCATTATTTTGTTTTTGGAATATTTTCCAACGTTAACAAGGAGGACCAAGTGTCCATCCTTATTATTTTTGTTTTGGGGCTCGGATATGACGTCATTTAGGGTTTTTGTTTCTTTGCGGATTTCTGTCCTGTTAGGCTGGCAGAGACATTAAACAAGTCAAAATTTCATAAAAACTCAACGTTTTTCGGATTTCTGTTTGTTTAGCCATATGAATTACGAGATACAAGTATCTCATTTTTTTTTGTTGTCCCGCTAATAGCGTTTTAAACTCTTATTGGTATAATACTGAGAGATCTCAAGATATTCTTTTATTAGGGATTAACTGTTCCATTCGTTAGTTATTCATGGAAAAACCAGAATTTTGTCCCGTTTGAAGTTTATTATTGTTGGAGTAATGTTAGTTTTTTTTTTGGTAAGAATTTCGAGTCTTTTTGGCTATATAGTAATTATTTTTCTTTTGCCGTTGTAATGTTGGCATTTGTAGTCTCGGGGAATGAACCAATTCGGAACTTGTTTAGTTGTCAATTACGTGTCCAATTTCCTGTGCTTTCGGAGTAAGTAATGATCCCCTTACACTGGGCACACCTTGAATCAACCCATTCGTCCTTTTTCCCGTGCGTCTTTGACAATTTTGTGGGAACTCGGTTGTGTCATTTGTTGTGTCTCGAATTGCCAAGTTATAACAAAGTTTGCTCTTTTAGTATTTTCAAAATTCCCCTTAGTTCCGGCCGAATGCTGAAGAACCCTGTGGTAGTTTGGGTTATCTGTGTTTTTCTATGTGGACTCTCGTTTTCGGAAGCAGTAATCTTATGGAAGTAATATATATAGATTCTTGAAGTTTAGGGTATCGCAGAACGTCAGAAATTTCCTACGAAAATTTCTTTTTTTAAGTAAGGGTAGGATTGTTACGGTCCAATTTCTATTTACGACCCTGTAATTTTAATCATTTATTTAATAGCTACGCAATGCATTCGAACACATAAAATAATTAATAGTTTCAAGGTTTAGGTAACATCTGCACGAACTAAATAACCTCTTTGTACAAATGTATACCTTGAATGTATATAGATAGATCTTTATTTATTAGTTTCAAAGAATATAGTAACGCTTCACATCAAACACTCAGTTCTGTATTTACTGTTTAACCTCATAACGAAATTCTGTAAGAAATATTGTATGTGTCTTTTCATTAACTTTGCAAACATTGTAGTCAAACTGTTATCAATATACTTTAGTTCTATGTAAACCTTGTTGTTCAATTTGAATGCACAGTATTTTCCTTGTATTAAAATAGCGTGCGAATTGCTATTTCGGCTGGTTCGCATAATTTTTTGTTCATGCACCTGCAGTTGTTTACGGATACTTCAACCACCAATAGGAATCACGATGACATAAGGCGAACAAATTATTGGACAGCACATCTCCCCTTCCAATCACGCTGGGGCGAGAAATCGGTGCATCCAGATTAGTGTGTGTGATTTGGGGTACCTTACGAAGGAGATACGGTTAAGATTCGCGTCGGTGTTAATTCCGGTAGTGTTCGGTATTTAGGTCACTTTTCGTGTGTGAAGTCATTTCGTCTCGTTAATGGTAATTTTCGCCGTAGTGCGCGAAGTGATTCAGGGCCTTTTACCGATAGTGATTTGTAATTGGATTACATATCGTCTCCAGTAAGGAGGATCTACTCGAAACACTAGAAGCAACTCACCGTAGGACCACCCCGGATTATATTTAAGTTAGTTAAGGTATCGTAAACATTGTAGTTATATAGTAAGTAACTCAAATTTCCGATCGTTGCAACATCGTTTTTTTTTTAAATCCTTAGCTTTTAAGATTATTATAACGAATGCATTGTCGTACCTAACCGTGTGTATCTATTTTATTTTAATATACCTGTTATGTCAAATCAAAATGACGTTCTGCTTTCAAATAGTTCCTTCTTGGTGTAGTCTCAAGTATTTATTTTCCAACTTTATAAGTAAAATCGAGAAAGCATATTTGTCGTAAGTATTGTATACAGCGAGTAAGATCATACCGTAAGTATTTAGCGTTTTCGGAATACTCGTCATTTGTAGTGTAGGCACAGCTTCAAAGATTAACTCTTTGCGTGGAAAATTGGAAGTCCTGGCGCCCCTTATAAAAGTACCATCTGTAGGTTTTCTCCGAACCAACCCTCCCGGCTAGCTAGTTCAGAGGGCCACGCACTGGATCACCGAATTTGTTCTAACCATCCCGTTACGCTTAAATATTCTGTACGGTCATTATTATCACGGTGTGTGTTTGATTACCTCGGTAGGCGGGCGTATCTTCGCTCTTCTTAAAGACTCGAAATACCTATTTCGGGGTTATCATATTTCACTTTACGGTAAACTCGGGAAACGAGTAAAAGAGGTAATAAGTGCAGTGGACTCTGTCCAACATAGCAACCGGTATGTTGGCTATTTCGTCACGAATATTGTTTTTTAATGCTTCCAGAGTTGCAGTTGACAGTTGTTGTAGACTTTAGATTTGAGGTAGCCCCATAAAAAAATCACATGGGACTAAATCTGGCAAACGTGCGGGCCACGAGATGTCACCTTTGTTGGAGACAAGTCGCAACACGCATTGAATTTTGTGATGTGTGGACAGTCTCTGCATCTTACTGAAACCATACTTCTCAAACAGCAATATTTTCAATAGCTCCTCGAAAAAATGCGGTCCAATAATCCCTACACTTGACATTGCAGCCCAAACTGTGACCCGATCCGAATGAAGAGACCTCTCATGAACTTCCCTGGGATTGATACCGCTCCAATACCGCATATTTTGTTTGTTAACACACTCTGAAATGTGAAAATGTGCCTGCACTGAACCACACAATTGCGTCAGGAGGCAAATTCTGAAGGAGCGTCTTGCATGCTGTTTGTCATGAAACCAAATCAGTTCGCGAAGTTGTTGTGCGACTAACATTTTATATGAATAAAGTTAAGAATTCGACTAGTGGAACGATCTGACAACCCCAGGGCAGCCGCATGTTTTGAAGCAGACCTAGGAGATCGCAAAACTGAATCTCGTACTGCCTCGAAGTTTGCAGGTGTTTTAACGGCCAGCGCTGCTTCTGGTCTCTTGCGCAACACATTTACAACTGCCTTCAACGCTTCCACCCTCGAAGTTATCACCTTATCACGTTACTTGTCGCATATCTCATGCTACCGACTAAGTAGTAAGTATGATCGCCGTAAAGAAATGAATCCTGGTAAATAAAAATTTTGAAATTCTCTGGTCTGGTACAGAAACGGATTTTATACACGCAACTTCGAAGAGAAATTTCTTAAAAGTCTAGGAGTCATATCCGTTTGTTCAGTTAGAAGTGCGAGCCATAGACCTCTAGACCCGAGAAAGCCTTAGTAGAGGCATTGAAAGAACAAACATCTGATATATATATGTACCAACAGACAGAGCACTCTAAAAGCCATGCCCTCATATAGCTTTGAGTCTGAAGTGGTGTGAGAACTTCGAGTTAAAGTTATTGAGCTGGCCACAAGCAATATAGTATTGATGGTGTAGTTCCAGGATATTGGAATGCTCAAGAGCAAAGCAGAAAATTAATATGAATTTTGTCGGATTCGGCTTTTCCAGAAGCCATCTCAAACAATAAGGGTTAACAATAAACAAGTGCTCTCTTTCTGAATGCATTTATCAAATTCTTGTCAAATAGGAGAAAGAAATAGATTACTTAAGGGCCTTGAAAACATGCGCAAAGGAGATCAAGTTCAAATGTCGATTTTGTGAATTTAGAACTGAAACTGCTGCGTACATATTTTATGACAATGAAATAATAACTCACACATAGACACATCGCAGTGTCAAACGATTTTCTACTGATGTTGAAGTGTTCAACCGAAAAAATGACCATACGAGAACCATTCACTGGAGAACATTATGAAGTATCTGTTTTAGTTGCTAATAATCCTCATATACACGAACACCCGTGATTTCGGATTGTTCCAGATCAGAGTTTGGAAAATTCTAAAACATCATAAATATCATCTGTATTGTATGCCTTTATATAAAGAACTTCATCGCATTGATTTCCAAAATTGAGTAACTTTTTGTCAGTTGGCATTGAGAAACTACAATAAAACTCCAATTTCTATCGTCACGTATTGTTCTCCTATAACGTGCTGTTTACAAGCCACGGAATCTACTCAACATGCATAACTGGAGTGTGGAGTGGAGTTAAACATCAGCGTTCTTAGACTGTCAACGTGTGTTGGTGTGGAATAACTAGCAATGATTGCAATTATTGAAGGCAACTTAAATGCTCAAACGTATCGAAACATTTTGGAAAATGAACTGCATTTTATTATGCTGCATTTTATTATTTACAATGAAACAAATTGAGTTTCGTCGATTACAGCTACTATCTATTATAAACTGAGAAAAATACCTATTTTGGATATAAAATCCGAATCTGTGCAATATAGCGATTTCCGTTTAAGATTTACTCCCCTTAAGTTTACGCCTATACGGAGGGGAAGAGGGGAGTAGTTTTAGCATTGGTACTTTTCTCCTTAAAATAATTAAATTTTAATTATGGACAATTTTTTCGTAAAGTGATTTATTAAGGAGATATTTTTTAGTTTACGATAAAAAAATAAGCTTGTATATTTGGTTTACCGCAGATAATAAGAACATGATAGCGAAATCCGTTTTCACATTGTGAAAACCTTTATTAGTAGGCGAGTTTCTATATTTTTAAGTAGCTCGTACGGAATTAAACCTGTTTTAGATGGTGAAATTTAGCTAAAGTTGCACGTATCTGCATATCCCTCAGATATTCAACGTTTTGCATTAAAAGAATTTATTATTAACCTGCCCTTAATAATAAATATTAAAAAAAATACAAACCATGGCTGCCGCTTCTGTTAGTAAAACTAATATCGGGTCCACAGCACACGTTCGGTATGGTAGCAGTATATGGTCCGCATCGTGACGCTCTAATGAACGGAAAGGCATCTTTATTATCTCTTACCACTTCATCAAACAGCCGTTTACAATTTTCAATCTCGATACAGATACCATTAATATTATTTGGTGTCCTACAATCTGAAAAGTCTAAAGCTAAATTCATATATATTAAAAACATTAATTTAATTGACAATGTGACATAGGTATTACTTACTTGAAATTTGGCAAAGAACAACCGTGTAAAGAAGGATGAACACATATAGAATGTATGAGTAATACGCTTGCTTTAGCATCATGATTTACTTCTATATTACTAGAAGGTCAACTTCTGTCGTGGTAACTAGCATGCAATAAGCTGACTGAGACTCTTAGCATACATACATATATTTTTCAACGATACACTAAAACCAGAAAAATATGTTTTAATAAATATGGTAGCATGAATACGTAACAAACGCGCACAATGCTATTTTAAATTGTTGGTCAAAATATTTTTTTTTTTTAATATTTTTCTAATAGCTTCTTTATTTTATCCTCATGATTCTAATTGTAGACACTATTATCTGCATGATTTAATCATTACTACTAATTATAGAAATGATTACCAGTTATTTTGCCACCACACGGTTTGCTATGTCGAATCCTGATCCAAATGTAGTTTTTTTTTTCTCCTATATTTGCGTACGGACTCTACTCAGTATTGCTTTCCTTTTGCCCTCGTTACTCAGGACGATTTGATATCATTAAGGGAATAAGCTCAAACTCAACTTGCTATGAAGGTATTAGTATTGAGCAAAGTAAATTATGCCGTTCACACACTTTACCCACATCTTGAATTCGTACATCTCTTGTAAGACTTTTTTTAGTAATTGGAAAAAATCGAGGATTTTGCCCTTATTTAAGAAATGAAACCCTGAAATATTCGCATATTTGAAGCCAATGGATATATTATATGTGCTTTCTAAAGTATTTGCGAAGTTGCTTGCATAATTAATCCAGAGATATGTTATATGTCTGGTTATAATATTTTACCTACGTTCCAATCAGGATGTAGAGCAAATTATAGTTGTGCTTCCGGTTAAGTAAGGTATAACATTTTATTCAAATCTGGTATAAAGCAAGTGTTTGCTCTATTGCTTCACCTCAATGGTTATCAATACTGCGTTAATTTATATTTCTTAAGCATAAGGTCATAAAGATCTGGTAAAAGTGTTTATCAAACAAGATATGCGGGTATGTTTTTATTAATATCAAGACAATTCTGTATTGAATATAAGACAGGTGTTTTCTCTTACCGGGGGGACGCAATTTCAATAACAATAATTTATTATTCAGCGGAAACGGTCTTTTTTATAGGATAATTTATACATATGTCATTACTATAATCATCATCATCATCTTTTTATTATATTTAATGAATCAAAAAGTCACTGTAATTGTACATACAATTGTCACATCTATATGTAAAAACATCGTAGTTGACAAGTACTGATAAAGAGAACATAAAAGGACTGCTGATGACTTGTAGTCAACCATAAGGAAATCCTGGGCATTTAGATGTAGACTTTCTTTCCGTGATAGTCTATATATAAGTCTATAAAACGATATCGATTTATTCAGAACACAATAATTGTTTTCGTAAAATGAACATCTTCTCTGGAATAAATCGACATTTAATAAAAAGTTTTATATCAGATAAAAGTGTTTACAAATTATCACGTACAGGCTGATCAATTAAAAAGGAAAGATATTCGTTATTGCGGGAAAATTTATCACCCAGTATAATAATCCAGTTGATATGAAATCTAGTGACACAAAATTAATACGACTAATAAAAATTCATTTTCAGATAATTGCTGGTATTTGTTAAGAAACTGAACGTGACGAAACGTTTAAAGAAGTAGCAACCAAAGCAATCTAAAAAATCAACAAAATGCAGAGCGTTCTTTTAAATAAAATAAAACTGTAATTCATCATTTGCTTACGGAACGTTCTATATACACTGTTTTACATAAGTAGAGAATGAATTGATCTAAAACAATACAATCATATTTTACATCACAAAAGTATGCTTACAGTACTACGTCAAACGCGGAGCTATTTTTGGAAATAAATAATCTTGTTTATTATGTACCCCGTCGGATTTGCCGATTGAGTTCTTCCCACAGATTCTCAATCGGATTTAAGTCCGGACTTTGAGCTGGGCACTCTAGAACCCGAACTTTTTCACGTTCCATGGTGCAATCTCCACAATAACGACATGTTTTCTTCAGCAAATGGTAACATGTGGGACTTCGAAACCTCCATGTTTAACAGTGGTTTGGTCAATTTAAAATCATACCTTTTTTCCAGAGGACGATGTACTCACGCCATACCATCGGATCCAAATAATTAAAACTTGCTTTCTTTTGGCTACATAACTGTTTTTCATTTCTTTATTAACCAATTCACATTATCTCTCGCGAATTTCAATCGGGCCTTTCTGTTCTTTTTTGTTATTAACGGTTTCTTCGGGGCTCTTCTACTAAATAATTCCTGTTCGCAAAGTCGCCTTTGTACAGTTTTATAACTGATATTAACATCAGGTAATTCCGCTAAAATTTGGTTTGCAGATTTTTGTGGATGACACAATGCAATTCATTTGATGCGTAAATCGGCATGTCTTGTTGTTTTTCTAGGATATCCGCGTTTTGGAAGATATTGGACAGTCCCACATTTCCTTCATTGCATATTATTTTCTTTTGCATATCTTCTGATCAGTACACACCTCAAGGCATTTAATATACAGGGCTTTTCACTTCAATATTTTCACTCATGAAACACTTTTGGTTATACCGGAAGTCATAGCCAACTTTGATATTTAAAAGGGAATATTATATATTCTATTGCTATTTTAGATTCCTTATAAAGTGAGATAATAGTTTATATTAAGGTTTTTTATGTCAAAAATTAGACCTTCTTGAATTATTTTGATTTTTGTGGATTTTTAATGCACTTTTAATGCTATTTCTGCTGGAGACAGCCAAAGGTAGAAGATTCTGAATAACCCATAAACAATTAATTATACTCTTACAGGATGTTCGAAATTTAATGATTATTTAAGTAATCTTCAATTAAAGAAAAGTCGTGATTTTTAAATGGAACAGCCTGTAGATGAATACACCATTGTAAGTAGAGAAACATTTTACATCGTACAGGTATAGGTGTCCCCCTATACTCATCTGTCATAGTTTTGAAGTGGAAAGTAAATCCGATCTGTCAAAATTGACAAAGTTTATTTCGTGTCTACTGGTTTTTAATTTAAGTTGATTACAAATATGCAAAACAAATTAAATATTTACTCTAATAGAGATATTTTAAATTTATTCTACATTCGTGGTGAGTCTCTTCAAATTATTGAATTATTGATTAGAACTTTACGACTATTTAATGACCCATATCCACATTTACCAACAATGAATAAAACTAAATTCAAACGAGTAGAGTCAAACTTCATTCGGTTTGGTATTTAAGTCAAGAAAAGGGTTCCAAAACCGATTACGGGATACGAAGATAATGAAATAGTTGTTTTGGGATATTTTCTTGCGCAGCCGAACAGTTCTATACCAGCGGCATCTGCAGATTTTGGAATTTCATCTACATCAATACATAGGATTTTAAAGAAGACCAAAATGTATCCTTATTCTTTTCAATCTGTTCAGGCCTTTCGTCCTGGAGATCAAGATAGAAGAAATCAGTTTTCCGATTTCATTATAACTAAAACACAAGAAGTTCCCAATTTTTTTATCTAAAATTATATGACAGACGAATCGAAATTTAACCGTAAAGGAATTATTAATAGAACAAATTGTCATCATTGGGTAAAACAAAATCCACATGTCATTGGAGAAGCAAATTTCTAAGACACTTTTAGCTTTAGCTATTTTCGCAAGGTTTATGCATAACCGCGTCGAATACGAAATTTATAACGAGAATTGAATAAGCGTCAGGTATTTGCAATTATTTAGGGAAGTCGTACTGCCTTTTCGGATTAACCTACCACGCAATCTGCTACAGAAATGTTGGTTTCAAATGGATAATGGATGGGGCACCTGCTCACTCTTCACGTGCGGTATGTCGGGAAGTTACCAATCCCTTCAAGGGCAGGTGAATCGGCCGCAATGGACCTTGGTGCTTGCCAGCTAGATCCACCGATCTTAATTTTTATTTATGGGGTCATATAAAAAAATGAGGCTTATGCGTCTCCCGTACAAAACAGAGAACAGCTTGTAAACAGAGTAAGACCTAGTTTTCGAAATTTGAACGCTGATCAAGTAAGAAAAGCAACTAAATACGACAGAGTTAAGAAGAAGAATTACGTTTTGTTTGAATGGACACCATTTTGAACATTTGTGAATATTACTGTGAATGTTGCAAATGATGCAAAATTTAAGATTACTGTAAGAGTATAATTAATTGTTTATGGGTTACTCAGAATCCTCTACCTTTGGCTGTCTCCAGCAGAAATATGACGCAGTTCGGTTCAATTACACCGTAGATATATGGTTTTAAAAAGTGCATTAAAAATCAAAAAAATCCACAAAAATCAAAATAATTAAAAAACGGCTAATTTTTGACATAAAAAACCTTAATACAAACTAAGCAATAAAATATATAATATTCCATTTAAGATATCAAAGTTGGCTGTGACTTCCGGTATAACCAAAAGTGTTTCATGAGTGAAAATATTTTATTTTGACAGACCAAGTAACACGATTACTTATCCCACATTTTCAAAGCTAACCTATGATGTGAACATAGAAAACTTCTAACGAACGGGTTATGTGAAAAACCCTATATATATTATAATACCGTACCCTTTACTAATCTACTAAACTTAATTTATCTTGTAGTTTCTCATAGTTACGTTGAAATTGCTCTACTTTTGTCTGCATTCGGTAAAAAGTTTGGAAGTAATAGACACATCTTTCTTATCTTGTTTTTGCTACGCTGTGCTTACCTACTATCGACCATAAATGGGTTTGTACCGGTTGGCCAACTAAGAATGTCGCTCGGCCATATCTCAGGAACGGCTCACAGTACAGCTTTGGGAAAAAAATATTACTGACTAAAGTGACCCTGAGAAACAACTGGAAATTATTTAGAAAAGTGTAGGATGACCGCTAGAGGGCGTAACTGATCATAAAAAATTTCTTATTTTACGCAAAATTTACCAACATAAGGTCTATCATAAAAAAAAAATTTTGCATATTTTACATCGGTCAACTTTCTTGTATTTTCTCAAATAAAGGGAAGGGCGGAGGGGAAACTTTGTATTGGAGGAACGCTTATAACTCCGGTTTTGTTGAACCGAATTTTGCAAAGTTAGTCTCATTGAAAACAGCTTTACTCGTCCAATCTAATGCTTACAGATTGGAACCAATCTAATAACTGACGTGCATGCTAGAGGCTGTTTAATTGTTTTCGGGAATTTCATTTTGTCGAAACTATGAAATGGAGACATAAATTTTGGACAACAAATTTAAAAAGTAGTCTAAATTATAAACAAATCCGCGAAAACCGGGTATCGCTGTCTTTTACCAATCCGAAGATATCTTCAGAAACATGTGAATGGTAAAAATTTCTTCTATAAATTTAAATTATTCTGCTTCCCGTGAACGAAATTTAGCAAATTTGGTCTTATTAGAACGGATTTTCATTGGTCTACGTTTCGTGATTCAAAATGTGTATGTAGTTCTATACTATTTTAATTTCCGTTTCATGTATTTTGTTTGTGGTTTGTGAGAACAAATCGGCGAAATCACTTCCTCCATTTTTCATTCCTTTGCGATTAAACTCGCGTGTTAGACTAGACTTTATATGTTTAGATATGTCCGCGCAAACCAATATGACAATTGAATTAATCAAGTTAGCAACAAAATTCAACTTTCTTTGGGTACACAACGGGTTAAGTACAGTCTCTGTAAATATTTCAGATATGTAAACGCTATATAAAAACACACCCATTAAAAATATCGTTTTTATTTCTATATAATTAATGTAAAATATACATTATATACACATACGAAAGTAAAAAAATAGAATCTAATACGCATGATTAAGTTATGAGGATGCATCGGTTCCACACATTTTTTTAAATTAAAACCTAAGAATAAAGTTTTCATCTACCAACATTGTACGTTTTTATATTGTTTTTTATTTGTTCAATGATCCAATCGTAATACTTCGGTATATAAGTGTAAACGCCAGGCCAGCCTTCTGTCCCGCAATTGCTGGGACCAATACTGACTATGCCTTCAGCATACCAAGCAGTACCAAGATCGTTCATAGCCATTAGTGGTCCACCGGAATCTCCAGTGCAGGCATCGTTTCCACGCTCGCCCCCAGCGCATACTTGCTTATCGGATATTAATATTCCTAAAGTTCTGTATTGTTGTTCGCATAAGGTACGATTTGCTTTAGGAATATCGACCTTTAGTTTAACTTTGCTGTTGAAACCTATAAAATACAAGAATGAAATAATCAAAAGATTTATTTCTTTTAGATGTTAGAATAATATTGGAAATGAAGAAGCTCCTTTCTTGTATACCAATCACTTTTGTGTTTACCAGTTGTTTTGCTTTTTTACTGCCGTTTGTATAAGTGTTTAGATTTATCGAATTGCTTTATATAATGTAGTTGAAAAAAATTACAGCTTCTGGACCGAATTTTGTTGAATTAATTTCTAAGTTTCAGGGGAGTCTAATCTTGAGTTAAAATCTTACATAGGTCTATGTCTAATTGAAAGCTGTTGAACAAGAACATTACTACTATCTCTGTTGTGTTTATGCTTTCACGCAACAAACCAAATGCGCCAATGAATTCACCGTTTCAGAAACAAAACTACGGATATAGTAGCTCTCTGGGATAGATTTCAGTGCTATAATGACATCATCTAAGCAAATGCTTTTACTTACCAGATTCTGTTCTTCCCCAGCCTGATACCGTAAAGTGTGAAGCATTCGTAGTTGTTCGGGACAAACAAATAGCTTTTATATAATCTGTAACGTAATTGTTTTAGTTAGTATAGTAATTAATTATGTAATTTACCTGTAAACTGAACCTTCTCCTTTAATGGAATTACTGCAATGTCGTTGTGTTTGGTATAAGAATCATAATTTGGATGAACGATTGCAGGTAACACTAATACATTACGGGATGGATCAATACAGAATTCTGCAGTACATATTCTAGACATCGTATCGTTATGTATGCCCAAAGTAACGCTTTGCCTAAAATAAAAATCATAACTATTAACACAATGATAATCTAGATTAAATGGAATAAATATGTATTTAACTACAGACAGGATTAACATTGAATTTATTATAACGAAGGTATCATCAGCATAACATTGTCATTTTTGCGAAATGTAGATGCTTTTTAGAAATCCTATATCTACTATCGTTTTATCCGTTTAGCAAAAATTGAACACTCAATTTAAGTAACTTATCTCTAAATTTGTTTGAATCAAATTTTATCTACTAACTGCAATAATTAAATCTAAGTAGTAAAGCAATACTTACACTGGTCCGAGATACCTTATTACGTTCCCAACTAGGCAGTGTGCAGCTGTTAGAATGAATTTTCTATGTATTAAAAATCCAGAGCATCCGAGATTAGTCCTATTGTATTCATCAAAATGCACCAGCCTTGCTAGCCAAGGAAATTCTCCTACACTAGCTTCCTTACCTCCAAATATTCTATTTTCGACAATAAGTTTCTGTTTACCGCATATTCTTGGCATAACTGAATGCTCAGTGGCTGATGGTGGTACTGTTGGGATGATCATTTCAACCAGTTCCGTTTCTGCAGACACATTTTCATCAGAAGCTAAAAAGGATATGTATTATTTCTCCTTGAAAACTATTGGATGGTTATTACAATATAATAATAATAATATGTGTTTGGTAATAGTATCATATCAGATAAAATCGAAAATTAGAATTACTGTGCCAAATCTCCTATCAAATTCTGATGTGTATTATATATGTATATTATCTGATAGATATTACTCGCCTGCTTGTACACATTATTGTGTTCTTTTTTCCTTTTTTTGTTTCAATATTGATTAACTATTATATCGTGATGTATCTCAGTATTAATGCTGCAACTTGTACGAAATTCTAGCTAGAAAAAGGCCGGAGTTGTCCAAAACGTCGCACAAAAGCTATAAACAATTAATTCAAAACCATAAATGCTTAAAATTTTCTATCCTGAAATAATAAAAATAATAATATAGCTAAAAAGTCAACATTAAAGCTCTCAAGTAGCATGTGATGGTCGTCGGAAAGACATTACATTTTTAATGTAGGTATTTTCAGAATTGAGAATTGGAACATTTTCCAATACCATTATGTGGACTGTATAGAGTGTATACCGTCTTTAACTATGGTCTGAAAGATTATAAAATCCACTTTGTTAGTATATGAAACAATGCTATGCATTATCATCGTACCAACGCAGAACGTTAATTATTTGATTTTGCGTATGTATGTCTGTAACTGTTATTTCAACAGGGAAATCTTTTGATGTGAAAACGACCACCGAAAAAGTTAAGTTTCTCGACTATAGTAAATACAAAATATATAAAAGCTTGAATATTTTATATCACCATTTTTAGCTTGCTTTATCACTGATTTTGTCATCTATAATTATTTATTATTTCTTTAATTACTATTTTGAATACCAAATTGTTTATAGTGGTTCTAAGAAATGTGTCGCAAACCAGTAGGACCGAAACCACAAATACATATTGAAGACATTTGTTGAATCTGTCTTAATGATTATTATTTCATTAAAGTACTACTCACCATCACTGTCACTTGTGTTAGTAAAATTAATATCGGGTCCACAGCATACTTTCGGCAGACTAGTATAACTATAGAAGTTGCATCGTGACGCTCTAATGAATGGAAAGACATTTGTATTATCGTTTAGCACTTGATCAAACAGCTTTTTACAACGTGGTATCGCGACACAGACGCCACGAATATTATTTGGTGTCATACAGTTCGTTGGAAATGCTACCGAAATAAATATATAATAACTTTCAGCATGAATTTAGTTAACAACATTACGTATTTTTCCGGAATTACTTACTTCGGCAACGAACAACTGTGTAAACGAGGATAAAAATCTGTAGAATATGATATATTTGCTTTACCGTCATGGTTTTCTTCTATAGAACTTATTAAGTCAAGATCGACAATGGTGTGCAACAGATAGTGTTCATTTACTAAATATTATTAAAAGGTTAACATCGGTCGTGATCGCATGTGATAAGTCGGCCGAGTCTCTTGTTATACGTTATATTTTTCAATATGTTGCAACCAAAGAAATGCGATATAGCAATATAAAAATCTGTTGTTCCTTACAAATAAACGAAATATTTCGTAGCTTAGATTTATAACATTATACATTTATAACCGAGTGAAAAGCAGACAAAATACTACAAAGCACGTTAAATGTTCAGCACCTACTGAACTACTTCTTTGGAACAAATTAACATTTAGTAAGTGTCAAAAATAATTCTAGTATATAACGATTCCTTTATCAATATATTTTTTAAGTTAAATTGCATTATAGTTGAGAAGTTGGTTGTTCAAGAAAGATAAAAATAATACTCCTTATTTTATAAGCAGTTTTGTGTATCGGAGATAATAGATAATTTACTTGTCTCATGTTGTATTCACGAGAAAAATCAATCGACCGTATAGCTCGTTTTTGCAGCAACAGAATACGATCTGTGCCAAAACCAGAGCCCCAGTGTATTATACCATAGGTCATCCTAAAGTAAAAATTTGAAAAATAATATGTTTTAAGAACATGTGTGCTACATGATCGTTTTAAGATATCGAGAGCATAACATACCTTAGATAATTCCTTGCACAAACTATCCACATGAGAATGCCATTTGAGATCTTCATCTATAGAAAGACCTAGTAATTTCGAGGATTCAATTCTCATTCTATTAGATTAGTGTTTAGATTAAAATGTTTGATATTGTACTTTTGATTATTACAGAATAAAATACACTTGATGAATGAATGAAATTCTTAATTTAATTCGTGAAAGAGCTATGGAAGCCTGACGCACTATTGCAGGACCCTTATATGTATAGGTGTAATATTGGGCTATGTTCAAAATTGTGGGAAATATTCCTTGATTAAGAAAAAATTGTTAAGTATGTTAGAGGTGATGCAATTAAAGATGCAAACCTTTTGACTATAAAAGATGGTATAAGATCATTTCCAACGCTTGTTGAATTAGATAACTTATTTATTGCTCTTAAAACATCATGTTCAGTCACAGGAGCTGCAAAGAAACAATTGGAAGTACGTATGGCAACTCCCACTGTGAAGCATGGAGTAAATTTCTCGTTAAAAGCATTACATATGTGGGTCAGGTACATTGTAAATCACAGGTAACTTCCTATCACGTACAGGAGTAGGAGAGTTACGTTTAATATCATTCGAAATAGCTTTTGACATATTTGTACTGGACATGATATAATTATCATTATTGTTTTTCTTATTGATACTTAAGACTAGTTTGTAGTATTTTCCATACCTTAAAAAATCAAGTGTGAAGTTAGGATATCTCGTACTGATATTTCGTAAAAACATTAAATTGTTTTTCAATTGTACTATTTCGGGAGTTATCCAGTCATGTTGAGACCACATTTTTTTACAATTTACTAAGGGATAACACATGTCCACGTAGTAACGCATAATTTGAACAAATGTAGAAAGTGCTTTGTCAGAACAGTTTATTTCAAACACTGGTAACCATGTTTCTGCATATAAATAGGTTTCAAATAAGTTTAAAGAATCTACACAATATTTACGCTTGTAACAATAAATATTTTGCTGTACTTTAGTTGATATATGAATAGTAATAAATTGACCAAATTGGTCAAAGTGGATAGGTTGAAATCAAAGCAACAACAACAAAAATTATAAACGTCCATTCGCAAATTAACTAGGAAGGAATAAGTATCATATTAAACGAAGTGGTCGTCAAATCTAAAATACGAAGTAAGATTATTGTATCAGCGATAAGCGTAAAACAGAAAACATTAATACCATTATGTAGCTAACACACTATTTGAAATATTCACAGAAGCTAATTGAAACAGTGATACTAAAATTAATAATCTTAAATATAAAAGATGGTACTATTACTAAAGAAAATAGGGAGCAGAAACGTGTAATTGTAGTACAAGAAAAAAAGGATAAATGTACTTGAGAAGGTTAAGGCAGTCTTAAATGTGACAGTAGAGTTACCGTTGTTGATAAGCTGGTGATGCATAAGCTAAAATCGTCATTAAAAGGCTTTATTTCATCTGTATATCTACTTTATCAAAAGTACTACTTGCTATGTGGCATAATTTGGATTTTGAAAATATTAAATTTAAGAAATGGAAAATAATTATAAAACGATTCATTGATGAATTGATATTTATAGGATTGATCATTTATAATGGGTAATTTAATTCAGCATCAATTTCATTAAATTTAACTATTTGCTAGGTCTTTTTCGATTGTTTTTTCTTAGTACATGAACATAATTGTCAATGCAATGCTGCTCTAATTGCTAAATTGATGAAATAAATAAATTGCTGTGAGTAAAGACTATTATACAATCCTCGTCGGTGGTTGTATGCAATAACCCTGTCGTGAGCTATGCCAATTCAAATAAAATTGTTTATTTTCGGCAACAAACCTAAATAGCAAGTTAATTGAACCAGTTTTACAAATAATACCAACACTGCAATAAACTGTTGTAATTGAATGGTAACGAATTATGGCATGTATGATAAAGGAATAAGTGCTTCCGCTCTTTTTATTGCAAAATTAAAAACATGTTAAATCCTGTCGAAAATGAGAAATGATCGTTGTAAATGTATTTGATATTATAAAATTATAAGTTAGTAATAATAGTCCATGACTAATAATTTTTGAGTACTGGAAAATAGAAGTGTGATGAATACAGATCCTAAATAAATATTATAGGAGTGTCATTTAAATCAAAATAAATAAATATAAAAAACTAGTCATTTGCAAATTGTTAGTTTTTAAACGAGCAAAGCTATTTTTGGGATAATATTCGAGTGGGTAGAAAGCGTAGCTAGATGCTGAAACAGAAAAATCTAGGCAACCACCTTTTTTCTTTATTTTGGAAGATGTTATCATTATTGAACCGACTGTATAACAATGTTACCACCTTATAATATAGAAAATTGTTGAGAAAATTACAATTGGAATTTATAAAACTTGAATCTAAGTAAGTAAAATCTAGCAGCGATCTTCCTATTTCTTGACAATACACAAGCTTACTTACAAGCTTTCCTTCATCTTGTATCATTGTTGACAAACAATGACAAACATTGTTGTAAATAAACAAATAATTGTTGAAAATCTACTACAGAAAAAGAATTGTTTTATTTTTATCAAATCAAATCAATCTGTTAAAGAATTTGTCTCTTACTAGATCTATTTCATACTTTAAGTTGCTGATAGTATGCTGTGAAGTAGGTGCTTTGGGATATACATATTTTATGAAGCTTGTTTATTTTAATAATGGAATGTAGGCTTTCACGGCCACTGTTCCATAAAGATGTATCTTTCGGGTGTCACCATGGTCGTTGTAACAAACTTGACGTTTCGCTGATCATACTGTCAGCTTCCTCAGACTGATGTTGATGTTTTCTGCTCCTCGTTATATACCCAGTCCCTGCTCCGCTCCAGTGATGCGTATCCCTTCCAATCCGCCGAACCGTGTTCATTATGTTCCTCTGATGCGTATCCGTTGCTTCTTCTCGATTCGTATTAGATGGTCACGGATGCGTCTTCGATGGTCCTTGCTGTTCCGGGCTCTCCAGCGCCAACTTTCATACCTAAATCTACATCCGTCTTCTCGGTTGAAGTTGTTCGGGTTCTTCATTATTTCCAGGGATTCTCTCACTATCCGTGGGTACTAGTGATTGCTTCTGGGTAGTATCTTCACGTCATTGTAGTCGATATATTTATATCTTGTTTATTTTGACTAAAGTTTTGGAAAACCACAATTGCTTTGAGTCTGGAAAATACAGACTTCATTTCTCTTGTTCATATTTGTAAAGAAACCGTTGTCATGAAACATATGTCATGAATATTTTATTTGCATAGAAAAAAGTTGCCAGGATAATAATGTGGATTCCTTTACGAGAAATACATCTAGTAGGGCACAATTCTTTAGTCATAGATATACATATATGCTTGAAGTTATAATACGAACGATTTTGGAGTCACATTTGAACGCAAGCAAGTTTTATAGTAGTCGGTCTTTATATAATTGGACAAAATCTCGCGAGCAACATCACTTCATATGGCATAAAAAATCATTCAAATTTAGTCTAAAACATCGTTACTGATGACAAATCCTGAACTTATTCTTAAACAGTGACTTCATGACAATAAATTCTTATTCAACATGTCAAACGGTCAAACCTTTTTGCCAGTAAAAACAATTGAAACCAATGATTCATTGTCTATCTTCCGAACATCTTTTTATGTGTACACAATTCTACAGCTCTTCTTATGTAATTTTAGTGTGTGTCAAATTTTCCGTGGATTAATTACAGTGTTACCTTGTCGTAAGTCATATTACACTATTAATTGTATCTAAAACAAAATTTGTGGTTGGCATTTTTTCTCACCAATTTTCTAAGAAAAATCTTACTGTCAGTTTGCAAAGCTTCAGCTTCAGAAAAGAGAAAATGCTAATTACTATATGATTTCAAAATAGGCAACAAATAATAAACTCTGACAGCTATATATACTAATCAGATTTCGATGAAATGTTAAAAACTATAAACAATATCTTGATATAGGAGGAACCAAATTTTTTAATTCTTGCCAACATGGCTACGCATATTCAAAGTTCTATGTATTAGTTATGCATATTGTTTCCTCTCTCAAATACAAAACAAAACCACAACAATGAAAACTGTACCTAAAGTATATAAGTAGGAATTGTATGTGAACGCCGTACAATATCGTACGGTTGATAAAGTTAAAAATCCGCTAATTTGAATCGGATAATGCAATAAGCTGGAGGCTTTAATTCCGATAATGACCTTGATAACGGCAAAATATGGCATTTTTGCAAATCCTACCGCATTAATCCTTCCCTGCGGAATTAAAACAGCAGGAGTGTCGGACCAGATAAAGGGGTTTTATTTTTCTCGTAATTTTATTACGACGGTTTTGTTACACATGACTTATTTGAAATTATGTTCTAGGGTTCACGTAATAAGTAAAATGGAAAGCTATAAAAAATTTAAACCGTTACAGGAAGATACAATGACCACATTAAATACCATCATCTTTCGCATTAAAAAAATTCTGCAAATTTACATTGAGGCAAACTAATTAACAATTCATGTTCTAGTTAATTTGCTAAGATAATATTTTGCGTTCGTAATATTTTAAATTAATCGTATGATGATTTTTTGCATGATATAACTAACAGTAGAATTTTTTAATGCAATTGCCGATTATTAATTTGTGGATACAAATTGAATAGCCATCTTTGCAAAAATGCAACAACACATTTTACAAATCCATTAACTAACAACAAAATGGTCGAAGGACATTTAGTAATCGAATATTTTAATCGATATTGAAAAACAATCAATCAGCACAGTAGGAGCTTTGCCGCTCATAGCAACAGAAAAACAATGTATTTTACTATATAAATTATATTTAGTAAAATGTAGTGTTACAATTCTATAGTTTTCTATTTCTGTCTAAACATTTAAGTGTACATTTTCTTAATAGTTTCTTTTTATAAATATGTCCGGATTATTGTTGAGTGAATCGTGGCGATTGAAAATATCATTCTTAGTAAATTTGGTCTTACTCGTATGTACCTCGTTTCATTGGTAGAACTTTACTTTCTTAGCGTAATCCTCTTCCTTCGAATATTTTGTCAAGCACAACGAAGTTTCTGCTTCATTGAAATTCACGCTATTACATTCTGCAAATAAAATAAATGAATTTAAATAGTTTCATTTGTATAAACCAGACGCACCACTGGCATTTCCTTTTACGCAAGAGAATGATTGCCACTTTTACTGCAATTGTTTCCATATCATCGCGGTTATGGTTAATTTAACACGTCTTGTACATTGTAAATTTGAAATAACTCGAAGACGTTTACATCCAGGTAAAGGAAACATCGCTCTTTTTCTAAATTTATTTTACTGCAGTTTTAAATTATTGAATAATAAAGTAGAAGTTGAATAATCAGTTTGCCAAGAAATCGGGCCGTACCACACTCCACGCAAAGTTATCAAACTGTGCTACCCAATAACCAATTCCCAGCATTATTTAAAACAAGCATTTTTCCAGTAAATACAGAAGAACTGTTGCTTTAAATTCGAAAATCAATTAAAAATTGATTGAAGAGACGTTTTCTTGTAAAAACTTAGAAATGTAGTCACTGCTGGTAAACATATTTATTTCGACAATATCGGAGCAATCAACAATTTTGCTTTTGGAAAAATGAAACAGTAGGTATCTCATCCAAAACGCTATAAAGAGTGTTTAACTCTGCAGAGCCTAACACATCATCAGAAGAAGTATGTTAGTTGGAAGGCAAATTATGAGGACTACTAAAATCTCAATGTCTCGATAATGTCCTTGATGTCTAATGTCCAGCATCGATGTGAAGAGGCAGAAGAAGTATTTAGTGGAAATCAACTTGTTGCATCGGTTTGAATACAGTGTTAATTGCCACAACCATCAGAGATTGGATAATTTTTTCATCGAAATCTTTTCTATAATTTTCTTTCAGCTGATCAATAATCCAGCATTCTTAATGTTAATCGGTATTAACTATCCCGATCTTGTCCATTTGTGTTTTCCGGTTACGTTTTACATCCTATAAACGATGCAACAAACATTTTGTCAATTTTTTAAGATTTATCAATGTATGCATGTGTGTTACAAAGGATACTCAAAAACGCTTTCTCTCATAGATGACACTGGTGAAGGGTAAGGGTTTTTTTTCTTACACTCTGATACGTATACATTATGGACTTTTTCATTGTAATTCTGAAAATATTTTCAAAAATTGGCTATCACGTCAGGTTTCTCAGAAATGTTTTTTTTTATACATATACGTATTAAATGTACTGTATGTCTAAAGATATTTTTTTATGAGTAAAGTAAAAGAAACCATCAAGTTATTATCATGCTAACGAGGATGTCTGAACAGGATTTAACATGTTTTGGCTTCATTTGTACATCACAGTCTTTAAACCACTCCCTGTTTTCCTCTAGAACCAGTCTAATCAAGTAATTAATAGATATGTGCATATGTGAGTATATATAAGACCCTACAGACACGTTATTCGACTCAAATTGACTCAACGTATGGTAGTAACTTTAGTTAAACGTTTTTTGTATTCGCAATGTCCCGTAGGTGTGTAAACAATCCTGACAGTTTTTGTTATGTATGTGGAGAATTTACCGTTCAACAGCATAGACGAAATATTACACCGTTAATAGAAAAATCGTATTACCTTTATTTTAAATCAAAACAGGTTGTGGACCCCTTACAATGTGCTGTTACTTTGAGGAGCTGGATGAAAGGTAAGAGCATAGCTATGCCATTTGGCAGGCCTATGATTTGGCGAGAACAAAAGGATCATTCGATAGACTGCTACTTTTGCTGTACAAAGGCCTTCGGGTTTTCCATTAAAAATAAGAATAAATTAACCTATGCTAATTTACCTTCTGCTACTCGTCAAGTTCCTCATTCGGAAGCTTTGCCAGTATCAAGTCCTATGGATGTTTCGAACCAAAAACATGTTGAAACCGAGACAGAGGAATACATATCAGAGTTGCAGAGACGCAAATGAAGAATATTTGCCATCTCAAGAGGACATGCCTCATTTAATAAATCAATTGGAATTAAATGACCTAGTTCGAGATCTCAATTTAAATATTAGGATCAAGACTGTAAGAATGGAGGTTGTTAGCTCCGGGTACGCGTATTTCTGTATATCAAAATCGCCAGAAAGAACTGTCATAGTATTTTTCAATTGAAGAAGGTCTTTCATTTTGCAAAAATATTGACGGTTTAATGCGAAAATTAGGTTACAAAGACCAACCGGAAGAATGGCGTCTTTTTATATATGCTTCTAAATTGAGTTTGAAAGCTATCCTTCTACATATAGGAAACATCTACCCCTCCATTCCTGTTTGTCATGCCGTGCACATGAAGGAAACATATGATAATATGACACGTCTCCTTAAGAAAATCAATTACAAAACCTATAAATGGTACATCAGTGCTGATCTCAAAGTAGTTGCAATTCCATTTGGTCTACAACTTGGATTCACAAAGTATTGTTGTTTCCTTTGTGAATGGGATAGTCGAGCGAGAAATTTGCACTATGCTGTTAAGCAGTGGGCAACCAGAATACAATATACTCCTGTAGAAAAGAACGTAGTCTATAATTCGTTGATGGAGCCTCATAAAATACTTTTACCGCCATTAAACATAAAATTATTCCTAATGAAGAATTTCGTCAAAGCATTGGACAAAGAGGGACCAGCATTTCGATACCTTAAACAAAAATTTCCTAATATATCTGAGGCAAAACTTAAAGAGGGGATTTTTATAAGACGCCTGATTACTCTGTTACAACAGGATCGAGAATTTAACGTACTTTTTAACGATTTAGAACGGACTGTTTGGGGTGCATTTAAAAGTGTGACAAAGAATTTCTTACGAAATAAAAAATCTGAAGATTACGAGGAAATTGTTAGTGAACTTATTAGAGGTTACCATGCATTAGGCTGTAATATGAGTCTTAAAATACATTTCTTGCATTCGCACCTGAACTTCTTTCCCCCGAATTCTGACGATGTTAGTGACGAGCATGGGAAAAGATTTCATCAGGATATTTCCACTATTGAAAAACGCCATCAGGGCAAGTGGAATAGCGAGATGCTTGCTGACTACTGTTGGACTTTGATTTGGGAAGGTTCTTCAGCTCAATATAAAAGAAAAGTGAAAAGAAAGACCTTCTAAGTACGTCCCAGAATAGCATATACTTAGTTAATGTTAGTATTGTATGATCAATATAAATTTCATTTGTTTATAATACCAGGCGTGATAGAAGTTATTTGTTTTTATAATAATTATTAAGAATATAAAACAAAATATGTTTGTATATAATTTGTTGTTCTGTGTTATCAAACGTGCCTGTTCAAACTGAATCAAATACAGAAACAAAGTTCTATAATCACATATTTATTGAACGATTGAGTATTTACAATTTTTACAAACATCTGTCTTCTTAGTAAACACGCACGCATCGCTTTTGTGAGGCACCCACTACATACATTTGCAATTTCGAATGAGTTTACAACGTGCGTCAGGCCTACTTCTACTTGTTAGTCGTTGGGGGGCAACTAATTTATAAAACAAAGAACGCGGTTGAAGTGCTGGAGTAGACAGCTGGCATGTGACCCCCTCCTGTACATCGGGGTGGACTTTACCGATGGGGCTGTCATTAGAGCAACAGCACGGAGTTAAACCCCTTGCGGAGCCACTCGTTCATCTCAATATAAAACTCCCGCGCACTTTACACGTCAAGCTGAAAAAGCTACGCTTGGCATTTGTTTCATATTCGCATTGATTTATGGCTCGATGTGTTTTAGTAGAAGTAAATCGTAAATTACAAAAAATGGAACCAAGCCGACCGTATAAGATAGAAATAGCAGATTATTCATCATTAATATAGAAAATTTTGCAGAGCGTTACTTGAACTTTTAACAAAAAGCGCGAGTTGATGGTCTTATGAAACTAACGTGTTGATACATTCAAGTATAATTAAGATTAGTAGTAATACCAGCGTACTACATATCTACCAACACAACGCTTAGAAAACAATAACTAGGAATTTCTTAATCCTTCAATATCTTCGTTTCCGTTTCCATATATGAATTTTGTATTGTTTTGGTTGTTTTGGTAAATTTAAAGAAAAATTTACATAGTTCCAACATGTGCTCTTAGTACACTTTTACACAATTTTAAGAATAAAATTTCATTTTAATGTTTTTACAAGAATACAGTATAATTTAACCTTATATATGTAAGTTGATTTAACGACGTAGTTCGTTTTAATAATTTAAGGTAAGCTTCAACAAAATTAAATTAATTATATAAAAAATTTCAATATATAATTCCATTCTTAATCGTCATAATTGTAACTTGAAGTTCGTAATTAAGCATGGTTCCACATTAAAAAAATTTTTTTTTAATTATTTTAAAATATTGTTTAATCTTTATTTACAGTTTCTGATGAAGCATCATGTTGACATGAGCGAAACGTCAATAATAAATATTTAAGTTTATTACTACTTCGTTTTTAATCAAAAAATTCCGCACAATGAACAATACGGAATTTCTTAATTTACATATTAGTGACATATCTATGGCTCATAATATACATATGTATATATATACACAACCTAAAGTAAAAGTACGACAAATATTTTAGATGTTTTGTATAATTGCTATTCTACCTATTATAAACTGATCAGGTGATAAACTAATTAAATAAATATTTAATAAATAAATAAATTCTTCATGGTTCAATAAAACTTAAATTTAATATGTAAAAAACTACAAATTAAGAATTAATTGCATTGTATCCTAATTCGACACGGATTTTGCAACCGGCCGACGTACCTATCAGTATTCGGTCCATTTTAGAGAATGGCAAATTGAACATCCTGGAGAGATTTTGGACAAAGTGTCTTTTGTTCCACTTTTAGAACGCGTGATCACTCAATCTATGAAACCAGAAGCTGTAAGTAACGGTTTCGAACGTTGGGGATTGTACCCTTTTAATCCTAATGCTGTCGACTACAGTAAATGTTTGGGCAAATCAGAAGACCATTCTGACACACAGAATCAAAATGAAGAATCACTAATTTTACGACGTATCGCGATTTTGCCACAATTGTAGGACGAGAGAAAATTAAAAAAATTGAAAACATTGATGTAATCTCTAAAGAGGATGCATATTTCTGGGATCTTTATAAAATATGGCCAAATTTTAAAAGTAATGTATATTATTGAAAATAGGGTTATTGCGATGGCTTCGACCTCAAATGAATCACCCGACAGCTGAAATCTCAAATTAATCACCCGAACAAGTCGAAACAATTGAACATTTTATAGGGGTGGTAGAAAATAACGAAACTATTACTGCCATTTTTGAAAAAAGGAGTGTGGGAGACGAAAACGATGATATTGGTGAAGAATTGGTTAAGCCCACGACTTCCCATTACGATGAAGAGATTAATAATTTATAACCAGAAATAAAGACCTCTTTCACAGAATATCTCCTATATACAAATTTTCCTGAAAGAAAAGGAAAAAGTCAATCTGAAAGAC
>CM043020.1:23398058-23624589 GCA_023690525.1 Holotrichia oblita
ATGAACTACAACCTCTGGATAAAGCGTGTTTCGGTCTTTTGAATACCATTGGGATCAGCAAGTGATGTTGTACTGGCATAATCATGGCGACAGAACTTTAACGAAACAACGCTTCGGAAACGTATTCACCCCAGTTTGGGATCAAAGCATGACACCACTAAATATCAAATCAGGATTTAGAGCCTCAGGCTTGTTTCCATATGGACCAAATGCTATTCCTGAAATTGCCTACCAACCAAGTACAGCATCTCATTTACCACTTCCACAACAAGCAGAACCTCAGGCGACAACCCCGTTAACTTCGTCACCAATAAGACAAACTTCTCCGCAACCAGGAACTTCAGGTATGCCAACACGTATGCGCCACAGAATGCGCGAATCTGTACACTGACGAAAGTGATCCTGATGATCCCAGCTGAACCCAAGATGTAGCTTCAAAACTGAAAAGCACCACCTCCCACATCTCTAAGACCTCGTATTAAAAAGACATCAAGGGAATCTACAAGAGAATCCTGCAAAGAAGATGCGGTAAAGGATATGCGCATGTGTATTTCCTGCGCAGCCTACACTCATGAAAAATGTGTTGGATTAACCAAAAGTGATAAGGATCATTTTATATGCCCAAATTGTGAAAATTAATATTAAATAAAAACCATTCCTTCTTTTTTCTCATTTATTATGAATATTTCTTTGGTTCAACGTTATAGGCCATATTAAGTACAGAGGTTACCCAATATGGCCTAAATCTATTTTTTGTTTTTTTTTGGTATTTTAAGGGTTTCTGGTTGATAAAAGTTATTACAATGTATACAATTACTTTCCAAGAAATTACTCTTTCCCACTAATTCATTTAAATTATATTTTAAACAAAAAAAATTAAAAACGAATAATAAGCTTAGGTAGGCCGTATTGGGCATAGTTACCTTATTTGAAAATAACGATGTCAGGGGAGTGGCACTGTTAGTATGTACTTATAAAGGCTTACTTAGATTTAGATTTTAGAAAGGAAGAAAGAATTTTTAGTAAAATTCGCAAGTAAAATTAAATATGTAGTTTTTTTTTTTTTGGACTGCACGGGCGGAAAATCCGTAAAGACAAACTCGGCCATAAGGGAGGCCTATTGTGCCCCCGTGCTGTTTTACTCCTCTTAGCCAGGTTGCACTCGGACAAAGAAGTCTGCAACCTGGTCGAGAGTTAGTTTTCTTAGTCCGGGATCGTCCAGACGTCTGACCCCGAAATAACTCCGCCTCTCCCTGTCCACTTTCGAGCAGTAGGCAAGAAGGTGGATTGGAGTTTCCACCGCATTCCCACAGTTTCTACACAGAGAGAGAGTTTACTATGCCCATGCGATGCAGGTGTTTGTTCAGTGCGCAGTGACCGGTTAAGATTCCTGTAAGTAACCTCAGCCTGACCCTGCTCATAGAGACTGCCTTGCGCAGTTTTTTCTCATACGGGCGAATCCCGAGAGTTTTACAGTGTCTCATGCCGGCAAGTGCATTCCAGTGGGAGCAATGCCTAGGAGCGAGTTCAGATCTGACAAAGGCTTTGATGCTGCCATAAAAGTTCCCACATGTGGGTTCTGGACCCACAAATGGTCCCTCACTGGCGCCTCACTGTGCGCCAGATCTGAAATCTAGCTGGACAAAACTAAAAAGTTCGAGAGTTATAAAAAGTATGCCACATTAATTGCAAATATTATTAATTGCAATATTAATAATATATTAATATTGCAAATCAAAAAGTAAAAATTATCGAAAAATATTGTTATTTTTTTATCAATTGTAATATCATAAATAATAAATAACCTACCTCAAATGTAGCGTAACATAAAAAAATATTAAATATTTCCTAAATGTGTTAAAGATGTTATTTACAAATAATTATACATTATTAATAAAATACATTTCATTTTTAATGAAATAAATTATTCTCGTCGTCGTCTTCAAATTCCTCTTGTTCCTCCTCTACTTCTTCTTTTTCTTCTTCCTGTTCTGCGAAAACGGAATATTAATATAATTAAATAATAGGTTTTTTTGTTTTGGTGGATGTCGCCGAAGCAGGACATGACTGTTGCCGCCAAAATTCAAATAACATGCCATTTGTTATAACCATATTGATCATTACCAAAGTAGGATATTGTATATCTTAAGAAAAAAAATCATCTTAGCATTTGTAAGATTATACGGGGAAAATGATAATCTTATGATAAAAACTGCAAGAAGTTAATTATAATTAATGTACAATTAACTGATAATTGTTTTAAAGTGTATAATGGCAGCTGTTTAGATTTTGTAATATGTGTAGATAATATAACTCTTGCAAATATAATATGCGAATTATACCATGAATTCAGTCAATTCCAATATTTTTCCTCATGTTCCCCGCTAACAAAAAAAAAGAATAACTACAATTGCCGTGAATTGGCGTATATGAAACTTATTCGGGCAATAAACAACACTAAAATCTCTATACCCATTGAAAAGTTTTAGCTCTACTTTGCCCTTCTTTTTTCATTATACTCGCAAATTGCAAAAAAAATACATTTACAGAGAATTCGCAAAATAAATAAAATATTTAAAATTTTGACAATTTCATGCCAGAATATAAATATACATACCTTAATATATATGTATAAATAATTTCAGAATAACAACACACACACTTCTGAGAGAAACGATCGAACAAAACTGAGTAAGTTCTATAAGTGAAATACGGTCTCGACCAACACACCATTAGGAATGTGCCTCGTAAGTGTTTATGATTCTTATGATGGTAACATAATATATTTTCTTCACCTACCACTTATAATGAAACATATGGCATGTGTTGCAAGAAAGTCTGTCATACTTCATTTTGCGACTTTTGTCCAGCTAGATATCGCATCTGGCGCATAGTGCGCCTCTAGCTAATTTGTCAGCCATTTCATTACCTCTGATTCCAGAGTGGCCTGGCACCCACCTCAGAGTTGTGCTGAGACGTTTCGCCAGTTTTACGAGAGTCTTATGGCAGTGTAGCACTACCTCGGAGTCAAATTTGATAGCCTGTAGTGCTCTAAGAGCAGCTTGACTGTCAGAAAGGATTTCCATTGCTCCATTAATCTGAGGGCAGTTTAATATGCCATCCGCGCAGGTCTGGATTGCGATTACTTCGGCTTGGAAAATGGACGCAGTGCTCCCCAGGCTCAGAGCTTCACCCTGAGTTTCACCATCTTTCTAAATTCCAATTCCCGTGACGTTTGGCGTTTTTGAGGCGTCGACAAACCAGCCTCAAATATGTAGTTACTTCTATCAATTTTGTGTTAGTTAGTTCTTATGTCGTGTGTATTTTCATAGTTAAGAAGTAGTATACCAGATATGTGTTCAATACACTACCTTCTGCATACCACATTATATCGCATAGGTTTAGCATGCAGTAAACAAAAATGTCTTTATAAACAAATGTATCGTTTCACAAATATGGAATGTTATTCTATCTTTGCAGTTTCATATCATTCACTGAGTAAAAAAGACTGATTGAGTTGAAAACACTGTTTGAGAGCATGTTAACGCAATAGCCAGTTTGACAGTATTAAATATTTCACAGTTTGTCTCAGTGCACAAGTTTGTTTTACCAAATTGGTTAACAGGGGCTGTTTACCTAAACTTTCTGCAGAACACAGTGGCTGATCTTTTAGACAACATCGTTCGGACCAAAGGCAATAAATATGGTTCCAGCATGAAGATGCCCCCAGCTCATTTTTCGATTGCCGTTAGAGAGCATTTACAAATGTTTCCATGTTAATAGGTTGGGAGGTTTTATGGCTTGCAATGTAGCCTGCGTCCTCTTGGATTTTCGTTTCTTTCTATAAATAACCTTGAGGAGTTGCATATACAATTATCAAAAATGACAACAAATTCAAGTCAATACGAGAATTTTAGAAAGAGTTCGAATATCCTTCAGACTAAGATGTCACGCCTGCTTGGAAATGGAAGGAGGGCACTTCTAACATGCTAGCTTTTTTTTGTTTGTACATATAAATAAGTAATAATAATTGCGAATAAATGAAAAACATACCATATCTCCAAAACAATTACTTTGCGGACCTATGTTTATTGGGACTTTTTTTGTTTATTTTAGTCCATACTGTTATCTCTTTATACCTCTTTTATACTCTTTGTTTAACGCCCTGTGTGGTATATAATATAGTAAAGAAAATACCACAAAATTCTGTTTAAATTAATAATACTGCATGCAGCAGATATTTTCTTTTGGTCTGCTCCATGCTTATTGATTCCTTCGATATTGTAGAAGAGATTAGTATTTTTTTTAATTTTTAGTAATTGTTTGTGTTCTATGAACAACAGTTGTGGTTAGTATTACCATATCGGTTTTATTAGAACTTTATTGTGTCCTTTATCGCTTTAAGATTTTCTCAGTGTTAGAGATTACTAATATAGATTCGTTCAAACCAACATGAAAGCAGTACTATTACTTAATGGACACCCTTATTTTTCCACTTGCTTTTCCTTTTGTTGTGGGTGCAACTGTAAGGTTATGCTGCTTTTAGGAAGAAAATTTACGAAAACCTGACAATTTTGTTCTAGAATATCTGTTATTGCAATTATTTTGGATATGCAGCCAGATTGCAACAAATATTGTTGTTTGTATGTCTTTGAGATTGATTATAAACATTAAACAAATATAGTAACTACTACTAAAAACTCTAGAACTAAAAAACTTTGTCAAAGCACTGGACTAAGAAGATGATGGTTTTAATTATGTATCTAAAAATTATCCAAAAATACTAGAAGGACCACATTTGCGATGAATGAGAATTTAAATCAAATCCATATTTTCTATAAAAATTAGTATGTACATATATTAAACATGACAAACGATAACCTTTTAGTGGTTGTCAGGAAGTACTTGCTGGGAAAATGTGAAGTACCTATAAAAATCTTGGTAATGCAGTTATGTTACAGAAGACGAATTATGAAATAACATGCCTATGTACATATAAAAAATAAATGTGGGTTTAACTAAATCAATTATTAAATGTAAATTTTGTGGTTGTGAAGAAGATTGCCCCTTTGATGATCTCAGAAATTAAATTAGTTTTAAGGCAACGCCCTTATTTACTAAATATAAATTACCTGCTGAAAATTTGTATTTAATTGCCTGTATATACGTTAGATGTAAATTTCCTAGAAATATAAGATACATATTCAGAGCGTATTCAAAGTATCTATATTATTCGAAAACGGATTTGAATATAATGACATTCAGAATTAACACGTACAGTTATACATATGTTTGATATTACATATATAAATATTTAATAGTTCGGTAAACACATACCAAGGTTAATTTTACTACTGTTTACTACAAAGAATTTCGGTGTTGAAATACTACGTCCACAATAGATGGCATTCAGTACTCCATCTCTATCTTTAACATTGAAAAAAAAACGACTCGCGTTTTAACTGACACATAATAGATTTCGTAATGAGTAACGTAATATAACATGATGCCGCTATATTTAATTCGGTCAAAAAGATAAGCGGATATCATTGGAGAAATATGTGTACACATTAAGCATAATATTGAGAAAGCTACAACTTTAGAAGCATGTTAGAACGTATTTAAATTTCATGGAACGTATTTAAACTATTATATAATATGGTACCAAGCAGTCGAATTGGAGCTACTAACTTTCTTACATTATATGGAATAAATGCTTTCAGACAGACAATTATGTTTATTGAAGTTATTCATATATTTTCGAATTTATTCCTGAAATAATTTGCAATCTCACAAGAGCTCTTTCCGCCGATAATGTTTGATTATTACGATCTGCTAACTATCAATCATTAATTAAATAAACAATTTAGTTAATTCTATACTATGTAACTAGATAATCCACATTATCCCCGTTTCCTTAGAACTACATACACTTTCATTCTTGTAATTTGCTTAAATTTTGAATTTTTAAGCTCACTTTTTTTAACATTATTGTACTTAAGTCATAACTTTAAACACTTAATCAACATCAACAACAATTCTATCTATTACTGTAAATATTTAGCTGGTGCATGTTACCATTTCAATTAAACACCAGTTGTTTTTGACCTCGACAGCTAGAGCTGGGCTAAATCGACATTTTCGGTATCAGGTATCCATATTTAGTGATGTATCGGTTCAGTATACAGTATTAATTTCCAGTACTGAAATCGATTAAGTATTGACAAGTATCTAGATATTAGAACCGAACCCTAGAAATGATTTTCAGGTATTGTATTTTGATATCGAATTCAATAAAATATAATCTTAATTTGTCAACTTTAAAATGTCTTCTCTGTCTTCCATCTTTCTTTCTATTGAATTTTTTATTATGAATATATTATCGTTCGTTTGCCTCTCTGTTCTGAAAGTTGCCTGATCCTCCCCTCGCTAGCTCATTTGTGCTAAACGTATGCCTCTATAATTCTCACATTGAGTCTGTTCTCAGTTTTTTTATATATTTGTATTATTAAATTATTCTCCCATTCCCTTGATATTCCATATTGCTTTAAACATCTCCCATGTCCACTTTTTTCTTTCTTGCTCTAGACATTGGATCATTTCTGGCAATATGCCATCATCTCCACCCACTTTCACTGTTTTGATTTTTTGGTATACCTACTTCCACTTATTCCTTTGTTATTTCTTGTTGCTAGTCTAGCCCTAACTAGTCCTTCTCTGTTTATCCATTCTTCTGCATTTATTGCGTTAAACCTGTCTTCGTAGTATTCCCTATATTTGCAGTATATCTTCTGTTCCTATATGTACGCGGTTATTCTTATCTCTTTCTTATGTCCTTTCATTAGAGTCAACTTAATCTTTATATTGTAGTTACTTTATTTTTTTATTTATTTTTTTTTAATGTGGTGGGTGCTTAGTTGCAGTGACTCCGTAAACTGTATCGCTTGTCTGGCTATCACTGCAACTCTCACGGTGTAGTTTTTGTGTGTGTATGTTATGTTCAATTGGCTTTGTGACAGCATCATATCGCCTTTTATGATGCCGCGCTGTTAATCACTTTGCTCCCAACAGCGAATGGCAAGTCGATCCGGGATTAAACTCTCTGAAAAAATGTCACCGTCCCTCCAGAGAATTGAACCCCGACGCCTATCGTCCTCTCACAACAATAGTCACAACATCCTTTTGTGCCAGCTTGTTTGCTATTTCGTTGCCTGTTAGCTAGTTTCGAGGTTATTTGATAGGATACTAATGCCTCCAAAGTCGCCTGACTATTCGATAGGATATGAATCAGCTGACCCTTACATTGTTTTTCAAGTCCCTTCGGACAAGTTTCTATTCCATTCATCGGTCCTACATACTCTCCCTAGGGCTGAGTAAAGCCTCTACGCCCTTTTATCTACAATTGAGACAGCCCATGCTGGCTGTAAGTTTTGAGGTGCAGGTATAACGTATCTTCTTTATGGTAGCGAGTTGGAAATTAGTCCTGGTTATGCTGGATAAGAACATCTTGCGCTCTTCTGACAATTGTATGAGGAGAGGGTCTGTCTGAATCCAGACCGGCGACTTGGGCGACGATCGGGTCGGAGGACTTGCCCATTCTACTTAGGGTGCTGCTCACCAGGTTTATTGCATGTAGATGCAGCGATGGCATCTGCAGGTCCCTTCGCAGGCCTGTGTTTCTCATGAACCACGGGACACTCACAATCAGCCTCGAAACCTCATTTTGTTGGGCCTCCAATCTTTTTAAATGTGTCTTAGCCACACACGACCAAGTTGGCGGCACCGAAGCGATCAATGACCTTGCTGACGTGTTGAAGAAGAGTCAGCCTACTGTCAAAGGTCATTCCAAGATAGGTAACAGATGTACACCAAGAAAGGCGATAGTCGCCAATGAAGAGATGGTCATAGGCAGAGCGAAGGCGTCTGGTAAAGCGGATAGCCTGGCACTTCGCCTCGTTGATCTTTAAACGCCATCTAGTGGACTAGCGTAACATTGCATCCAGCTCTCCCTGGAGACGACGACACACCAGAGCCTCGCTACTGGATGATGTAAAAATGGCTGTGTCATCAGCATAAATTGCCAAATGAACTCCTTGGATCTTGGGAAGATCATGGATGAAAATGAGAAAAAGCATCGCTCCAAGAAGCGAGCCCCGGAGAACACCCGCGGAAGCAACCCTTGGTGCTGATATGGCGTCCTAGACCCTGACAGCAAATTGCCTGCTCTGAAGATACGACCACAGGATTTTAACGACCTCTGGGTTCAGACCGGTCAGTACCATCTTATAAACAAGACGTCGGTGCCACACAGTATCAAAAGCCCACACAAAATCGAGAAACACCGCACCCATCGTCTCGCTATTTTTTGTCGGGTATGCCATTATGCCCGGTACCCACACCAAAGTGATTTTGTAGTGTATGACCAGGGTTCTCACGGTTTCCAGACAGTCCTAAGCTAGCTTCAAGGTAATCTGATAGGATGCTAATGTCTTTAGAGCTGCCTGGTTATCCGATAGGATATGAATCAGTTGACACTTGAGTTTTTCCGGTGCCCTTCGGGCACAACTTTCTATTCCTAGTACATCCGTCTGGTGTACGGTGACGTATTGCCCTAAGGCCATATATTCTTTATAATTTAGGTTTCACTATATATACCTGCTCCAAAGCCTCCTTTTTGACCCATCTGCGTACCAAATTTGGTTTAGAATTCCAGGTTTCTGGTTTACTCTCCATTCATTCCAATCTAAGACGACCTTAAAGGCTTTGTCGAAGTCCTGAGACCGCCTATATAGAATACTACATATTCAAGAGCATCTTGAAAAATGAACTTTTTATTTTGTCTTTAATTAAATTTTATTAAAAAAAAATTGATTAGATTCAGTACGAAGCAGCATTACTAGGCGACTGTATTATATTGTTACCGTGCTATTGCTTTTTCTTTGCAGGACACAAACTAAAACGATATGGAATTAGACGATCAATAAATTCTGATGTCTGTTGTCGCAGTTCTCATCAACTTTGTTGAATAAGTGCTATCGCAAAATTATTACTATTATTTATATTTCAAGATAAAGATAAATATTGCTACAATAGGAGTATGGTAACCAATTATATTGGTAAGTAATGATTCATCACCAATAATGTTTCCTTCACCACGTCATTGTTCCATCACCGCAGCTTTTCAAACCCTTGAGCTTTAGTGTTTTATGTTATTTTTTAATTTAACTAGTTACACTTATAATCAGCTACAAACTACCAGATTGCAAATATTATTTGACGTACAGACCAGAACTTCAATTGTAATTAACGACTGTAGATATTAACATCTAATCATTTCCAAAGTAAACATATTACCAAACTAACTTCCAGTCTATAATTGCAAGCACTCGACCTAATTACTTCTGCAGCTTTCGAATCGGGTACAAAGTACTCTCATTACCGTTACATAACCTCAATGATATACTGACGACGTCTTCCATTCGAATTTAAATTAAGAAACCTCTTCAAGAAAAAAAGTTCGAATTTCGCATGAAAAGACAGCAATTTCAGCTCAGATGGATTCTATCCTATACAATTACGAAATCGTCGAGTTTCCCATCACGTCCCAGTCGTGTTAAAATTATCACAATTTGGCGTGTATTACCCATGTGTACGTTGCTGGGAGCGCCTTACTGTCATCCTGAGTCTGTTACCCGTGTCTCGTGAAAGTAATCACAGTATATTCTCGCGGGAATATCGTTTGCATGTTTAACATTTTGCGCGGACCGAGGCTGCAGTTTACTTTTTGTATGATTGTACGGGAAAACACAGCGCAGTTTAAAGTTGTGTATGCGTACAGTAATAAACAAAATTAATGTCTCCTAAGGTGTTATCCCTGTGTAAAAGTACATTTTGACGAAAATTACTGTTAGGAAATTCTGTTATATCCTGTTATTATTTAATTTTCACATAAAATGTTGAGACGATGTTTGTAGTAGTATACTAGTAGTTTGTGTTATAAAAATAGGCCAACATATTTAGCAAAAAAAACGAGGATCATTATAAACTTAATCATTATAAATGCTTTTATAATTTCAGCAATTTACTGGATATCAGGTCAATTTTTTACAGCTCATACATACATTAACAGATCAAATTAACATATTTGTTCAATGTAATTAACGAAGGAATTCTTTAAGCGGGTCAAAATTTAAAAACTATACCATTTATTCCAGCGAAATTTTTGATTTCATCTTGTGTTAACTGCTCTTGACCTATTAAACTTCAGACAACAACTGCAGATGTGCACATCTGTAGTTTTTATACTGTTAAAGCGACTGCTTCGACCATGGTAGTCTCGTGAAGAATAATTTCGAAGAACTAAATTTCGACCTATAAGATGATATATCTTTGAATTAATCAATATAAACAACACAGTTTCCTTTTCAAAACTTTTAATGAATATACGAGGATTAATAAAAGTGTAATAAACACAGAAGAATTACGTGAATGATTTAGTTCAGGATTGTCTGGAAGAACTCTAGAAAGACGAATTTTTCCGTTTATGCCCAATCTAATGTTGGGCTATCTTTCTATATCGCTTAAATACAGTCGAACGAGGTAACGCAGGGGATAAAGCGCTTCACATGAGTAGTTGCATAGCAATAGCATCAACAGTGTCGTCTTTTTAGCCGCAACAGAATGCCGAAAAACTGAAAAAAATGAAAAATATTGTCATCGCCAAACTCGAAAAAAATAATAAACACATGTTGTACATTGCCAAAACCGAATTTAGGAAAAAAACATGACACCAAACACGACGTTTTTGTTTGCAAAATGTTCTAGATATTACTGTTATTAAAAAGAGCCAAATAATCCAATAAGTGTTCAGATATTCTGGCAGAAAAAAACATGCAATAAGTTTTGTAACGCAACCACATAATTTACCAGACATCATATGTGTTTTTAGAATATTTTTGAGTTCCTTTTATTGCCAATGTACCTATTTTTCTGCAAAAAATGTTTATGTAAGTATTTTACTATGTTTATACACGTTTATAAAAGTATGTTTTTATCTCATTAAATTGTATGTAAAGGTCTTCTTCTCTATAGAATTTTGCCTCCATTTTTGTCTTCTACAGTTATCCACTTTACTAATAATAATATTAAAACAAGTTTTTATGTAAAAACTATGAAACTGATCTACTTTTCCCCGTCTGAAGGGATAAAGCGGATTACAATTTGACAAAAAATTATTATGGATTTTATACACAAAAAAAGGGTATACACTGTTAAGACCAACTCTATTATACAGATTTGAAACATGGCTTATAAACAAAAGAATGCAAACAAAAATAGAAGCATGGGAAAGGAAAATATTACCCAGGATATACGGAAGCAAAAGAACGGAAATGTTTCATGAACCAATAATCAGCGATGTGGTAAAATCAAAACGATTGCAGTAGGCAGAAAATCTGGAGAGAATGGGAGACGAGAGACTAGTGGAAAATAATAGCATGGAAGGTATAGGACAGGAAAGAGAGAAAAGCGCGACCGCGCAAAATATAAGGGACAAGTACACAGCTATGGGCAGAAAACCTTGTAAACGCTGTATTATAATAATGTATCTTAGAAAGCAAGAATACCCAATGTAATACCCAATTATGTTTTTTTGCAGAATTTTAGTAGACACTCTATACTATAATATCATCGGAAAACTTTAACTTTTGATCTGTTTTCCCCGTTTAATGGTAGACTAAAATTTATAAAAGCTTTGTAAAATCTTATTACGACATTAGAAAAATATGAAACTGTAATCGTTCATTCAAAAGATACAGTTGGTTGCATCGCCATATATTTAACACACGAAAAACCGCACAAAAAAATCACAACCCCTTATAAATTCTAAGAATACAGAATAAGCAACAATAATTTGTGTTTATTTGATTACAAGCTTATTATATTTTGTTGAAGAAGAAACAAGAAAGTGGTGTTTCAAACTGATTATTTTGATATGTTATAATCGAACTGAATTGGTGCGACAACACATAACTATGGATAAAATCTATTACTACATTCCAGAGATCAAAGAATAATTCAAATAATAGATTTAAATAAGTAAATCTGTTACGGAAAAAACAAAGGCACTTTGATCGGTTGTAGAGATATTTTAAGCTGCGGATGAGCGAGAATGAGGGGACGTATAGATCGAAGTCTGGGAAAAACTGAAGAAACCAGAATTCTTCAGTGCATGCCAGACTAAAGACCGAAATCACAAATCCTATCTTTGAAGTGGGCTGTGATACGATGATTCCTTCAACAAACCCTTCAATGAATGGAGAGTAAAACAGAAATTCGAAACCAAATCTGGTAGGCATAATGGCATACCCGGCAAAAAATAGCAAACAAGCTGGCAAGAAAGAATTCTGAATCAGTATTCAGCAAGAAAGAATTCTGAATCAGTATTCACTGAACCTGAACCGGGACTTGCGATAACTAAGATATGTGGTACAATGACTGAGTCAATCGCAAAAGCACACAAGGTAAACTGGTACAAAGTTGAAGAGCAGATATACAGCAAACGGATGATGGGGCAGTCATTAACGCATTTAGCAGCAGATACGCTGGCTCTCAACCGAGTACAGCTTAGAATAGTGATGAGTCTATTAACAGGACATGGCTGGCTAAGGAAATACCTACACAAAATTGGCATCTTCAAGGATAAGCCTATATGTAGACTATGTAATGAGAATGAGGAGACAGCTTACCACATTATCTTTGAATGCGTTGCATTGGAACGGCGGAGACTCTTATTGTTGTGAGCAAGAAACCTACTGACAGGACTGCTGCTAGTTAAAGGGACTAACCTGTTTATGTAAAGAAATTCACTAGGCACGGAACAATACAATAGGCCATAAGCCGCAATGTTAAGGCAATGAAGGTAAAACCTGACTTGTCTCCAGTGACAAAACAAACAAACAATTAAAAGCTTATATTTTTCGAAGAAAACCAAAGATTTAAATAAGTAAGTCTATTACGAAACAACATTGGTTGCTGCGGTATTTTAAGCTGTAGATGCAGTAATATTTATTACTTGATCATTATTATACAAGCCTTGATTGATTAAATATAATTCAAGATTCTTTGTTTTACAATATCCTGCACATAATATCTCTAATTAAAGTAACACAAAGGAAATATAAAGAACTAACATTAAACGGAGCTGTACTCGTATATCTATAAGTTCAAACATAATAACCGGAAAGTTAAAACAGAGTGATTTAAGTAACCACATATTAGTAGGCAGACGTAAAGATATGCTATAGACTATAGATTAAAATGTAAGATAAAATACGTATTGTGAAATTTGATATCTGCACTGCTAATCACATTTATGTATTCGTCAAATAATTACAATTCAAATACAATATTACAAAATGTTAACCTTTCTATGACTAAATAAGGAAGGTAATTATGCAGTTTTTCTTATTACACGAAGTTGATAATTGCTTCCTTATTCTAAAGATATCCTACCTTTGAGGAAAAACTCTATTATTTCCTTCAATGTTTATTCACTTCTTATTTTATAACATATTATCGATAATACATATATCAACATAATATCACTCAAATATCTACCACGTCTTCATCAACTATATTACTGATGACATTCTCAAAGTAAGCCTGGATTAGAGCGGGTTTTCATGATAAAATAATTAATAAGTTAACAACGTGTCGAAGAAATTTAACAGACAAGATTATACTTCAGGGAATCACTTCTTTCTGTTGACAGATAAAAATACTGAGCTGGTCCAAAGACGCAATATCAACTTTGCTCTGAAGTTGGGGTGATTGTTTAATACATTTAACAACTTCCATAATCCTAATGCAAGCATGTTTAAATCAATTCCTTTATTATTTTAAGTTTAACATTATAGTCTAATTATGAGAAGAGCGATTTACCTATTTGTTTTAAAAATACGTTTATCCATTGCAAAACAATTCACCCTTATTTTCAAAGCAAGCGGTGATTTTCTTGCGTAGGTATATCCTCTTTACTATGACAGACGTTATCAATAATATTTTTTGCGAATAAGTATTGGTTTCGATTTTAGGACTGTTTTTATAATTACATACATATTATTGTGCATGTTTCCTAATTTTACCATCGATGTAGCTCATAACAAAACTAGCAATAATACTGAATTAAGTTAGAGCGACTGTATACACTGCAATAGATATTTTGCAACAAAAAAAAAACTACAACAAATCGACCTGCTCACGTATAGTCATTAACTTTCTCCTTAATAGGAAGAGCTAATGCGTAATAGGAACATTCTGGTCGGATATGATGTGTAAAAAAATATTCATAGATTGGAACCGATTAACATTAATAGAAAAGCTGGCGCTATCAATTTTGTGTCTAATATCGACCTAAATAATTTTTAAATAAACTAACAGTCATCTATTACACATACAGAAGATGAACTTGTACATATTGCGCAGTTCTACTACGTTAGTATACGCATGAAATAGAAAGTATTCTATGCATTTCGGGAACAAATGTGCTCTTGGGCGATTTCACTTTGTTGCAATTTCTGATGTTCTTGTATTCTATATGCTTTAAATAATCTACAAAGCTGTTATTATACCAGTCCATTAAATACTAATTCTGGTTGAAGGTTTCAATTAGTATTTTAATGGAAGTAAAAGTGAGTGCGTGCTGTTGACATTTCAATAACATATATTTAGTCAAATTTAGCTCTCGCCTTGTTCTTCATTTTGATAATGATACGAAAGTATTTTCGAAAATTTATTGAGAACATACTGTACAGGTGTGTTCATTTAAAAAGATTCAATGAAGAGTCAGCCACTTTTGTTCAATAGCGCATGCAGACACGTGATAATGAACCCAGATTATTTAGAAAACACAGATCAACCATTTAATCCATTTTATGAATTTGCCCCCAAAATTGTCTAGAATGCAATTCTTGAAGCCATATTTTCTTCATGGCCTAATCTAATTAATGACTAAGTTTAATTTTATGAGGGAGTGTAACTGACTGAAAATTTTCAAATACACAAACTATGAGGTCTTGTATCTCTGTTGGAACAAAGCTTAAAAAATCTTAAATGTTTACATGTAAACTCTCTTATTGGGTACCTACTCGTATTATATTGGGCTTAAATTTGATTTATGACATGTATGTACATATATGTAAACCAAGGTACAACCTCTTATAAATCATACAAAACCGTAACACGTATCTATTGTGTATACATTTAATTATGGATTATCACATTTTCTTTATAAAATTCAAATATTTCTATAGGTGTCAGTATTTAGTTACAGTAAAGTCGTTAACGATTTTGGTATAATTATCTCAGTTTTTGTATTGTCCCTACACAATTCTTCCAAGGCATTCTTAGCATGGCAAGAAACAATACAAAATAAGTCGCTTGTACACAACCAATCTGGTGAAATACATTAACTAAATTGAAAGAGTATTATTAGTAGGACTGTTGTTCACTCTTTCCTGTGGAGACTTGTTCGTGGTATAGGTATGAATTACAGACAAATCTGTATATTCAATGTTCATGATTAACTTCTCCTTACTACAAACAAGCCTGAACTTACACTGTACTTGAAGTAACTAAAATTTTGAGATCATCTTATGACTAGAAACATTAAGTAAATATACTTATAATAGAAAATAGTAAAAGTCAACTTAATATGCATAATTGTAATTATGTGATTGTAATTTGGCTTATAGAAAAGCCTCAAAGAAAAAAGTTAAACAAAAGGATAATACCCAAGTGAGGGTTTACCTCTAAAAAACTTTCAGATTTTTGAACTTGATCTTTAAATGTTTTTGAAAAAATATTATTATATAGGGTCCGGCAACGAAGCGGGGACGGAAGATTACACGCTTATTTGAAAGTTTGTCAAATATTTAGTCGTCGGATATTTTTCCACACCATCAATTGCACGTTTTAAAAATATTTTGTTTTATACAGGGTGTTCCAGATGGCAATGCCAGACTAAAGTTGCATTTTTTTAAATGGAACACCCTGTATATTAATAGAGAAAATGATCGGCGCTTGAAAGCTGGTTACAACGATATAATGTTGTATAAGTCTAAAGTTGATAGTTTCTGTGTAAACAATGATTTTACTGGATAAATTGATACATTTCAGTAGGCTATTCTGCATAGAGAAAAACAAAAGATTCGAAACCAACGGAGTAGAATATTTTTTACTAGTATGGACTGTCGTTACTATGTGAAATAAATTCTGCAGCTGCTCGCTTTATACAGGGTGTTCACAATTTTGCAAAATCGAAGAAATCTCGAAATTTTTAAATGGCACACCCTGTATATTTTTTGCTCATTGGAAAGCCCTTTTACTACGCTTTCTATTGATACCTCATTTGATGGACCTAGGATAGATCATTTTCTAATTATTTCTTCTTAAAATTGAATTAATGAGAAATGCTTGTAGTTTTAGTAACTAATTTGCACTTCAAACCTACTTACTGTAAGATTGCATAAATACGATATTTATTCTTTAAGGAGTGTACAAGAAATTGTCTCCTAGCAAGTAGAGTATATGTAGAGAGATTTCCAAACCTTGAAAGAAGACCGGACGCATTTGAAAGATTATTAGAGAAATTTATAGAAACTGATGGTGTAACCTACAAGAAGGGAGAAACAAATAAACCGGTAATCACTAAACAAAGCGAACTGGCCGTATTATTAATAATACAGGAAAATCCACATACAGAACATTTAGAGCGAGTAAGGCTAGCTAGAAAAGAGATAGATCGAGAGTGGGGCGGTTGTAAAACATATACGGAATTAACGCATTGGCGGGCGTGCTATTCCGTATATGTTTTACAACCGCTCCACTCTAGATCTATCTCTTTTCTAGCTGGCCTAAATGTTCTGTATGCGGAGAGATGTAAGTATAGATGGTATTTCAAAGGTAACAGTTATCGAAGGTAGGAGCTTGCGTTTGTTGAGTATCTACTAAAATTAGTCATTATAACAATTTCTTTTAAAGATTGAACGAAATACTACATAACACTAAACGAAATTTTGTAAAAGTTGGTTATTAGTATACAAGCTCAAAACTGACGCCTTTACTTTATATTAAATTAATGTTACCTTTCACCGCTGAGTGAAAATCAATTGTTTCTCATACTAAATGGAGTTTCTTCTTATTATAGACCATTTATGGATTATTTGTCGAATATCCGATCTTACAGTAGGTTTGAAATGCAAATTAGCTTCTAAAAATACAAGCATTTCTCATTAATTCAAATTTAAAAAGAAATAATTAGAAAATGATCTATTCTAGGTGCATCAAATGCGGTATCAATAGAAAGCGTAGTAAAAGGGCTTTCCAATGAGCAAAAAATATACAGGGTGTGCCATTTAAAAATTTCGAGATTTCTTCGATTTTGCAAAATTGTGAACACCCTGTATAAAGCGAGCAGCTGCAGAATTTATTTCACATAGTAACGACAGTCCATACTAGTAAAAAATATTCTACTCCGTTGGTTTCGAATCTTTTGTTTTTCTCTATGCAGAATAGCCTACTGAAATGTATCAATTTATCCAGTAAAATCATTGTTTACACAGAAACTATCAACTTTAGACTTATACAACATTATATCGTTGTAACCAGCTTTCAAGCGCGGATCATTTTCTCTATTAATATACAGGGTGTTCCATTAAACAAAATGCAACTTTAGTCTGGCAGTTCCATCTGGAACACCCTGTATAAAACAAAATATTTTTAAAACGTGCACTTGATGGTGCGGAAGAATATCCGATGACTAAATATTTGACAAACTTTCAAATAAGCATGTAATATTCCGTCCCCGCTTCGTTGCCGGACCCTGTATATATAGGCTGTGTTTTCCTAAATAAATCGGGTTTTGTTTCAATAACCTAGGGGATTATTATCGCCAACCCTAAAAATGTAGAGGTTTGCATACACGATTAAAAAAAAGTGTGTCAATTGAATACCATAAAATGATTTTTTTCTTAAGTTAAGTCAATTTATTTTGCTCGATCACTTAGAATAGATTGACCCTATAGAATCTTTCGGCAGTAAGACTCGAACATTTATCAAATCAACACATAGAAGGAATAGGAACTAGTAAAGAAAAAAGTAAAATGGATTCTAAGAAATTTTAAAAAATGCTGGTAGGTAATTGGTGAAATAGTGGCCGTGATGTGTGAAATGTGCTGAAGCAAATGTCGAGTGCTCCTCAAAATTAAAGCTACTGTCCACTAAGGCGTCACTTGACGAATGCATGCAAACTACAAATGACGACAGTCGTAATTTGCACCTTAGATATGTCCACGCAAGCGTCATGTAACTTTGTTCTTTATATTTTTGCCAATAAATTCTATATTATTATTATGATTATTATATAATCGTCTTGCAAACTACTAAACGGTTTATTTCTCTCAAGTTTAGCATCGCGGAAGCACGTTTTTATTTAACTGCGAAAATGTCATCATCCGATGATGAAGACGTGATTGCAGCATACAACTTCAAAGGAAGGCGACAACACAGACATAGATTGTATTGGTTTCATCCATATATTAAAAAAAACATTAATTGTAGATTATTTGTTGTGGCAAGCGTAAAATGACGATGTCGTAAGTCCGGCTACGTGAACAGTAGAGCTTAGTTTTAAGGGTTCATTGACTACTACATTTCCATTTTCTCTCCGTTGGCTAATATATGTTATCCAGAGCACAAAAACCCTGTAAATATTACTGGCTACACATTAGGCATTTTGAAATACAACTATTATCTCATTTATTGTGATTAAGGACCAACAAAAAGGTATAAGATCTAGCTTCAGCTGATAGATTTAACGATGAGACGATCTGGAAACTATGCTGTTATGATTATGTCCTTCTTAACAGACACAATTTTATAAATCTTGCCTCTTCATGTTTAAATTTGTTTTATTATTAATTGAAAAATTGTTCAAACATAAAACGAATATGATCAAATCTATTTCTACAGATATGACAATTTGAACTCCCAACAGCAATGTAGAAAATTTATGTAGCCTTTGATCAATCTTAAAAGGTGTTTAAGGATTGTCTGATGGATTTCTGAGACCTCTGAAAGATAAAGTAAAGTTTCTTGGGCAATAAGTTGAGGTTAAAGTTTCTTAGTAAAATTCTAAATCTTTCAAAAATAATCAGCAGTAATTTACATATTATCACGCCTAGTATAAAACAATATCATATGTACAATTTATTTTAACAAACATTTAATATCTGCTTCTATACAAAATCTTACAAAATCTGATTCTATACGACACACATATCCTCAATTATGAATACCGATCCAAGTATAGCTTTCTGAATTCAGGTTCGGCAAATCATTGGTATATTCTATTTTTAGATCGTATCACAGTCTGCCTAACTGTTAAATTAATCTGGCCTTTGTAAATAGCTAATGTGACCCGCACTCAGTCTAGACTGGTACAAGTTTACGAAAACATTTAGTTTTTACAAATTGCTACCACCATTGGAAAATTAACGCACTCTCTTAGACAACGACAGCGATACATATATCAACATGGTTGTAAACAAATATTTTTCATTCCCCACACTAGGTAAAGAAGATAGTATACAGCTAATAACATGCAATATATTTAAATGATTTAATTTTCTTTATTGGCTATACCAAAAGTTAAAAATTCTTTTTGATACAGTTTATTTGTTTTGTTACTGTTCTAACAAGGATGACTACTTTTTAATTAATGTGATTAGTAATTCCATGCGGCTGAATTGAAAATGTACAAAATTAAGCTGGAGGTTTAGGAGCAAAACATTAATTTCGTGCATTTTTAAAAACGATGAATAAAATAATGTGTATCTAGTAAATAATACTACAGGTGCAAAGAATGGACTAAAGTCTGCAAAAGACCAGATCAAGAAGTCTAGAGAAATTACGTAATTTTTATTGTACACTGGAACCTCGCTTATCTCCGGGCTCACTTATATCCACCCTCATTCATATCCGCACTATAGCGCTCATTTATATCCGCTCGGCATCCACCACCCGATAGTGCACGTATTCACATTAGCCAATCAGCGCGCAGCACGGCCTTTCCTCTCCGCTAACGGGATAAGAGTGGGGACCCCTCTTGAGCGGATGTAAGTGAATGTTTACGTTTCCCGACCGCGGATATAGACGAGGTTCCAGTTTCTATCAGGATTAATTCCATAATTCCTAAATAAAATGCCTTAGCAAATACGTCTCTAAACTTGTTTTTATATATGACCATAGGTCTGATCTATTATAGTAAGTTTTCTTCTTTACTTAAGTTTTACGGTCATTAAATGAAAAATTTATTTATTTAGCTACTACTTTTACATTATACTTTTATAATTTACGTTTTGATAACGTCATCTTTATCGCCAAATATTATGCTGTAATACACTGTTACAAATTCTCCCTTTAAAATATTTTAAATTTCTTTAAAAGCATTTCAACACAGATACATTAAAAAAAAATGCGTGCTACACATGCAAGGTTACATGAGAATAAAAATGTGTTATTTCTATATATGATATTTTGTTGTGTGTTTTGTATTTTTTTCACCTAGGTCGGTCATAAATTCTGTGTAAATCTATAGACAACACATGTAGCTTCAATGTATGCATAAAAAAAGAAATAAAAATTATAAACTCAGTCAACGATAAATGTGAAAATGGAAATTTGAATTATGCAATATTACCAAAAACTAATATGAAAATAAACGTTGTCTGCACCTTACCAATTTATATGGATTATAATTTTCATTTCCCTTTTCTTACATATTGAAGCTTCCATGTATTGTCCTTATACTTAATTTAATTTTATCCATATAAATAATCATCAGAAAATCAATATTGTAATCAATTTATCCTTTACCTATGTATAACAGAGGTTTGCACAGTATTTTCGACCAACCTAGGTTTTTCCAAAACTATATACAGAGTTAGACAAAAATATTGGGCATCCCTATAAAACATAGTTGATTTGTTGAATATTTAAAAAACTGACAATCGCTTTCTATAGATGCGACACCGGTTTGTTTAAGCGTCAATTATAACAATACATCACCCTTTATGAAAAACCATAAGACACTAGGCACACAAAACCCAAAAAACGCGATTTTTTTTTAATTCTAAAATATTTTGAAAGTATTTACTTATTACTTGTAGAACAAAGAAGATTTCGTATATAATTTATTAGTAAAATTGACATTCTTTTCTTTCGGAAATGCCTAAAACTGTGCGTGAACTTAGCATCGAAAAACGAGTTAGGAAATCGTGAGAATGTCAAATTGGCAAGTGCCATCAAATGATTTACAGTGATTTGCTCTTGCGAAAATTAAAGAAGAATAAGCAAAAAACGCTAAACTACAACACGATAGAACAAAAAACTTAACTTCTTGAGGTGATACCCCAGAGGGCCGTGGCCGATAAATAAAGTCGTCTTTGTGCTGAGATCTCTCTTATTGAGGTCCAACAGGAATTTCGCCTTAGCGGGTAAAAAAAGTAATCAATTTTTTCAATTGTCTTATTTTTGGAATGTTAGTCCAAAGCGCTTCCACTGTCGAAAACGAGATTTTGTATGGCTTTTGGTACGGCAGCAAAAAGCCGCTTTGCAAAATACTATAGTGTGCGCAAAAAAAGAGAGTTTTTGCAGTAAATGAGCCGTTAAATAGCTTAGTACAAATTTTAACTGATTCATATCAATAACGATCTTATTTCAATTTAAATTATCAACATTTTTGCAATACGTTCTTACATTTCATTATTTCATATTTTTTTATCGGGTAGAATGAATTACATCAAACAAGACACAGCTACAAGCTCTATTATATACATTAGCACTTCCATGCAGTGCATATCAAATCAACTTCCCCGAAGCATCTTCAAATAAAGTTAATCATAAATGATAGATTCTGGTGTGGTTTACAGACTATAGCTTAAATGACTAATAACAAAAGAAAGATTAAAGAAAGTAAGCACACAACTGTGCACATTTAATACTGAATGTTAATGTAAAATAAAAAATTAATTGTAGAGGTTGGCGTTAGTGATGTAATTGATGACACGTTCTTGGAGAAAAAGGCAGTCTTATGGTGTCAATAGGATATATAGAAGCTATTCGCAGTACCTACTATTAATGTAAAGAATTGTTTGAATCTGTTTAAAGGCAATTGAATTCGCAGATACTTTAATTACTTGAAAAATAGTTAAAGAAAAAATTTACAAACAGGAAAAAGTTCAAAAAACCAAAATGAATTAAGTTCGATTATTTCAAACAACCGAAAGAGAAGAAGATGTAACTAAACAAGTGCAGATAGAAACTTGATTCCTAAAACGAGCGCATCCGATGTTCGCTCATCATTTCTATATATCCAAATGCTCGAGCGCGCTCGAGCGTTGCGGAACGAAAACAGAAGCGAAGGAGACACTCCATTGATCCCGGTTGCCTTTTCAATGGGATATAAAGGAGCGAAAACCCGGAGCTCCAAATATGCAATTTAGATACAATGCGAAACGGTCGTCATGGCGACGAGAAAATAGGTTCTGGGCTTCATTGCCGCAAAACCGTCCGCGTCGTGTCGTAGAAAAGCGGAAGAGTTCTTCTGTCTAAATCTAAAATCCTCTTCTACGTCTACTTCGTATTCTCCGTTCTCCGCGTTCCTCGCGTTCAACGGGACTTAAGTAGTTTTTAATGCGACGCGATATAGAGAATTTTAAATTGCTATCCCTGAATGACTGGCTCCCTCAATACAGGGAGGTATAATTTTAGCTTGATCTTTAGAATTATACTATGAGCAGAATCGAGTTGAATTTTTGTTTTAATCTCCATTACATATCTTCTCATGACTTGTACTTGAGTTGTATTCAATAATTAGATAGTACATAAAAATTTTCTAAGATTCTGGAATGCTAAGTTTCGGTTATAAATCAATCGATAAAAGAAAACATAACTGTAATTGTTTAATATTACTTTTTCGTACTGTATTTTAGAATCCTATCTGAATAAAACTGGAGTATTTTAAGAAAAAGAAAAGAAATCAGCCACAAACGCTTTAAAAATGGGCAAAATAAAACATGCTATGATAGCCGTGGTTCCCCTAGCCGTATTTGTCTAGCTAACTCATTTGGTGAACATAAGAATTGCGGATTCATTCAATATTCTATACTAAGTTTATTGTAGTTTTAAAGTTTAGCGCCAATTTAATAGTTCTGGTTTTTAATACACTATATAATATTTCTGAAATGTCAAACTACTGCGTGCGGTTGGCAATAATTATTTGTTTGATTACCAAATATCAAACTAAAGGTGCTAATTCTAACGTCAGCAACGCTCAATATCTTTTTCTTAGGTTATGAGGTTAGTTTTGTTTGAAGTGATATAGAAAAAGAAGTTTACGTAATCGTCGATTGTTTGTTTATAGAATAAAATGATATAAACAAATCAATATGATTGTTTCCAATCAGGAATCTACCTATATTAATATCCTTGAAATGATATTCAGACAAGGAACCTTCCGATCAGGTTAATATCAGAGATCGTCGACTCGCAAGGTCAATAGGACTTCTCTGGGAGGAACGAATAAATTGGAGAAGTGTGTCCTCCTTCTCTATAACGTTAGGGTTTCTTTAATAGGATTTGCGGAGATGAACGCAATGAATATTGGCTGCGCTCGGATTATTCGATATACAATTCAGACTCTGCTTGGATTATTTGGTATAAATTTTCAGTTTACCAGTAAACATGGTATTAAATAGAAATAACTATTATCCACAGATATATTATAATATTTATCGATATGGATAAAAAAGGATATAGCTTGTGCTAAATGACAATTTCAGTTCCAAGATTAAAAAAAAACAACAATAAATCATGGCTCCTCCCATCAAAACAAAAAAAATCGATGAATCCCATTATAATAATCATCATTTTTTGTTTTTCAGTTCCATAGAAACGTTACCAGATGACTCATCTGTACAAGGGTTTACATGTGATTTGAGATGTGCTAGTTATTTTTAAAAGTAAAAGGAATATACTGAAGAACACTTTCGAATCATGATTTATTATGATTTTAATAAAAAAAGGTTTAAGCGCTTATAAATGCAAAGAGAGCTTATATTCAGTTTTTTGCGAACAAGCATCTTCATTGGCGAAAATTTACCGATGATAAAAAGAATTTGAACGCGAAAGGAATTCTGTTCAGCATCAAAAAGGAGCAGGACATTCTCCTGTTACTGACAGAAACATTGCTGCTGTTAATAAAAAAATTGAAGAGTACAATAAAGCCACCTATATGATAATAGAATATCAACTCAAGATTAGATCCTCAGCTATTTAAGCAATCATCCACGATTACCTGTATTAAAAAAAGTGGTTGTGGCGCATCACCTTCCTGAGCGTGTAAAAATTTACCATGAAACATTAATTTATTTATAATTAAATAATGGCGGGCACCAATTTTTTTTTCCAAAATAGTACCAGGTGACGAAACTTACATTCGCTTTTTCGACATTCTTACCCATCAAGAGAGGTGTGTATGGAAGATGAGAAAACATCTACAATGACCAGAGATGATCAGAAGTACGGGCTTAGTAAATGCAATTAAGCTAGATGGACAAGAAACTATGCTTCATCAGTTTTAACTCGCGAGTTTTTGGCAGGAAAAATACAAAAGCAATAGAACATCCCTCGTACTCACCTGATTTAGTAATGTGTGACTTTTAGCTACTTTTGGGGTTAAACGCAATTTGCTGGATAGACAGTTTTTGTCTGAAAAAGGGATAGATACCGGAATTCACGCTTATTTTGAAGATATTTCGAAAGAAGATTGCTTGAGAGCTCTTAAACAGTGGAAAGAAATAACTACTTTGAGTATAATTATGTAAAATAAAATCCTAGAGAATAGTAAACGTGTTTTTTATTTTCAATAATATCGGTGTCCCTAGTATTATGTATCGAATTACACTGTTTTAAAACGCAAAATTGATAGAAATGACTATTCGAACACAGATTGTGAGTTTATTCACCGTTCATATAATAATTATATTTATATATTTATTTTTAATACTTCTTCAGTAAATTACAAGCTATTCCTCAGGCATCTGTTAAGATTATTTTAATTCACATCTGTTCTATTCGATACAGTGGATTGGAATTAGATTCCCGATCACATTCCAACCCAATAAGAGAACACAAGTAAAGGCAAATTCGAGATTTATATTATTGAGAAAGTTTTTTCAATCGCAATGCCCTCAATAATAAATAGTAAATATATTGTGCGTTTAGGTCCAAGTAATTAATGTTTGCTGCACATATTTTCTTGCATAAAGTTTTACAAGTATTTATTTCCAAGTTTATGGAAATTAGTAGTTTGTTCGTTTCTTATTAACTTTACTTGTTACTTTTTTAACTGGACGCAAAGTCCTAATTCACTTTGAAAGACATATAATTAATTTATTAAGTAACCGTAATCAAAATTAAAGACCACAGTACCGGTCATCCACGAACAAAATAAGTTTTTAGAAATATTACAATATAACTCTATAATGGTGAAAATAATCGTACTTGGTGGTCGTTGCGAAAAACCCAAATTTTACCAGTACATGGCAGAAGAAAATGATTGCAACGCCATTAGTTTTGGGAACATGAATTGCAATATTTTAACACACAAAATATTTGATAGCAGTAAGTTATTAATTATTTAAGAATTCTTTGTAAACGAGGGTCAAACTGATTCAAATCCATCAGCACATTTAATTCAATTCAGTGAAAAATTTGCACTAATAAACAAACAAATTCGAACTTCAACAACTTATGGCAGACACTTAAGAATTTATATTGGTATCTGTTCTTATAATTCGAGATTTCTGTAAGCTGAAATATTTTTGATAAATTTACGAAATTCCAGTTTCTTTTTATTTGTGGTGGGTGAAGCTGTAGTGGCTTCCAAGCTGTATTGCTTGTCAGACTACTACTGCAGCTCTTGCTTGTGTATGTAAATGTAAGTAAGTAATATAACGTTGTTAATCGTCTCTTAATAACAGCTCGTACTCGGAGAACCATCGCACCACAACCCCACGACCAGCATTCGATACCCGCAACCTGGTTTGTCACTACCAAAGAAAAGCCGCTCTACCACTGCGACCATCGAGGCTTAAAATTTAGTATTTGGTAGTAACAAACTAAATTGTTTCAGCAAAATTAAATATTTATCTACATACAAGCAAGCCAATTGCTTAAGCGAAGTAATATTTCCTGGAATTTGCCATTTCTGTTGTTCAATGTTTGACATTTTGGGACTGATCTGAGCGAGTGAGGTACGTGAACGATGTCTTTAATACTACAACTGTTAATATGTGGTAACGATTTCAAACCTTATAATCCTTTCTATGTTGTATTGCAGGAGACTTTTATACCACGCTAAACCAAAGAATTCATATGTGACTATTTTTGCGTGCGGTGGTGTTTGAAAATTATAGACATTAATTATTCTTGCACCACGTCTTGAGTTCAATAAATGAGATGTGGTGTTTCTAGCAAGTAGCTTTAAGATTTGAGAAAAATTTTGCTAAACTGTAAATAAGCGAACTAATAGTGAAATCGGTTACAGAATATATATTTCTTCAATTATTTTGGAAGACCGAAGTGATTTAGACGCATAAGGAATATGCGTCTGGTGTTGAGTATTTAGGTATGATGGAATGTTGTCATTAAGGTTTACAGTTTCAAGTACTGCTTTAGGCAAGGAGCTGTAAGGTCATCTAAATTATCAGAAATCTTAGAAATGTGTCGGCGTTTTTCTGAGTCGGCTATTGCGTTACTTTATGGGCATAAAAGATGATTATGAAAATTACGTTATATTAAAATATTTGTAAATACATTTTCTTCAAATTTATGGAACTACAGAACATGGAGCTGTTAACCCATACTAGCAAAAGGTGGACATAATGAGTATAGCATTTCCAACGTGTTCCGCCTAAAAGTTTAATTTTACGCTCATTATCTATAATGAAATTAGTACAATATAATTTAATATTTATTACCAAAAAAATTATAGTTTACATGAAGTGCGTATAATAAAAATGTTGCCTGATAGAAAACAAAAAATTAATTACAATAACCTATATTTTTTAACGTTCCACTTAATTTATTCATTAAGTGGAACGTTAAAAGGACACAATTACAAAAACAGTAGTAGTTACACAGCCGAATGTAATAGTTATGGTGTTTGTTTATTACTTAAGTCTCGAGTGTTTCCATATATTTACTTTTCGAAATAGATATCCTTGAAAATATTAATTAGAAGATATAGTTTTAAACATATCATACGTAATCTTATCATTGTAACATTGATTTTTCGTCAGTGTTATAGATTTTACTAGAGTGCTGACATACATTTTTATTACCTCATAAATTAAATACCTAACTATGTCATTTCTTTAAGTAGGATATTTTCAAGACGCAAGACCTATAGAACAACACGGTAATATTAATGTGTGTAGGTTGGTACACTACTCTTAGAAAAATTTTTATGGTCTGACCGTGAATGTCAATATGAAACCATAATTAAGGAGTAACACATATTGCCACGAAGATTGGTAATCAGCAACTGAAAAACTGGCTTTAAATATGTGGATGCTATGCGATATTTAACGGTATTTTCTATTACGTATTGATCTAGCTTGCGTGTCTAAACATACCTCGTACTAAACAATTAACTGAAACTTAAACTGATTTACTTCACAGTTGTATTGAAAATTGGTCGATTGCCAACATTCAAGATTAACATTAAGCGATGCATCGTCACTCAGTTAAGTGGAATACATACTCTATTATACAGATACATACATTTCTAGTATTTTTTTAAAGGGATGTCATCGTAATTTAGACCACTAATGACCACATTATTTTATAAGAAAACTTTTTTAATGAAGATTTTAAATTATTCAGGTGTAAATAATAGGGTTTTAGACAGTTAAGTTACTATCATACATTCTATCATTATATATAAATTATCTAATATACTAGATTGCTTTGTTAAGAGTTTGTTCTAAATACTGTTAATAAGGTCCGCGAAGTTGCCACCACAAAGTAGCCAAAAAATCGACAAAAATGCTAGAAAGGATTAACCATTTATTGACCACTATTGACCATCAGTGATTTCGATTGACATTTTATTTAGGCTACAGCCGCTATACCCATATTTTGGTGTCTAATGGCGAAAATGCTAAAATTAGCCAACATAGACATTTGGTTCATCGGATATGATTGACCATCGTTTGACCATGTTGACCATCAAATATTTTTTTTGAAAACTTAACAATAGTCGAAAAAAATAAGTTCATATCTCCAATGAAATGACATCAAACCCAGATAATGTCACAACCTCTTGCATCGCATTTTTCACAAATTTTGAGAGGTAGTCAAATGCTGAAAATAATATGATTTATTGTCTCGTGTCTCTAGACTACAGAAAACTGAAAATTATCGTTTGACCACCCTTCGGCTAAATTTTATCCGATCCTGTTAAATAGCATAAACATGGTTGTAGCACTACAACAGTGTTTCGATGCTCGCAAAATAAATCCAACATTTTATTAAATTTAGAGACAACTGTCCCAATATGTATGTCAAAAGGCGCACAGGATCAAAAACAAAGGAGTTTGCTTACGTCTATAAGACATATCATTACATTTTGGTATATTAAGACTTAATTTATTAACAATATTCCACTCCTTCGAAAGGTTTAAGTTATCTCATACTGCTACGGCCTCATCCAGTGATGAGAATAACTTAACATCGTTTGCAAGTCAGAAACTTTCACATTTTAATAAATTAGTAAGGTAATGAATAAATTCCAAGAATAAAAGTGGACCCAAACCGATCTTTCAGGGATCCCAGTCATTCTATTCATAGTCTACTCCAATCTATGAATAGAATTAAATCTTTTATGTGGAATAAAGAAGATAAGACTTTATTAAAGTAAGTAATGACTCGCTCACTCAATCTTGATATGGGTCTATAAATCTGCGAATGTCACTTACATTAGCAGATTTCTACATTGGATAGATTCTAGACAAACAGTAGGAAATGTAGAACCAGAGAAACCAGTTAAATAAAAGTTTTAGGGAAGCTGTTAATTTATTCATATATTGACAACTTGATAAATTTTACAAAACTGGTTAAACTGTCACACAAAATATTTTCATTAATGCTTTGGAATAATTGTTAAAAATATTGTTCTCCCAGATTCAAACAAAAATTAATGGGCCGTTATGTTTTCAAACAGAATTTGGAACATACGTATTTATACCAATATTATTACATAGATCGTCTACATAGTAAAAAATTACGTAAATGTAAGTTTCGTATACTCAGGGTTCCAAACTAGCTGCAAGATAAAACTTATTGATTAAAAATAAAGATCACTCCTCATTCAAAATATAAAGTAGACAAGGTTGCAATAACAAATCAAATAATCAATTAATTATTTTTAAAATTGACCACTCTGATCCCCACTAAGCAGCTATGAAAATTGAAATATGATCTTTAGATGATAGAGAAACGCGACAAATAGACAATGCTCTACAATCAACTCTCAGCCGATTAGATGAGCAGAGAAAAGGGTGCTCATCGAAGTCCAGAGAGCTCAGGCCAATTCCCTCGCCTCCTTTTAAATATGCAATTATAAAAACAAAGAAGCAGGTATACAAAAATGTGTATTGCATTGTGTATAAAAAGAACAAGAAACAATTTTATATCTTAAGATTAAGAAATGTCATTAGCATTGTTCGTCTTTCGCTTTTAATAAATAAATAAACAGGATTTTAATTAAACACCAAAATGGCAATTACTGCAAAACGAAATTAAAAATAATAAATCTGCCCAGCTACGAAACGTACTAATTTATGATTTCAATGCATACTAGCTACCTACAGTATTTGTTTCTGATAGCATCATTTTGAAGTTCTTTTTCGGCCAATTGTTCATTTTCCTTATCTTCATTTTCTTCCTGCTCTTTCTCTTTGATCTTTCGCTGCTTTTCACAGTACTGCAGTACACAGTACTAATGGATATATGCAATGTAAGCAAAATCCAATAGCTCTTTAGTTATTTGAACAAAGTACCTACACTGTTCCATTATACAGCTACTGAAAAGCCTCTAACACGTGAAAGAAGGCACTGAGAGTCTTCTCTAATATGCTGGCTCTATTTGGAGACATAATGTGCAAGGAACTCTTTTCATTAGCAGACCCATGTGTCAATGATAGAGAGGCTTTTACAATCTTCAATTTTAGTTAATAATCAATTTTTTTTCTTCTCTGTTAAGTTCTCTATCAGCTTCCAAACGCAACAGTCTGTATTCCTCGATGAGAGGGCTCTCTTCAAAATCTACAAGCAGGGCTTTAGCTACTTTCACCATGTTATTCCCTTTCGTTCTTTCAGACGGATAAAGACATTTCTATAGTTTGAGTAGCAGCTTCGATGTCATAGACGATAAAAAACATTTAATGTAGTCAATCAAGGCGTAAAAATTGACTTTACTAACCAATTTCTTGAATAATGTAGACTTGCTCAAAATACAATTTTCTACTGACTTTACAGACTAGTTTGCAGCTCTGTATACTGTACTTCATGAATGACATTTTTAGTGCAAACTAGCACTAATAATTACATTCCAAGAAGTAAAAGCACATTTCGTAATATATAATGTACTCTGAAGTATATTCAAGGTGAAGGTAAGCGGTCAAGTTATCTTATAGTGTAAAAAAAGCAATCTTAAAACATGTCTTAGCGCGTGATTGATAGATATTAAGTATAGGTATGTTTAAAAGTACTGCCTAAATATGTGTTTGAGATATTCGCTCTATAGCTGCTATTCTGAAGACAAGTGTTTTAGGCAAACATGCATGCAATGTTATTTCTTTTCAGGTTTGTAATTCTCCACAGATAGAAGTGACTAAAGACGCGACTAATTTATTAATATTTTCAGAATATTTCAGAAAAGATTGGGCAATAACCCATCAATATGCTGACATGACACACCGAACACCCTTCTTTTGCAAGGTGTAATGTTGTAAAACATATTTTAAGGTATTCTGTAGCCACAAGTTTGATATGACGATAAATAACGTGATCATTCCGTTAAAAAAAAACGCCTTCTTCCCATCCATACAAATGGAGGATTAAGATTTACAATTTATTAATTGTATAGTGCCTTGAAAAGGCAAATTTTCGGTTGGTTTAAAGTAAATTAAGGTATTCTTAATTTTTTTATACTCGTAAAGTAACCACTTATAAAACTTAATATAATTGTTAACGAGAAATTAGTAATATTTGAGAGTCGATTAATTTTCTTATTAGTATCCAAAGAAAAGGATCGTATCACCAATACGAAGAAGACTTTGTGAACAAGCAGCTATTAATCAAATTAATACTGGGTACTCTAAGCGGTAATTTCATTTCACCGATTTCATTTAAAGAAATGTATCTTGCAAAATAGTTCAGTATATAATAGAAGTGTTGAAAGTTAAAGTTACCGTCGCAATTTTCTAACGATTTCAAAAATAATTTACTTTCCATCTGTTCGCCAAATGAGACAGACGAAACTATTTTTAAAACACAATCCAAATATCTAAGTTGCCAATTACGAAAAAAGCAATACCTCTGTGATCACTGATAAATCTGTTGTATTTTTATTAGGTACTAAAACCTGATTATTCGTAATTCAGAAGAATTCTTGTGCCGAGTACCGTATATTCATACCATGTAAATATATCTACACCCGTAAGCGAAAGATTTATTGCTAATACAGTTTAAGACTTATTTCTAATCGGTCGTAATAATGCAAAAAGTACAGGAATTGATTAGAATCAATAATAAAGAATCAATAGAACTATAAACTTTTTTTATGAACGTAGAACAGAACATAAACGTTGCGTATACACATTTCAACGGTTAAAACCTAAACGCCTTCACAGAGATTAACCTTGAGGTGATGTAATAGTATTTAATTTTAGCCTTACTATATGTCATAGGAGTGGGCACGTTGTACACATGCTTACGTTGCCTGAAAACTTAAGTATTTTTAAAACGGTAACGCGATAGTGGTATCTGAAGATTCTGAAGAAACGCACGCAATATATACATATCTATAAGATGAAAAGTATTTATAAACAAGAAGCTGCTCGCTTGTAAAGACTCTTTATTTAATGTTACAGACATAACTATGGAAGATAAGCATCTGGCAACCTGACTTAATGTATGTACCATCTTACTCCACTACAGCTTTCTTGAGTTTAGTACATTTTGAATGTTAGTAATTTCCAAACTGCGCAAATGTTATTCAAAATTTTAAGAAAACAAACTTGTATTATTTTCTATCAAACAAAAGCATTTTTAATTTTTTTTGGTCGAAGCTTAAACGTAATTTTGGATGTTTTATCAAAAATCAACAAAGCCGACATCATTTTTGAAAAAGCATAATGAAATTAGACATGCGTATCAAGAAAATGCAAAAGTTTTAATTTAAACAAAACGAAATTCGATCAAGAATGTACGAAATTGCACAGCATCTTGACCTACAACACATATTCAACAAAAATGAGGAAATAGATGACTTCGACTGCTTGCATTCATTTTTACGTAGCCATTCTAAGTTTTACTAAACGAAAAGCAGAGGGCACTTCTTTGGCTCGAGCAAGCTTTAAGCAAGTATTTCGAATTGTTCATCAAGAACTGACAAACTAAAAATCAATTATAATATTAATGAATTGGGGGTTCTACGCAACAACGAACCAGGATATGTTACAACAGTTCCAAAAGTGTTACAAAAATCGCAGCAGGTGATAAAGGCGAGACAATAGCCATTATACCATGCTGCAACACAGAAGATACATTTCTGTCTAGTACTTGTGTCTTTGAGAGTAAAAGCGAAAGGGGATGATGGAATACCATTTGGCTCTATATGTATATTTCAGAAATTGATATACGTTGCCTCTGACATTTTCTATTTATGGCCAAAGGATAATTTTGTATCAATGAAACAGATGCAAGTAGCATACTATTGTTATGTCACAGGATGTAGTACTTATAACCACTAAATCAACCTTTCTATAACGCACTCAAGATTTATTTTTTAGATAGTTGCAATCCCAGCAGAAAAATCATCAGACTATCCTTTGGGAGCATACTGAGTTGATGCCTGAAAAAGAGTTACATCGGCAAAAAATGGTATATCTTGTTTTAGGAAATTTTGCTGTGCAATCAAGCTGATAGTCCTGAGTTCGTATATTAAAGTGCGAGTTTTCCCCAGCGAATAAGTGAAAATTGCAGCTTATATTCAGCAAGGAAAACTTTTCTTCAACTAGGATGCTTGGCAGATCCTGAAAATATTCATGAAGCACAAACGAAAATACACTAAATGAAAATATATTTCTAACAGACGTTCATGGTATATTGTTGGAATTGCCCTGCAAACGAGTGCAACGAAAAAAAATCAAACATTAGAAACAGACTACGTGGCTTCGATCTTTTCCGTCTCGTCAGCGATCCTTCAAATGCAAGACCTAATTTTATCGCAGTTCGTCTCTTAACGTATGTATGTAGCACCGCTGGGTGTTAAAACAACATACGTTGATACAGTAGATGAAATTAAGTTTGGAAATATTGACGTAACCGAAAAGGTCGAAATCACGTGCTTCGTTTCTAATACTTGATCATGTTGCACTCGTTTGCAGGGCGATTCCAGCAATATACCATGAGCGTCTATTACAGGCATTTTTTGGTTTTTATATATATTGTGGCATTTCTCGACGTTTTCAAACTATAGTTATTGAAGATGATGCCGCTCTCGGCATTGCAGTGTTATTTCTCCGATAAATACTATGACTAAAATAGAACAAGTTAGAAAGAATGTCAGGGCTGTAGTAATCATCCTCAAAACACAGAATGAGTTTTCTGACTAAGACACCAAATCGGAACAATCTCTATAACTACGAATCGAAGGTAGCGATAAAGGAAACGAAATTTTGTTGTACTGATTGTGGTGAAGAATACCAATCCACACCAAAAAAGAGTTTATTCGATAAAAAGTCCAAGTTACAAACAGTCGCTGGGCAAAGATTGCACCAAATAAGGACCAAACACAAGAAGTTGAATATTTTTTTTTAGTTTTATGTATAGTATATTGATTCTGTTCGTTTTTAAAATATCTTTTTTTGGCACACTCTGAAGTTTATAAAATATATTGGCACATAAAATGCCATTACCTATCTTACGCTACAAGAGATCTTCCATAGTTTGAACTACCATTTACCAGAAAAAAAATCGAGCTGCAGAGATTTCCGCGTAGGTACATGAATACGAAACATCTTTGAGTATTGAAAGTGCCACTAACGAAATTCGATCAAGTCTTGAACGAGATATTAATCTTTAAATTCTTATGAGGTAGATATAATTTTTGGCGATCACTGTATACATTAGTGACAATGCGAATACGCCTATCGTAGCCATATGTAAACATATACAACCTGGATAAAATAAGCGGGTTGAAAAACTATTAGTATAGATGAGATATCAGAGATATCCCACAGTACATTGTTAGTACACGTAAATATTAAATATATATCTGACAGCTATCTGCATTGATCGATGAGCGGAAAACTAAAAAGGCAGCAAACGAAAAATGCTACTAAGAGTAGAATCATTTAAAGAAAAGCAGATGTTACAAGAAATAAGGGCAAGCATACAAAAATAAGAAATACGCATAAAAAGAATATAGAAATACTGAATATGTAGTTAATGCTATCGTAATGACAGAACACAAAAGTAAAACATTCTGTTCTATCGAAAATTATAGGATACCAAGGTCGAAAGCTCTCTCGCAATAAATATGTTATCGTAATAAACCTTTATATTTAAGCGTGATATAAACAACTAAGAGTAATTCTAGGTATTTTTACTTGATTAATTATCCGAAACCTAACTAACATATACAATGTTAAGGTGATTGCAAGCGCTCACAGACGCTAGAAGTGCTTCTACACAACATTAAAGCTTCCTGTAATTTTTTCCTTAGCTTAAAATGAATAAAACAAAAATATATATAATAAAAATATTTAGAAGTACTGGAAGTGTAGTTAATGCGATTGTAATGAGCATCTATATAAATTACACCTACAATTCTGCGGAAATTTGTTAAAAATTATAGGATATCAAAGACGAAAGCTCACTCCCAATAAATATACTGCAGCAACAAAACTCTGCACTTAAGCGTGATATAAAGAACTAATAACAATTCCAGGTATTTCTATTTGTTTAATTACCCGAAACCTAATAAATATATACGATATTAAGATGATACACAACATTAAAGCTTCCTGTAATTTTCTTCTTAGATTAAAATTAGTTAAAATATGAAACCACGGTCCGTTAAAATTAATTTTGGAAACACTTGCATTTATATTACTAAATGTAAGTTTTTAATTACATTTGTTACAAATACAATACTGTCATACAAAGTCAATATATTTCTCGAAATACATTGTCGGCTTTGGCTGGTTAGTATACATAGATGTACACGTTCCTGTATATTGTAACACGAAAATATTGGCTTCTATTTAATGAAGAGCTTAAGCTTTCACTTGAATAGTCCTTACTAATTAATATTTCCTATAAAGAAACCTTTTCGATTGAAGTATTTAACAAACACACATTTTGTAGACCCTGTTTTTGCGTTCGTCATCAGCAAATGATAGTTATCTAAAATTGTGTACACTCAGTTCCATCTAATTTTGTAGTTTCCCTATAAACACTTAGCAAGGTTATTAGCTGGGAAGTACATTTCTCAACTTAAAAAAATATCACAGACATTATTTTGTCAATATCACAGCTGTTATGTAGGACAAGTACCTGCCGTAAAAACGTATAAATACTAGCGAAAGTTATATAATTCCTATTCCTAGATATTGAAATCAGACATTACCTGTACCATGTAAAAAAAGTGTCTAAACATCTTCAAAAATTTATTTATTGTTAAATATATATATTATTGAGGTATATGTATATATCAGTTAATAAAATGCCGAGCGGTAAATTGAGGAAGAAACAACCAAAATAAATTGTTATAAACATAAATGACGATCCCTTCATCTCATCAACACTTTTATAAAAATGGGCAATTCCTACGGTAAAAATCGCACTAAGGGGAGTAATCAAAAACTAACTCGAATGCAAAGCTCACCGATAATTCGGTTAGCTTCTTCTGGTAAAGTAACCGTGCAATAAATAAAATTACCTTAAAATTTACTAGCAGATGCCTACAACAAATTTTATCCGACAATAAACGTTTTCGATAGGTAAAGAAGGTGCCAACACCACCCTTCAAAGGGATCCATAAACAGCCAAGGATGGATTTTGAGCAAGATCATATGAGATGGGATCATAAGTGGAACAATGTCGCACTTTCTGACGGAAAGAAATTTACCTTGGACGAGCCTGATAGTATTAAATATTATTGACACGATTTGCGCAAGAACATTTGTGATGAACCGAAATTTTGGTGGCGGTAGTATAATGGTTTGGGCGACTTTTAACTACAATAATAAAACCACTATATGTTTTATTTCGACGCAAATGAATTCTAATTCTTACATAGAAATAATAATTTATATATGTATATTTTGACCTTTATGTACTTATCTTTTAATTCCTGATTTATTTCCACTTAGAGCTCAATAAAACAATAAATAATTAAATACCAATTTATTCCATAACATATAATAATACGTTTTCGTTAAATAACTTCTTCAGTGGAAGAAATTGACATTTAATATGTGTCAAATTACTAAAAATATACATATAAATTGCCATGCCTATCAACAAAATTATCTAAAAAACAAAGAATTCATTGATATATCGAATTTTAATTATATTCACAAGTAATAATGAAGGAATAATGATTTAATACAACATTAGAAATTGAAATGATTTGAATTATTCGTATATCAATCTATTTTTTGTCAAGCTCTAACAATTCTGTTCAAGGACTAGGGAAAAACATGGCAAAAAAACCTAGTCAAGAGCTTAAAATTAATAAAATTCAGGCCTGAATTAAATTATTATAAATAACGCTTAAACTATCAATGTCCGTTCTAAAATTTACCGCGTTTTCATCTTTTTTAATGTATATCATTTCGTAAATTAATCTTTTTTTATAATTATTTTCCTTTTTTAAAATTGTAGTGTTTTGAAAATCAAAATTATGTCGTCTATCTTTAGAGTGCTTAGATAAAGCAGTTTCAGCGGTGACGTTATGTGTAACAGTGTATTGATGGTTATAAATTCGTTTCTTTAAATATTGTTTGGTTTGTCCGATATAACATTTATTACAATCTTTGCAATCTAATTTATAAACGACATTACTTTGATTACCATGTTTAATGGGTGTTTTTAAATTTGTGAATAAATGTCTATTGTTGGTAGGTATGAAAGTTATGTGAATGTCTGATTTTTTTAATTCGTGTTTTATTGTGTCGCTTAAATTGTTTATATATGGTATAGTGTAGTATATGTTATTATTTGATTTTGTACCTGTGTTATATATTTTATTTATTCTTTTTGTGATTAATTTATTGTAAAACTCTTTAGGATAACTATTTTTTTCTAGTATTGTTTTTACACTAGTAGTAGTAGTAGGCATTTAAACTATTTTTCAAACACTTCACAAACACGGTAAATTTTAAAAAAAGCGTAATTAACAGTTTAGTAGATCAGGCTATTAAATTAGCTCATCCTTATTTTAGAAAAGAAAATTTAAGCAAAGTAAAAACAATACTAGAAAAAAATAGTTATCCTAAAGAGTTTTACAATAAATTAATCACAAAAAGAATAAATAAAATATATAACACAGGTACAAAATCAAATAATAACATATACCACACTATACCATATATAAACAATTTAAGCGACACAATAAAACACGAATTAAAAAAATCAGACATTCACATAACTTTCATACCTACCAACAATAGACATTTATTCACAAATTTAAAAACACCCATTAAACATGGTAATCAAAGTAATGTCGTTTATAAATTACATTGCAAAGATTGTAATAAATGTTATATCGGACAAACCAAACAATATTTAAAGAAACGAATTTATAACCATCAATACACTGTTACACATAACGTCACCGCTGAAACTGCTTTATCTAAGCACTCTAAAGATAGACGAGATAATTTTGATTTTCAAAACACTACAATTTTAAAAAAGGAAAATAATTATAAAAAAAGATTAATTTACGAAATAATAGACATTAAAAAAGATGAAAACGCGGTAAATTTTAGAACGGATATTGATAATTTAAGCGTTATTTATAATAATTTAATTCACGCCTGAATTTTATTAATTTTAAGCTCTTGACTAGGTTTTTTTGCCATGTTTTTCCCTAGTCCTTGAACAGAATTGTTAGAGCTTGACAAAAAATAGATTGATATACGAATAATTCAAATCATTTCAATTTCTAATGTTGTATTAAATCATTATTCCTTCATTATTACTTGTGAATATAATTAAAATTCGATATATCAATGAATTCTTTGTTTTTTAGATAATTTTGTTGATAGGCATGGCAATTTATATTTATATTATTAGTAATTTGACACATATTAAATGTCAATTTCTTCCACTGAAGAAGTTATTTAACGAAAACGTATTATTATATGTTATGGAATAAATTGGCATTTAATTATTTATTGTTTTATTGACCTCTAAGTGGAAATAAATCAGGAATTAAAACATAGAAATAATGGAAATGAACAATTGTCGACGCACGACTGGATATTTCAGCAAGACAATGCAGCTATCCTTAATTCCAGACAAAGGAGTGGTTTCATCAAAAAGAAATCCATGAAAAATCTTTATGGAATATTGGCAATAGAGGTTTATGCCAATAATAATCTATATGATAGTTGGAATAAGTTTTCCTATTTCAACATTGACCAAATTGATAGACAGTACGAAGACCCGAATCTTTAAAGTTATTTTGAATAGAGGTTATAAAATTCACGATTAAGTTTAGAAAGAATAATAATTTTTTATTTTATTTATTAATTTTGTATTAACGGAGCTTTAGAAATTTTGCTGTTTCGAGTTACCATTATTCTAAATATTCTGTGTATAAAATATCATTTCCTATAGTTCAGTATTAGCTTCAATGCATAATTCGTGGAAGATATTAAAAAACTTTTAATTAAAAAAAAAACAAATATTCTTTTCAAAAGTTTATATGGCACTATAGAAATTTCGCTGAGTGTATCTGCCTTTATTGGTGTATACACAGTTTTTGTCGTTACTGCATAAGTTAAAAATCATATTAATATTTCTTCACAGTAACATTTCATACAGGCGCATTTTGAAAACTATTTATTAAACATTATACATAGGCTGTCCTAGATGCGATGAGACTGGTTCTATCAAAGTTCTTAGCGCAACGACATCTATGAATAAATGATGGTAGGAGAACGTTCTACCCTCTCAAAATTTGAACGAATTGGGTTGATATTTCACCGTGCTTTGACAGTTTATGTAAAATCACTTTGTATACGCCGGTAGAAAAACCAACATGGAATAAAGAGCAAATATTAATTTTGTTTTAAATTAGGTAAAAGTGATACAGAAACGTACAAAACGCTCAAAAGTGTACGGATGTCCCGTGCACAAGTTTTCCGTTAATTGGAAATTCTTTGAAGCGATCATTGTGTGTCAGCGAGACTCATCGAAGAGAAAACTGGGATACCGAAAAGCATAGTCTATCAAATTTTGACCGAAGATTTGGTCAAAACATGTTAACATAAACATTAACATGTTAGCTATAGTATGGGTAATGTCAGCCATAATCTGGTGGCGTTTTCAATACGAGCCAAAAATAAAACATAAGAGTGCGGCATGGAAGTCACTCGAAGAGCCAAAAGAGAAAAAATGACGTATTCAGAAGAACAAAATCAAGACAATGCTGACCGCTTTCTTCGATTCAAAAGAAATTGTTCACAGCGAATTCGTCCTAGAAGCTCAGAAGATAAACGCAGCATATTATCTGAGAGATCTACAACGATTGTGGACAAAAATTCGACGAGTTCGACCGGAATATCAAGAGCCAGACAGTAAATTTTTATTTGTACGTCAATGCACCATCGCACAAAGCCATCATGGTACGTGAATTATTGACCAAAAAAGGCACCATTGTTATCGATCATCCACCATATTCACCTGATTTGCTTTTTGCGACTTCTGGCTATTTCCCAAACTAAAATTGGCAATGAAATGAAATCGTTTCGATACCATCTCGGTCATCCAGAAGACTTTCCTGTGTTCCAATGTTTTCTGCGCTGGCGCTGTATTGACTCAGAAGGAAACTATTTTGAATAAATAAGAATAAACAATTTAAGTAATAAACGCGTGGTATGTTTTTTAGACCAGTATTATTGGATCTGGGACAGACTGTGTAAATACTAATTCACTGTTTATTAATACCCGTTTGTTTCAGCTATTTAATCTACAACAAAGCTAAACATATTTTCAATTTAAGCGAAAGGTATTTTAAACATTGCTACTATATACATTGCTACTATATAATGAAAAATATAGAAGTTAATTGGCTTGAACTTACTTGTCTAATATGTATAGTAAACATCTTGAGTGCAATCTTATTAATAGTCTTAAAAGTATTTACATTTATTTATGCAAGTATTAATCACAACAAATATGGTGACAGCATTATGAAGAATTGTACGTAGATAAATAGACAAACGCAAGTCCAATAATTATATAAATAACAGACCACCGCTGTAATACACGTGCTACTCACACTCTGAGAAAAACCAAACGTTACACAAGATAACGAAGCCAAAGAATGAAGCAAGTATGGATCTATCGCCTTTAATAAGATAAAGCAAACGAACGCATCTGCAAGACACTCATTTATAGCCTCATCGTTTAAATCTTAAGATTTCACAGATTAGATTTGAGTTTGAAATCAATAATAAATGGATAAAACAGTGGATACCGCAACGTTTATTCTTTACCAGCAAGTTCTCCGAATATATGTATGTATGTATAATTACCAAAACGAACAATAACGATATTTTTTTGAAGTTAAATATTACTAATGTCAATAAAATCTTCATTTTGGTATAGGAATTGCTTAAGTATTTTTTAATAACGGAATAAGTACTTTTTATTAGCTTTATACTAATTTCAGATTTAAATATTTGCACGTTTATTAAATTAATATTTTTAATGTACCTAAATGTAGTCTCTTATATGCTTTAACTCACTATTATATGCCATAAGCAATTAAAATGTTATTACATTTGTATGTTATATGTCAACCTGAATAATTATTACTCTATTCAACACCTGCCGCAATTTTAATTGATGTGAATATTCACGCATGCTGAGTGTATTTGTCTTGATATTATCAATCATATTCATTACTTTCAACTGCAATAATTTTGAATGCATACCTACATACATATAAGAAATTGTGAATAGGCTTAAATAACTCATAATTCGCGAATCATACAAATACACCTGTTTACTTATTTCCAGTGGCTTCTTCGAAGAAATAAGTTCGCTTGACCGGATTTTTGGTACTCATGCACATTCTCATACATAATAAAGTTCCCACCATCCCTCACTTCAAGAACAGAAAGCGACTAATGTAAATATAATCATAATTTGACGGTCACGGTAAGTATACCCTTCGCCCATCCTGTTTTTTGCACTGCAGATAACGGTACGTATTTATTTCGAAGCTGGCGAGCTGATAAATGTAACCGGTTAAACTATTAATATGTTACTGAAAAATTTGTTTATTTAACAAAACATTAACAGGATACAAAGTTGCACAGGGATCGATAATTGGCACGAATATGCCAATTTCAATCTCACTTGGGTATAGTAGTGTTATAATATGTATCTAGATGAAGCATCACATTACATACCAATTAATCTATACGAAGTTGCATTGTATGTACATACAAGTGCCAGATATTACAAAAAAAAGTAGGCTTACGTAGATGTCAACATTTCCAATTTTACAATTAATTAAGACTGCTGTTACGGTGTCTCTCTCTTATATACGATTCAATCTTTAATGGTGTCTTACAGTTATACTAAATTTTGAGAAATAAAGGCAGCTTGTTATTGACTTAGACCTGCTTACTTCATAAAAAAAATGCGAAGTACTACTTCGTGTTATTTACTTCGTAATATTAAGTTACATTTGGTTAATAATTCAAATATCGAAAAAACACGCTACTTTTTTAAGTGTGGTGGGTGCTTAGTTGCAGTGACTCCGTAAGCTATATTACTTGTCTGGCTATCGCTGCAACTAGGTGGAGAGACGTAAATGTGGTGTTTATAGGCTGCTCGGTAAGTCCTGGGGTCTCAAACCTCAAATGATCCTATGGTCATATACGGCAATTATAAGACCCATGAGCACCTATGCTGCTTTGGTATGGTGGCCAAAAACAACACAGAAGACTATACAACAACAACTTCAACAAATCCAAAGACTCACTTGTCTAAATGTCACAGGAGTGATGCGGATCTGTCCCACTGCAGCGCTAGAAGTATTGCTGGGAATCTGGCCGCTGCACATTTACATCCAAAAACAGGCTATATTAGTGCCCTCGTTAGTGCCCTTTCTCTTGACAGACTTAAGCGATTAAAGCCTAGGGACATTAGAGGACACCTTAAATCCTTGAAGGTCCCAACATCAACTACCTAGTTCACATTGCAAAGGACAAGATCTCTATGCAATACAACTTTGACCAATCCTACAAAGTGGTCATCGAAAGCCGTACTAAGTGGGCCTCCGGTGAGCCTCAACTCAAAAGAGGAACCCTGGCATAGTACACGGACGGCTCTAGAGCAGCGAAAATGTCTTTCATTGGACCTTATTCCTGTTGTGGGCTGCAAAAGAGCCACCTAAAGCAAGCAGTTAACAAATGGGAGATCAACAAAAAGGCCTCTCGCTGGCAGAATACGCCAAGACAAAAGCAGGCGAAGGCACTGTTATCAGGATCGCCGAAGACAGCACAGTCGTTGCTATCTTTCAGTAAAAGGGACCTTAGATTGCTGGCAGGGTTTCTGACAGGTCATGTGTCCCTGAAGTACCACTTACACAAACTCGCAAAAGCTGAAGATTAAATCTGCCGTCTATGTCAAGAAGATCTAGAGACGACAGAACACATTCTGTGTAATTGTGTGGCTGCCAGTCATACCCGACAACTGAATCTAACCTCTAATGTAATCTAACTAGTCTAATAACTAGAAGGGCAATGTTACGATAAATCCATGCAGGTCGTGGTGACTAAAGGCAGCAGTGCCACTGCCCATAAATCTAAATCTAATCACTGCAACTCTCGCGGTGTAGTTTTGTGTGTGTACATTGTGTTCAAATGGCGTTGTGACAGAATTATACGACCTTTTATAATCACTTTGCTCCCAATAGAGAATGATAAATCGATCCGGATCTCTGAAAAAATGTCACCGTCCCTCCAGAGAATTGAAACTCGGCTCCTATTGTGCCGCCACAACGATAGTCAGCCGCCTAACCACTGCGGTTACCGGCCCGTTTTGAACTTTGATGACGTTAATCGTGTCTCTTTGACGAGAGTGTTTGCAGGCTGTTACGGGGAATGTTTTTGAAAGGTTGTGATTTAATCAAGTTTGTGTTCAATTAAACTTGGACTAATTTTTTATCATGTTCTTACAAAATATTTAAATAATGCGCTACAACACAATACTTAACATTAACTTTTCGACGTACTACCTTCAAACGTTCTGAGACAGCTATAATTAAATAGAATTAGATAGAGAAACATTATTTTTAACGAAGATTAAAACTAATAAGTACCTAATGTTATCATCAATTGTAAAGTTCGTAACATCAAAGGTTTATAACGACTTTTTACTATTTATACAGATTCCTCCAAAATGTGTGTAGACACCGTAGTTCAAAATTCTTCGCCCACCTTACCACACAAGCTTTTACCGAATAACTGGCCCTAGACGAGCTCAATTAACGTGTAGATAAATGTTTTTGCATATACATATGTATATGTGTGTGTATGGTGTCAATTCATATTGCACTATTGTGTTCAGTATTGCTTTATCTTCAATGTTGACTGGAAATATGCTGAGGACTCACTGATATAATATCTCAACAAGTATCGTTACATAAACGTATGTGTACTGATTTTCGAAAGCCACGCCAAATTATCAGACATACATTTTTCTAATTGAGAAATATTTACAAAGTGTGAATTTACAAATTTGGTTTTATATAATTCCTACTACATAGTTCTACAGTAATGATACTGTGATACTGATAAATAAATAATCAATTTTATGAAGATAGTGCAAGTATGGAGGTCCGCGAAATTGGTACCACAAAGTTGTAAAAACATCTCGAGGGACAGATTGATCACTATTGACCATCAGCAATTTCTATTAACTATTTTTCTTTTAGGTTGTGACAACTACAGACATATGTAGGCGTATCATGACAAATATCTCATACTTAAATTCAGAAATTTTGTTCATCAGCCTCTAAACTTCAAAAAAAAAAACAATAGTCATCGTTTGACCACCCATCGGTTATTTTTTTATCCGACCTTGAAGTTATAAACGCTAAGCAGAATTTTTTATGGTTTAGAGGCACGAAACATTTTCAGCGTTTGACCACCTCTTAAAATCGCTTACGTTTCTTGTAATAAGTAACCAAGTCACACAGATATTAACTTGCTGTTTGCTCTTTTTTTTGTGAATTTTTCTAGGTTTTCAGAAAAATCAGTCAATATGGGCAAACTATGATTAATTCTATCCTGTCCTAAAGAGAAATCAAATTCCTAGTAAGTAATTGATTTTTTAAAACAACAACATTTCGGTATTTCAGTTTTTGGAGTACTTGCTGCGAAACCCCTAAGTATGTCTAAAATGGCCTCAACCTAAAGGTACCGTGGTTTATGGAAATCCTTCATGCTCAATAAATAGTAGCAAAATAAATGGTCAATATTTTTCGTCATTTCTTAGATATTCCTTCTTACTACGTTATGGTGCCAACTTCGCGGATCTCAAGCATTGGAAGCTAGAATGTATTTACAAGAGCAAGACTAAAATAAATCTGGAATAATACTATTATTGCTGAGTTGATGAAAAAGAAGGGAAATAGTGGGCCAAATTTATATACCAGTGGCTCTTTTTTCAATGTTTTCTAAAATACAAATTCATATTATTCGTCGACATTAGCATTGATTTTTAAGTAAAATTAATTCTCCTATCCGTGCACTTTGGGTGAGTATCTCTACTTAATGTATCTATATTATGTCCTGTAAGTACTTCTATGTATTATTTAATATGTTGTTATTAATGTAAATTTAATGTAACTACAAAAATAAAAATGATTTGAGTGATTTGTATATCGAGGTATTTTTTGTGAAGCTTTAATAAGCTTGTTAAGAGACTAACCAAAACATGGCAAAAAACCTAGTCAAGAGATTGATTTAATAAAATTTAGGCGTGAATTAAAATCGGTTCTAAAATTGACCGCGTTTTTTTTTCTTTTTTGATGTACACCATCTTATAATTCACAGATAATAAATTAATTACTTAATTAAAATTTTTATAATTACATATTTTCCTTTTTCAAAATAAAAATTATCGTCTATCTTTGGACTGCTTAGATCTACAAGTGGAAATATATCTGGGAATAAACGATTTATATCTAACGTAATTTGAGACTGGGCAACGATATCTGAAAGTAATAACAATAATAATGTCACACAATTGGAGAAGGCCTGAGGTCAACATTGGTGTGAACAGAATTATCTAATTCCGCATATACTTTAGATCTGATGCCAAACGAAAGTGCTTAGCAGTTACCAGAATATGGTACTATACGTTTTGCAATTTAGAAGGCTTTCAGAAAGTAAACATTTAACCAAAGCAAACTGTTTTCAACTACAATGTCGGAACGAAATAACAAGTTTTTGTTTGTGTGTTTTGTTTTTTTGTTTATTTTGGTTGTTCCACATTTCTTTGCATATTTAATTTATGCCAATGTTAAAAATAAAAAAAAACATCAAGGAATATCAGGGATTTCAAAGAAATGCTTCAAATTAAAATGTTTAAAGTTATTTTCCAAATACAAAGTAATCTTTCCCGAATACAAAAAACTAACAAATATAAATTACACACCTAAGCGATCTACAATGGAAAGAAATATATCACACGCGAATGTAAGAACGAAGCAACAAAACGTTGTGATAATAGCAGAGTTCTGAAATTAATGTTTTCTACTATAGACACGTATAGCTATTATACGTGATGGTATCGTCCCAATGGACTCCATACAAGATGCAATGTCAGTACGTGTGTGGTTCGAAGAAGAAGATACTAAACCACTTTATAGTGTCGGAGCTTCCCCGATAGCCGCCCAGTGTGTTTCATCGATATAACAAGTGACCGGTGAGTCAACGAACTCGCTGGACCGTAGACCTGACCGCTTGAATCGACCTCACATCAGAGCAACACTGGGCACAGACCCTGGCGGACATAGAGGGCATGTTCGAGCAAAGACGAACGTATAATTACTGAATTATACGTGAGCCCTTTGGCAATGGTCGTGCCGAAAACTTGCCAACAGAAAGTAATGTTGGGGTGATGACGAGAACATTTTCAGATCAAACGGAATTTCTGAATATACATATCTATATGTGTCCACACTTTCATAGTTTACGACACTAAGACAGAATTATGAATTAAAAAGTAATATACATACATTGCTGGTAGTTACAGCACAGTTGTAAATTATGTGGTATTGATTGATCAAATGAAATAATTTGTATAGTTTGCTGTTTATCAACGTGTACATAAAGTAAATGTTTATAAACTTGTACCTTACGTGCAGCTTGCAAAAAACTATTAAAGCATGAATATTCCGTGCAGATCAGTTTAAATATTTGCAATGTAATCGTTAACACATATTTAGTTCATGTATATTATATACAAATATTTCGATATATCTTTTTAACTACATAAACCAAAAAAAAAATCGTTTCAATTATGAAATGTTTCAAATTTTTGAGCAAAAGTTGCATCTTCTAATATTCTGTAATTTATCTTCCTTAAAGTGTTTGTTACTATTTTAACATTTCAACATCTAAAAACTGACACCAAGTTTCGACAACGAAATAGTATGACTAATTTCAACGAGTAAGTTTTTTTCACTAAAAAAAATGACTGATTAAAAAAAACTTCTACCTGTTATGTAGGTATCTGGGATTTAATTTCCTTTACTAATTACTTAATCGGAGTCCGTTTGTTTCTAGTTCGTAAAGATTTTTCACGATATACATATATCTGTATTACACAATTATAATTTTAGCCACGGTTTATAAGCTTTATACACCGGTATTTATAAATGTATTAGGCGGCTTTCACACCAAAGTCGCATGCTACGTGCGACTTGCTGCCTGGAAGCGAGAAGCACGTCGCATCGTGCGACATCTAAATTCGCTTTCATACCAAAGTGGCATAGTGTGAGATGCTAGATCGTGTTAATTCATTAAAAACTCCAAACGTAAATGAACTCCCAGCTATGCACGCAGAGATCAGGTCGCAAACTAGCAAAAATATGGAACCTGTCCTATGAAGTACGCTGCACGTCTCACGTCGCAAAGTCGCATTCATGCTACGCGACTTCGGTGAGAAGGTATTCTTTAGTAATATATGTTTTAAAACAAGTAGCATATTTTCTGCTTCCAGGCAGCAAGTCGCACGTAGCATGCGACTTTGGTGTGAAAGCCGCCTTATGATGATATCTGTCCTAAGTCCAGCAGCTTTAAGCAACCAGGCTTAAAAAATATTGTGTACAAAACGTAAGTGAAACTATATAACATACTTTTGTCCTTATTACATATTGAATAAGTATAATTAATAAAGTATAATGTAATAATTCGTATAAGCATTGAAGAAGAATGCAAACTGCTTTAAATATCTTTGTACTCCCGGTTTGTCTAAGGCAAAACTTAACGAGGATATCTTCATTGATCCCTGAATTACAAAATTGGTTTTGTTTACTTTAAAACTATGTACTCCGCTTGAAAAGGAAACCTGGATTTATTTCAAAAGTTATGTCCCTCTTACGTTTTTCCGAAATCTTGGACAAATGAGCACAGAAAAAGAAGAGATGTATCATCAGGATATAAAAGAAATGGAGACGTAGTACAGAATACAAACATAATAGCCGATTACTGTTGTTTCAGAAGAGACATCTTTGCCAACTGTGCCAAAAAGAAAAAAATAAAAGTCAACTTATTAATTCGTAAAAAGCAATACTGTTTTTTTCGTAATTTTCCTCGACTAACAACAAATCGTTAACATAATTTTAATAGTTGATAAGAAATTAAGATTTGGTGTGAATGTCTTCAGGTCGCATATTCTAATTTAATGTTTATTTATAGAAATAGAGACCTTCAGTCTCGTGAGTAAAAAACGAATCTTTGTGATAGTTTGGTGCTGTCAAATTTCAATTATTGTGACGTTGTGTATGGACTTTTCTTGGATGTGGTTACTCAGCGTAGGATACAACTTATCCAAAATTCTTGTTTTAAAGAAGTATGAACGTATTTCGTGTTTTCAACATGCTTGCATTTAGCATGTTTGTTTCATAAAATAGTTACAATGAAGTGCTCAACATACGTATGTATATAGGAAAATAATGTTTCGGTACGACGTGGATATAAACATTAGGAATAGTGGTTTCTTAACACTACCTATCCATAGAACAGCGTTTTTCGAACGGTGTTTAGTCAGGCATTTAGTATGTTCATGTACAGAACTGTGAAATAAAATCTGGGACAACTCTTATGAGCATAAATCCCAAGTTTTTATCTGTGTAAACGGATCTGCCGTGACATACAGCATATTCAGATTGTCATTTAAGTCAATTGACATTCCATGAGTATGAGACCTTAATTACACAACTTAAATGTGTTTGTTCCAGATTTTATTGCACAGTACTATACATAGACAAACTGATCCATGATGCCGTTAGTTCGATGAATGGGGCCAACGCCTTCTAGAATCATGCCACCCCAAACATTCACAGAACCTCCTCCGCGTTTCACAGTTGGTTTTTTACATTTGCTGGAGTATTCTTCACGAATGCGTCGTCGAACATAAGATTTACCATCAGAGCCAAGAATTATCATCTTACTGAGAAGTTGCAATTTTCCTGCTGAAAACATTTTCCATTGAGTTTATTTCTTTTAATCCCTAATATCTTTCCAAACTAGTACATTTCAATTAATTTATGAATTAGCGACACCTCTATGATATCAGAAAAAATTAAAAGTGATATTTCAACTGTGGAAATTAACATTCGTCGAAAAATTCATTTAATGATTCTAACAAATTTTCTGGCAAAGTAAATTTTGAACGTAATTTTAAGTAGATTAGAATTAGTTATTTAAAAAAGATATAAAACCTTTTAAATAAACATAAGAATGATTTTAAAAAAGAAAATTTAAACAAAGTTATAAATAAATAATAAAAATAAAATAAGAACATATACTTAACACAACTACGTACAAAATTAAATCGTAAAATATATAATACAATGCCGTAATAATATAATAATTTAAGAGAACACAACATTTACACCCAACAACAATAAAAACTTATTTATTAAATTAAAAAGGCCAATAAAAAAGATATATACATTAGTGTCGTCTAAAACTAAAACTGGAAACTAAGTCTTAAAGATATACAACATAATTTTGGTTTCAACAATACTAATAAGATTTTAGAAACGCCTTTCGAGGCTATATATTATTAAAATGTTTTAAAAATGAGTCGAAGCAAAGCAATAGACGAAAATCTTCGATCTCTGATCGTACGTTTGAAAAAAAATTGGACAATCCAATTCCGAAATAGTAAATTGATTAAATTTATCACAATACAGTGTAAGAAGTATTGTGCGACTGCATAAATCAAGCGGTTCTATTGCCATAAAACCACGATGCGTAGGAAACAAACAATACTACAGATATGAACAGAAGGGCACTAAAAAGAATTATTGGGTAAAATAGATGTGCTACTTACGGGCAATTAAGCTTATTATGGAGAGAAGCCATGGAAAACAGGTTTGAAGATCTACATCCACAGAGAAACTTAAAAAAATGGAATTTACATAGAATGTAGAAGGTAAGTAATATTTTTATGTATTTGAACAAAACTTTTCAAAATGTAAAAGAAAAAAGACTAGAGTGGGCCAAAAATCATCGTCATTCGAATATTGAACAGTGTACTACTGTTCATTGAAGTAATGAGTCGCGATTGGAAGTCTTAATAGATGATAATCGCGACAAAAACATAAAACTTATCACCTGGATTACTTGAAAAATTAAATTTCCTGCATCTGTTGTAGTATGGGGTTCGATATGTCTGCTAGTTCTGGAATAAAATTGCTAGAGCTTGGCAAAAAGACATTGACATATACAATCTCGTGTAATTGCAAATTATAGTAAAACGGATAACACGTAACATTATAAGTAACTTCTTGTTATGTTTACAAATTTAAGACTTTACATATAAATAAGATAAACAGAAAGATAATCTTTCTTTTTCACATAGCAGGTGACTGCTTTTTAATTATATGTAAGTTAATTATTTAAAACTACAGCTGTAAATTAATATTCCACTTGTTATATTTTGTAACGATACATACTATTGCTTTAGTAATAAATTGCAAACCCATACAATAACGTTATCTCGAATACATTAAGAAAAAAATTGTTTCTGAAAATATGTAAGGTATTTTCATTAACAAGAATTTAATACTTTACACCTGCTGCAGATAATAAATAATGATTTCGAAATGTACAAACAAGTGTTGAACTAGGTTTTCCTGTTTCATTAAATTTATTTTAAATGTTGTTAAACTAACAAAAAAGGGCAATACCTATATACTTCAAAACAACAGTACCTAACTTTCATAGTGCCAAATGTTCAATGTGAAATTGACAGTGCATTAAACAGAATGACCATGCATCCAAAAATATTTACTACACTCAGTTTTTCTTTTTTCAGAAATCACGTTAATTATTGACTTTGTAGTTGGAGCCTCTAACTGGAGCGAGCAAATACGAATTTCTTAACATTTTACACGTGTCTCAGACGCAAACGAAATTACGAAATAATAAAAATATTCGAGATCCAAATTATTTTCTGAACTATTTCACTAGCTGATATAATTATAATGTCCTATTTACTGGTTCTATATTTAACAAGATGTTGGTTTATCATAAAATTCAGGATTTGATAAATTTGTGTTTACTTGGCAATTGTTGATCGCGGGGAGCTTTGAAGTTTTTTAGACTTGAACAAAGTCTATAGCACAGAAACCATATTTTGATTTGAAATATCTTAGTCAGGTTCTGATGTTGTTGATCGATATTTTGTCTGGTTGAAGATTACAGAAAAACAACTCTGATGTTTTATGTTCGATACATATTTACGTCTAATAGATATTGTAGTAAAAAGGAAAATTTTCGTGTTTTCGATTTTCTCACAGAAATCAATAATACAGTGTACACATATTAATCAAATAAACGTTAACAAACTGCAAATAAATGAGCGATATGATATTAAAATTTAACCAACAAGATTTGTTATTCGTCTATATATGAATCAATGGTTAGTGACGTTCAGAAAGAATTGAGATATACATAGGCACATAATTAAACTTGGTTTATGAATAAATAAATACTTGTAATATGTATTTAGAATAAGAGCCCAGCGTGTGTCTAATTGAAGGATGTATTGGAGACATACGAGGGAGCGTTTTTATATTCGCGGAATGGGGGATAAGGGGTGGAAATAAATAAACCAAATTATTTTTCTCTTTCAATATATTCACCTGCAAGACGGATACATTTTTCACATCTTTCAATTAATTTATTTATACCCTCATAAAAAATGATTTCTCTTTATCTGCAAAATACGCCGAAACTGCCGCCTTGACTTCATCATCGGCAGTAAATTTTTTACCCCGCAGCTCTTTTTTCATTTTCGGAAACAGGTAATAATCACTCGGGGCCAGGTCTGGGCTGTAGGGTGGGTGATTCACAATTTCGAAGCCCACCTTATGCAGGGCAGCTAACGCAACGCGGCTCTTGTGGACGGGGGCGTTGTCGTGCAAAAGCAGCACACTTTTCGTCAATTTTCCCCGTCTTTTCTCTTTAATGGCTTCTTTTAGTCGCTCTAATATTGAAGCGTAATATTCTCCGGTTATAGAAACACCTTTATCTTCATAATCAATCAACAATATTCCTTCCGGGTCCCAAAATACCGTTGCCATGAGTTTCCCAGCTGATTGTGACACTTTAAATTTCTTGAGAGGTGCTGTGCCCTTTTTATGCCACTGCATGGAGTCTTGTTTGGACTCAGGTTCATAATGATGAACCCAAGTTTCGTCTCCAGTAACAATTCGACTCAATACACCATCCTTGTCTTCATTACACAGGTCCAAAAATGCACGCGAACACTCTACGCGCTGTTGTTTTTGCGGCGGCCGTAAACCCGGCACCCATCTTGCGCTGACCTTAGACATGCCGAGGTGATCGTGTAGGATTTTAAAAATTGTTGTATCGGATACTCCAACCATTTCTGCGAGTTGTTTCTTCTTTAGCCGAGCATCTTCGAGTACAATTCTCGGATCGTCTTCAAGGGATTCCCTTCCTTGTTTAAATAAACTATGCCACTTGTACACCATGGTTTTTCCTGGACAAGAGTCGCCGTAAACCAATGACATCTCATTCATTATGGTCGCGATTGATTTTCCTTGCCTGGTAAGGAACTTTATAACGGCACGATATTCGATTTTTTCCATATTTCACTTTTCACTCCTGATTATGTTACTTGGTTGACGATAGCTCAAAGACTAGCTGTCTAATAACAATGAAACTTCGTATTTATACTAATTATGAGTCGCTGCACAGGCCACGCCCCCAATGCGCCTAATCACCCCCTCATTCCGGGAATATAAAAACGCTCCCTCGTATGTCAATATTTATTTACTATATAAAAGACCGTACAATACAAATATTTACGAAACCTAAATAAGATGTTTTGTCGAATATCATCATTGACGTTTTGTGGGTTTTTGTTTTGAATTTTACTATAAATTTAAGCGAAATGTGAAAGACATAAAGAAAAAGAATGTGGCAATCAGCAAAAAAGTTATTCTAAAAATACTCTCAAGTTTAGCAACGCACATAAAAAGAAAATAGGAATGATCTGGTACCTAATCTAATTCGCTTTAGTACTAAGCAAAAATTGCCAACTAGTAAATGTTTTTCAAACATTAAAATATCCATTTAAATATCTCAAGTGGTGGTTTGTAATGTAAAGTATGTTTGAGAAAAAAAATAGTTTATCGCTAAACTACTTATGATTGGTTGGCAATGGCAATAGTAGTTTAAATATAAAAAATATCCACATACTTATGCAACTTAAAAAAATATATTCAGAATGTAAATATTATCAAAAGTTAGATTCCAAATTTGAAATTTTGAATGTAGTGTTAAATGCAATCCGTTACGGTCATAAGTCAAAATATTGTCCAAAAAGACAGAGTGTTGCTGGTAGAGTTTCGAATCGCCTTATTGGAAACTAAGGAGGTTCGATGAAGCCAAAAGCACTAGGACGATCAATGTCAACAATATTTAGAGACAATCGATACGGAAGGTTTAAATAACAATAATAATTCTTCTTCTCTACAAGATAACTACAGATAGCGCATCCTAATGCCTTCATTCATAAACTGGGAGACCATAGTTGAATACAGGGAGAACAAGTGAATTGCAAAGTAAATCCTTGGTTTTGATGTAAAGAAAGGAACGATGACGATATAAACTTTTTAGTTTAAAGTATGCCATATTGATAAGTCTAGATAGATGGTTCCTTATATCGGAATGAGTTGTCCATGATTATGCTTAAGTTTTTTGCCTGTGATACCAGTGGTATGATGCGATCAGTCAACCTTAAGACGATAGTATTTCGCACACATTCCACGTCTTTGGAACGACCAAACAAGAGTACGATTGATTTTTCCGGAGGATTCAGCTGCAGTGCATGAGATTTGGAAAATTCATTTATTTTCATCAAATCGGTTCCAGTTGAGCCATCGGAAAGAGGTCCGTGAAGTTGGCACCACAAAGTGGTCAAAAGTCGACAAAATTGCTAGAAAGGATTGATCATTTATTGACCACTATTGACCATCAGCGATTTCGATTGACCACCTTTTGTTTAGGCTACAGCCGCTATACCCATATTTTGGGGTCTAATGGCGAAAATGCTAAAATTAGCCAATATAGACATTTTGTTCATCGGATACGATTGACCATGTTTGACCACCCTTCACATTTTCAAAATTTTCAAAAAAAAATTTTTTTCGAATTTTTTTATTACTGCAAACTCTAAAATTTTGTTGCAGTATAGGATTGACCTACGTTTGACTATAATTGACCACCAAATAATTTTTTTTAAACTTTTTTTAAAATATTCGAAAAAAATTAAAAAAACAAGTTTACATCTCCAATGAAATGACATCAAACCCAGATAATGTCATAACCTCTTGCGTCGCATTTTTCACAAATTTTGTGAGGTGGTCAAACGCTGAAAATAATAGAACTTATTGTCTCGTGCCTCTAGACCACAGAAAACTGAAAATTATCGTTTGACCACCCTCCGGTTAAATTTTATCCGATCTTAAAGTTACATATAACAGTTTCAAAGTTTTTCGCATTTTTCACAAATTTTGAGAGCTGGTCAAACGCTGAAAATAATAGAACTTATTGTCTCGTGCCTCTATACCACAGAAAACTTCAAATTATCGTTTGACCACCCTCCGGTTAAATTTTATCCGCAGACCTATCGGAAAGCTGTAGTATATTTGAGTGTCGTCCGCATACATTTGTATAGATAAGTGGCGTATATGGCCAGGAAAGTATTTAATATAGATTGAAAATAGAAAGGGGCTTAGAATTGATGCTTGCGCGACATCTTAAGTAAAAGGTAGGAGAGAATAGCAGTCCAAGTGCAGTTCAACTTCGAAATGAATTTGCTGCTAGTTACTATAGATGCTTATATAATTAGACGTCCAACGCCTTAATTTGTATTCCTCAAAATGGAAATCGTAATTCAATTTGGGTTACGAGTGGCGATCCAAATTTACGCTGAACAAGGTCACCCCACAATTTCATTATCAGGGTCCTGGTTAAGTCGGACTCAGGACTGATTGTGATGAAAAAATAAAACCCATATAAGCAAAATCATTTAAAACCACAATATAGAAAGCAACTATCGAAACAATATTAATTCTCAGAAACAAACCAAACTACAGACATAATTGGTTATTGAAATATAAAACGATTTCAGTTTTCTTTGGTTTATTTATAAATAACCTTCTGCGTGAAATTGCTTTTTATACTTGATCCTTTAACATTGGGTTTCTTTAGTTTCAGATAAAAGTTTCTGTCTTTTCTGACCTCCACGCGGGTTTAAGATAATCTTTTAATTACTTAGAGTGTTTATTATTTTTCGCGTGGTTTTAAGTCTTATTCTGAGTTGCTTTATTATCATCACTCTTTGCTTCGTTAACAACTTCATGTCTTCAGAATGTTAGATTAATTTATAATTATTTCGTCTTTTTTATTACAACGTAAAGTAATGATCTTCCTTATTTTTCAAGCATATTTATTTCTGGTTTACATTCTTTCAACACGATATCTGTATTTCATCATTTGGACTAAATATAAGGGCCTTCTGCTCTTGGGCTTACAATTTCTTTGTTATTTCGATGGTATTTTTGTGGACAAATTAGAATACGCAGTTTCTCTCTAAAATTTGCTTAATTATTTTTACAATACAAACTGTTCTATTTGAGTTGAATGCGAGGTTGAACGTTACTTTGGTAGTTTTGATAAACAAGAATTTCTTGTTTATTCATTGCTATAAATACTGTATCTACTGAGAAAAGGTATCCATTGACAAACGTGGTTTAATAGAGTAGGTAATCTATTGTATTTACTCCTTAGTCCTTAAACTTATATCATTTATTCAGAATTCTTTGGAAACAAAAATGCAATATTTAAAAGAACGAATTTATAACTACCAATACTCTTTTTTTTACATAATATTAGCGGTGAAATTTGCGAAGTTAAGCACGATTTAGACTAGAAACGTCACTGTATAGATATTATATTTTTAATATCGATTCTCGATATTGAAGAGCAGGTGATTATTTAACCATTGAGTGAAACAGAATTGTGAAGACCCCACAAGTATACCATTCCCGATTTAAATTTAAAACCCTACGACATTTATCATGTATTATCAAATAACTTATCATATATATACACAAACAAAAACATAAACATTTTTGCTACTCAATAAGATAAAAACACATTAGTTTTTAACCTATAAATATAAGTATAGGAATTTTATTTAAATAAAATAATACAGTAGACGAATTTCTACATAAGATTGTTAGGACTGAATCACCTATAGATAATAGTCTAAGTGTCTAAGGTGATAGATAATCTAAATGTGGAAACTTACTAGATATGTCAGAACGCTAATAATGTGCTCAATTAATGAATTGCAATTAGATAAGCCCAAAATTATGAAATTAACGCATTTATATAATCCATTTCCTGGATTCGATATTTCACCTTTCCCAATATAGATGATGTAGAAATTGGTAACTTATTGATACAGCCCGTAAAACCACTCAGCAAAATATCCAGTTACGGACGCCTGTTTTAGACAAATATTCACTTGGACGATAGGATGCGATTTGCTGGCAATTTTTCTACAAAGCCGGCCTCTTTAGATATGAATGCAACCTAGTTTCAACGTAGATGAAACATAACTCTTTTACATAGCTCTTTCTAGCAAAATTATGACTCTAAAAGATGAAAAGTGTTTAAGCAGATAAACGCTCAAATCAGCGCATGAAAATGTTGAATGTGCAAATATGGCACATCAAAAGAAAAACTTTTGGAATTATTTGGAAAGGCATGTATGCCAGGTGCATTTAAATTAGCTGGCAATAGATTAGCGATACAAGACAAAGCATGGATATCTCAGAAGCAAAATCTAAAAAAGAAAAATATTATAGAGAAGATTAATTTGGAAACGACTTTGGTTGATAGTAGTGCATCAACAATTGAACTAGCAAAATCAATCAATGTTTTACATGCAATCTATTACATTAATGCAGCGTGGTAAACCGTACCAGAGGTAACATGGTAACAATTAGGAATTGATTTCGTAAAGCTGGTTTTTCGAAAACTGTTGATATCAATGCAGAAAATTTTTTTGATATAAGTAGGTAGAGGATGGCATTCTTTTGGTGAAGATATGAGAAATTTTCAACCAAAACAAAATCTCGTTCTGAAGTACAAAATAACAGAAACAATACAGTAGAAAAGCTAACTGAACTTATAACATTGATAATTTGAATGAAGAAATAATAGGAGGCAGAGAAACAGAACACAAGACATAATCTCGGACATCATTAATGTTAAGGACTCAAAAACATTTAAAACAAGCATTCTTTTTATTTTACCTATATTTGCTATATATTCCGTATTTTATTAAATTAATATGTCTAAATCTCACGCTTAATGTAATATAATATAAATAAGCAAAATCATGATAACGAATTAATAGAAACAAGAGCCACCGATAGGATATAATTCCAAAAATGCTAAGCTTCGGAGGTAAATCCGAAACTACGTCGTAGCGATGAAATGAAGCGCGCGCCAACCCGTATTACAGAGATGACGTGCTATTTGACTTTGCGCGGTTTGTTAATGGTATAGCCGCCCACGGACTTGCCTGCGCTGATCGCGATACGCATACGAGTGTGTGCTCGTCGGATTCATTACGTTCAGCGCACGAACCGTGGTTCGTGGAATCGTCACTATTATAAGGGGTCAGTGGATGGAGCATAGTAAAAGGCGCAAATAGACGCATATGAAAATATATACGAGAAATTCGATATTCCTGGACGTAGTTTTGAGTTGTATCGTGTTTTACGCGGTAGTGATAAACTATTGAACTGATTATTCACTTTCTCCCTAGTTCAGGAATCGCTCCGATAAATATATCCTTTTGGCTCGTTAAATACAAGAAGTACATAAAGTACACATTTAAAATAGCGTTCAATACGCAGGAAAGAGAGACATTATTTGTAAATATTATTTTATATGCTTATACATTATATGAGAATTATTATTTTGTGTCTTTCATGTACAAAGAACTGGAAGTTATGTTTTATTTTTATTTCTTTATTACAATATATGTATTAAAATAAACTCACTCGTTTATTGTGAAAAACCCTTACACTAGTAGTATTTCTCCAGCAGCTAGGTTCAATAAAACAATTGGACCGTAACAATTAATGAGTCCAAATTATCTTTGGTACAAAGAAATGATGAATTTGGAACTTTTTAAAGCTGACAAACTCATTTTAAAAGCTGTGCGTTTTATAGTGGTAAAAGCAACCACTATCACCTACGAAATGATCTACTACATTTAGCGTAACTATAATTGTTGAATTATCTATACATGTTTTAACATGTATAGTATAAATACAAATGTATGTATGTTCTGAAACTAAAATACGAATTTTACTACTGGAAAATATGTATTAAGTAGAAATAAGCTTTTTATTAATGAAAATATCATTTCCTTAATCGAATTTACTGATTTGATAAACAGATAAATTGAAATTACTTTAAGACAAAGCTTTTATTTTCTAAATACAAATTCTCTACAGAAAATTTCGCATTTCATTTGAAAAAGATAGTACATATGTTTAGTTTTTCAAGTCAAAGTTTGAAGTTTACAAATAAAATTTTTAGCGGATCTTTAAAATGTTTATGTATTATTATTTAATTTACTTCCTTATACGGAAGTAAATTACTCTTGAACGCACAAAACGTTGGAATATCTCATATGTAGAAACGATTCTACCACGATCTACTTCATTCAATTAATGGAGAAAATGCTTTCTATGCTGTAGCAATATTAAAAATATATAAATTGCTTCAGTTAATTTAGGTATATCTTAAGAAACATATAACATTTGCATCCAGTAAAAAAATTAGAAAAGTTACATCGAAGTACTATAAAACCACGTTCGCACCAGCAAATGTGTACTTTTGACTTAAAGTTACACCTAACATGTGAGTGTGTAATACATGCAATACTATTATACCTAGCAGCTCTCAACTGTTGGCTTCTGCTGAATGAAGCTAAACTACTACTAATTACTTTCCGTATCACCATGAATACCACCCCGTCAAATATTACGTAGTATGTCATTTTCAAACGTCAAAATACGAAAGAAGGCAATAATGCATAGACAACAAAAACTAAACTTTCTATCACAATAGGTTTGTTCGATTTGGCTTCGGCAGTAAACAATTTAACGCACGCTCATGCGCACTTACAACGTTGCTGTTCGGTTTGATTCACGTTAATTTTATGCGGCGAGAAAGCTGTTCGAGTAGAAATGTCAAGTTTTGCAGTTTGACGCTAATACACTCTAGCGTCAAGAATTTTTAATCCACTCCATGAGCAGATTTTCGCTGTAAGAAAAGAGATAGGTAGCTCGGAAAAAAGAATAAGATAAATAATCCTTTCACTAACCTTACATTTTCAAATATATGGTCCGTTGTTGTGTACCGTATACCGTACCAAGTTAATTAACACAGTTACTATTCAGTTAGGGCTGGTTAGGGCAATTTATCTGTATATGATGAGTCTGACGACTGTTATGAGTTGCATGAATGACGCGAATGAAGAACAAAATGGAAATTGTAATTATACAAATATAATAATAATAATATAAATAATATAAAAATATAATATAAATATTATAATTATAATAAATATGATACAAATAATCTAGATGGAAAATTCTATACTGTATATTTATCTACCTGAATATGTATTAATTTTTATGTATAAGTCACTCTCCTCCAATCTTGTATTCAAAAATAAACTAGATGGTTACTGTGCAATGGTGCAATAACGCAAATCAAACGGTCTCTAAAACATGTTGGAGTCCATTGCAGCAGCGTTAAAACGTCGCGTTTACTCTGCAACTAGTGTTTAAAAACTAAACGCAGCTTCAAAATATTTGTTGCTTGCTGTAAGACGCAAATGTCCAAATCGAACAAACCTAATGAAATACCATAATGCATTTAAAAAGAGTCATTCATAAGCACCTACAAGACTGGTATCATAAGTAACTATTAAGATTGTTTAGTCCTCTTTTATGTAAGGATCTGTTTTTATAACAAATACTTCAGTTAAACTGCATTAGAATAGTTATTCTAAAGTAAGTTCCCTATTCAAAATGGCTATATCAAGGCAGAGTTATCGTTACGATATGGTTACGATTTAGATGGTTTTTTTCGATATTTATTGTGTTTCTATGGTAACTGTGTCAATTTTATTTGTCATACACATAGTTGTGCCTTTACGAGTCCATATTGGCTTCATTAAGTATTATTAGGTATTAATGCAATAGGTAATATCCCAATGCATTTGAGAAATGGACCCAGTTCTATAAAATCATTTCGTAATCTTGTAAGTAAATTTGAGGCAACTAATTCAGTTACCGATAAAAAACGATTAGGTAGACCGAAATTACATAATTAATAACGAGATGAATACAGCTACACCTTTACAAAAAGTAAAGGAATTTGTGGACAGATGAAGCTCATTTTGAGTTAAATGACTGTATTAACACATACAATTATAGAATATGGTCGAATAATATTCCGAATACGATTGTTCAACAAGGATTACAAGATATCAAGTTTCTTGTTTGGTGTGGTTTTACGTCAAATTGTATAATAGGACCATATTGCTAAAAAGAAATGGAAAAATATACAAACGAAAATAGTAAACGGGCAACAATATTTTCGAATATTACAGGACTTCGTAATGTTACAAAATCAATTATGTTCAAGACATTATTTATATTCAAGACGGAGCTCCATCTCACATACACAATATCGAAAAAACACTATTAAGTAACACATTTAGCGATAATGGGCAGTTGGCCTGCTAGATCACCAGATATGGATCGGGCTAAGATTACTGGTTATGGGGTTACCTCAAAAAAAGTATTTCTTACCAGACCTACTACTCGTGAGGAACTTTCTTCTCATTCTTCTCGTTATAATAAAATCCCGTTTCTTTATGTACAAATTAGCGCTTTTATGTTTCTACTATTCGCGTAAAAAATAAAACGAGACATTGTTTTATAACAATGTTGACATTAATTTAGTCTTGTAATTAAACGTATTGGCAACAATAGTAGTTGAAATAGACAGTTAAAATTTTTATTACTGAATTCATTATACTTTTAAAATTTGTAAAAAGCACGTAGATAAAATTACTAGAGCAAGGCTGTGCGCTGCTAAAGTAGAAGATAGATGGTCTATACGAGGTAAAAAGCAGATGCATTTAGGATAAGTAAATGCTCAGTTAGTAGAAAATGTAAAACATGGCGGAAGGAGAGGAATCTTTCAGGATTCCCTGTTTCAAAACGACCTAGTATTTTTAACCGTTGCTCAATAACATATGTACCTACATATATGAATCGACATTTTTTAACACAGTAAAAAATATAGGTTTTCGTGGATCAGCAAGTACAGGACTGCATCGCATTCGACGTGTTGGACTATTCTTAAGTGGTTATTAATAAGGCGTTTTTAATTCCTAGTTGGAAAGATGTAAGGATAGGATTTGCTTTGCAACATTTGGGACACCGCAATTTTTTTTCAACGAAAAAATATTTCAATGGGTTTATAATACAAAAATTAGAGCTTTTCGATCTCCAGGATCCGCTTGTGAATAAAGTAAATAAAAGTCCTCGTTTTTTCCGTAAATGTCTGCGGATGATTGCCTGTTTTATTAGAGGTCTTGGCATTTCATATAATATAGCTTAAAAATAGCGAGGAATATACAAATATATTTGGAAAAGTTATGGTGCCATTTGTAAGACGGGTGTATCCTGGTAGCGACTTCATCTTTTTGAATAATTGCCCTGTCCATATATCTCAACCAAGGAAGCAATGGTTAAATACAAATGAGATTTTGGTTTTAGATTTTTTAGCTATAGTGTGGCTATAATTATTGAAAATGTATTGAGATTAATTGCAGACAATATAGCAAGATGTACATGTGCAAAGTAGAAAGAAATTATTTCAAGTTGTGCAAGCAGCGAGAACCGAAATACCGAAAAATTGCAGTGCGACAAGGTTAAATACGTAATACAACAGAAGCACAAGGTGGGCCAAATATTAATTTAATAATAATAATAAACTTGGAGAGTGAGGAAGCACAACACAAAGCAATAATTTCGGTACATCTCTAGTTCCATACGATTGCCCAAAGACTTTAATTCTCTAGTGTACAACCAAACATATAATCAAGGAGGAGACATTTATTTTCACATTAACTTGAAATTTAATGACCTGGAAGTTAGGCATTATTCTTAAAAAGTTCAAGACAGAAAGGTGGGAGATGTTTGCACAACTTCACCCGTAAGTTTCTTACCCACACATGTTGGTTGCAACTCTTGAAAATTATCTATCTAACAGAAACACGAACGTTTGTTCGACTATCAGTGAAGTTCGACTTTCTCTTACTATTAAGGTATGAGCGGCATGATAGGACTTTTATAAATTAAAATTCAGTGAATACTTGAAAAGCAACAGTATTTCTATAATTCTCGCATGAAGGAACAATAAATTAAGTAGATATACGTTGAAAAATAAAAACTATCTCTCTACAATGAAGATGATCAGAAAAATTGGTGAACCCTCGTCTATTCAATTCAATCTTTGACCGCAAGACCTTCAAGAAAATAAAGTAAATGATTCCAAGTAGACAAATGAATGCTTTGAATTCCTTGTCAACAAATAATAAACCTTAACATCTAAGGATCTAAATAATAAATTTAAAACTTCAATACTTAAGTAGATTCAGCACTGGTAACGAAATAAGACATGCGTGCTATACACATCGAACAAGAAATTATATGTTTAACAATTGGCAATGTTGCAAAATTACAATAAATTTATCATCAATGTATGAAAGTTCTGGAACATCCTGTACATACTTACTCGACTAATAAAGTATCGCAAAGCACGTGTACAGGAAAACCATATATAAATCGTTACGGCATACGGTAATTAATTTAATTTACTTGTTTATAAATAAAAAACAATTAAGATTTGGTTAAATAAAAATAGTAACACATTATTTATATGTCTATAAGTAATAAAGTAATAACTTATTCAAGCATTGTAAAAGGCTTCTTATAAAAAGAAAGTTCTTATTAGATGCAAAAGTTCAACGACTTCAAAACATGTAAAAAAATCTACAACAAAAACAATCAGAAAAGGCCTTTTTTGTTATGCATAGGTGTACATTTTAAAGAAATACCTGTTTTAACTGGTTCAGATGTAGATATTAATAGTAGAGGCCGTTAAAAATGGTATTTAAAAAATATTCGTGACGTAACGTAATGCACCTACAGTGGAACACACCCCCTTTTCAAGTGAGGGCGAAATATAAACATACCTGCAGTTCCTTGTTGGTGTTGTCCTTGTGTGTAGCTGCACGTATAACACCAGCTCTCCAACCCCACTCACTAATTTTGCTCAATTTTAATTTCGCAAATCCACTCACAGACAAAAAACGTTTCCCGACAATTTCTTCTCGACATTTATATGCCATCTTAAGGCGACACAATCAACACTTTCTCATTTCAAAACTCAAAACGAAAACACACAAAAGAAACAATATTTTCAACTTTTAACTCAACTTTATCATATTATTTAAAAAAAACCATAAATTCACCATTATTATAGCGCGCATACACTACGCCTGTAAAGATTTTCAAGCTCGTTGTGTCAGACCAAGGAGGCTAGGCCAGAAGGTGCCTTTCGCTCGGGCTCGAATATTATCGTGCTATCTCGTCTGTTGTAAACACTACACCACGAGGTTAAACCTCCTTCTGAACGAACGGCAAAAACTTTTCTAAATCGCTTTAGTTCGAATAAAATTCACGAGAGGCAACACAGTCCAGTGTAACGTGTCGTACCATCTATAATACTATGTTCACACTATCTGATTATATATTCACGTTCTATATAAGATGGCGCTAGTTAGAATTATGTCACAGAAATCTATACAAAATTATCCAATTCTAAATATTCAGCAAATTTCACTATTTCGTCTTATCAAATAAAATCCTTTATTTATAAATAAGTTTTTAATTATAACTATAATAATAAATTAATATTTTATAATAAAAGTCAGTAAAAATGAGCAATTACAAACTTAAATGATGCTACCATCTATACGAAGCTAATATCAATTCAGAATCGTTGCTCTGTTGGTATAATAGAGTATTTCAAAATACAGCATTTGTTTTTAATTTTTATTTATATTGTAATTATTAGTGAAGAATACCATATTTTCTGTCGCTTATTCAACTCTAAATCTAGCTTAAACACTTTAAAAATAAATACTAGTGTATTGTTGCCTTTTATACATATTCAATCTAAAAATTGTAACCGTCAAATCGGAACGTATCCATAAGTTATTTACCGACTGCATTGGTATTTTGATTGGAGTCTAGTGGGGGTAAACAAAAGATGGCCATCATGTCAAGACGTACTGTCAGTCAGTGGTTTGAAAATAAACGTTTTTGACGCAACAAAATATAAATCATATGGAAATTAGTGATTAGTAGTTTTAAGTGAGCTCAACATGATTTCTTCTATCATTTCTAGATTAGTCATGTAAGTTTTTGCTTTACTTGTTATAATACTTTCATACCTTATCTATCGTTGTGTGCTTTAATTTAAATTTATCAGTTTTAATTGCATTTATCTTAAGAATAATGACTTAACATCAATTAGAATCAGTTGATTTAAGTGTACTATTCACGTATCTATAATCTATTGAAAACGTCATGGAAAACATTTCTTTGTTCATTGATTTTTTCATCTAATTTTAATTTACTAACCTCACCTCTAAGATTGTTGATGGCTGAGTGTAATTTTAAATGGAATCGTGTATATAAATACACATAATACATACTTGCGTAAATATCGCAATGTTATTTTATATTTTTATTTTTGTTGCATACGGTAAATATACCCATATATGTAGTTCTGCCTGATTAAGAAATTGAGACCATTAATGGATTGCCCAAAAATGGAAACTGTTCACAAGCACTTCACCTTGAATAATATGACCTCAAAAATTATTTTGGAAATTACTTAAAAATGAATTTTTTTATGTTGCAATATATTATCCATTGCCAATTTTATTTTTTCGCGGATGAAAGATGTAAAAATAATGAAAATGCTACCAGACAAATTTGTTTTATGGATTGTTATTTCAGAAAACCTTGCCCCAAATTAATTCCTATCAAGCACAAGTAATCAATGTCTTTTGCAATAAAACAGTTGGTGGTAACAGATTTATCTGAGCTATTATTGTAAGTAATTATTATTCTGTTTGTTAATATGCGAAAATTGTTGACCTAACTTGATTTGTAATTATAGCGTTTCATACTTACTGTTTAAAGTTTATAGATTGTTATTACTACTATAACTTTCTGTTATATGAAACGTTAAAATGTTTATGGGGTTTTGTATGATAAGTATCTGAAGTACGGTGCAAGTAGAGCCACTGTGGTATCAATATGATGTATCTTAAAGTTTATGACTAAATTATTTGTGCACTGGACAGGGAAAAAGTATAATTGGCATCTCGATATCAATTATTTTGGTGGCTATATTGTACAAGACTAGCTGATTGAAGTAACATGTCAGATGTGGTTGAAGAATCCATAAACAGTCCTTCAAAACCAAACATATCCAAAATTTGATAAAAGAATGAGTTAAGATCGGTTTGTGGTAGTACAATGACTACTTGTTATTGAATCCCATTGAAAGATCAACTAAAACCGATCAAATGTAGTATTAGCAGTCATCTGAAGTACATGCGCTCAAACAACAGTGATCACTGATCACTGCCTAGTGTCTGCTGGTTGGATAATCAGACATTTAAAAATGAAACCCTACGTGCATAATACGAAGTTACTGAAAACTGGACATGTCCGAAACCAGACAGTGTAATATTTTTATTGGAACTGTTTACGTTCTAGGTGTAATTGAATTCATAACCTTTCACGAAGGTGTTACTAAATTTGGGCTTTTTCGTGACGGATGTAGTGGACAAAATAAAAATGCCCACATCATACACATTTTAAGCTATTGGTTATGTGTAGATGCTCCCAGATTAATTCAAGAAGCAATACTGCACTTACCAGTACGTGGAAGTATTTTCCTACCAGCAGACCGAGCATCTAGCCAAACTAATCATTGTTAATCCTTAAGAGTATCTCGAGGTGTACCGGGAAGTGAAAAGTGTTAAAAGACTAATGCCCGGTTTTTCAGTCTGAGTTTAAGTAAAAGTTCAACTGAGCTCTAAACTTGAACTTGAATCATGAACCCCTTGTTTGCGTTTTTTCAATGCCTTTATCGAACCAGTTCAGTTAAACAGGAACTGATGATTGAAATACGATGTTGGTCAGCTTGATATTAAGCAACTTCAAAGATGTATTATTGGCAAACCTTGTTATTTTAAGGTAGCAACCAATCAAAATGCGAGATATTTCGTAATTCCGAATAATTTAGCGCCAAATTTAAGTTTAAAATTTAACAACAAAACTAATTTAACACTTTCATTTTATATGTAAAAATATTTGATTATTGTGTTCCCTTCAGCTGTAGCGAATATATTACCTATATTCCGTATCTTTATCTTTATGTATTGTTAGGTTATAGCATCAGGAATTTCCAATGCACAGATTCATTCACTGGTAAATCAAAATTATTCTAAGTTATAGTCTTTCTATTGTATATTGTTAGTTTCATCTGTCTCTTTTTGTATATTTAATTAGCATAATATCAGATAATTTTATAGTAGTTCTCTTTTGTCATATTTCTATATTTCTCAACCCTTATCACAGGAAAATACCACAAACAACAACAACAAACCCATTTAATAAACAATACTTATGTTCTACTGTTGCAGTTTATTACAAGGATGACTGCCGACAATAGCCCATATTGAGGTTATATTTACATGTTAATTTTTTGTTCATATCGAAGTTCAGGTTTAAGCTCTATAGGTAGTGCGGCTTAAACTTAAACCAATTTCTAATTCGGTTCAGAGTTTAACTGTCACTGAAATACACTTTAAACTCTGAACTTGAACTTAAACCAAAAATTGGGTTTGAACCGTCACGGAAAAACCGGGCATAAAGGATCTTCAACAAATTTATAAGATACCTGGAATAAAAGACGCAAAACGCAGTTTCTTGAAGAAGGAATCGTCAAAAAACAACATAAATACATAAAATACGCGGCAAAAGTGTGCAAAAAAGAAAACGTGAACTTCCTTCTAGTTAAACAATTCGAACAGACGAAGTTCATTGACAAAAGGAACCCAAAGTCGATTTCTACAAAAAAATTTTTAATTAAGAAGGCCTCCAAAGTATCGACCAAGAGAAGAAAAGCGATGTTAAAAGGAATGCGATTGTTTGATGATAAATATCAGTGTTCATGTTTTATTTTTTGGACGTTTTGTAGTGTTTTGCAACGTTTTGTGTTCTTTTAAGTGTATGCCAATAATTTTTGGTTTTTGTTTATTTTTCAGTGTATATTTTCCGTTGTATTTGAATTGAAAAAAAAGCATAATCTAACTCAAACAAATCCGAACATTTCCACCTTAGTGTTCAACCAAAACCAGAAAAATTCAAGACCTTCAAACAAAATGGCATATACAAACATTTTTTTTCTATAAGCCGGGTCTGGTTTTTTTTAAATTTTTAATCTATTTTAGATTTAATGCTGGAACACTACAGACTACTTTATGCCAAAAAACACGGATTCGGAAACCTTATAGTCAAGCTGTTATAACCTTTTTATATTTTTCTCAAAACGAGCTTCATTAAACCAGCAGCTGTATCTTATCAACATTTAGAAATAAGCAAGTATTGGACGGAATCGGTGTCAACAAACACAACGAAACAATTGAAACAGCGAGTTTCAAAAGATTAGAGAAGAAATAATTGAAATTGATATGATAATAAGTAACTCAGTGATCACTTTGTAGATCTAGATACCCTGAAGCGCTGTAACACTTTTTTCGGAGTAATTCTTGGAGCGCAAGTAGAATGTACTTACATATACAAGTTATAATTTTTATGATTTTGACGGGTAAGGTTCAAAACAATCATCCATCCACACCACCGTCTTTCGAAATCCATAAATCCGAATGAATCGACGGGCAACGTTCTTCCTTGTCCTTTTCCTTGTGCTCATGACTTGTTAGTATCTAAATGATTGGTTTGTTTGCATCTGATATTTGATGTAAGTATTTATCTTAAGTATTTTCTAAACGTTTTAATATTGTTTGGCTGATTAGATCAGATTACATTAATGGTGGCTCAAGGATCTCTTCAGTACGATTAATGCGTTCTGTTGTGAATAGCCTTAATCTTTTAGTTTGAATTGATCTTCAAACTTCTGAAGAAGTTTACAATCTTTGGCTCTAACGTCTGCTGGTTCTAAACGCCTCTCTTCGAGGTGGTGGCACCTTTGTTTTTAATGTTTTTCATATTATGACTGTCTACCTTGATCATCTTCTTGAGGTGATATCTCAGAGTGCCGTCACCAGTAAATAAAGCCATGATGTAGTCTCTTGTTGAGATCCAACAGAGATTTAACTGCAATTTTGGCGTAGGTTAACAAACCAAATTGATTTCTTACAAATATATATACACGGAACTTTCCTTTAAATATCTGCTTTAGAAACGAAACATTGACTGCAATTTTATAGGGCTATTATTTTTACAGTTTATAGTTACATTTGATATTCGTACGTCTTAGAAATTTTACCGTATAATAAAAGTTCCCTTTGCTATCAGAATTCTATTTAATATCATTAACTTCCAACAAACTTTAGACCACTACATTTGTAGATGTCTACTATAGGCAAGTGCACATTATATTCTATTTACGTAGGTGTCATTGATTCTCTAGCCAAAATTTAGTAACGGTTTCATGCTACATTGGACAGAATCCACAAATAAATTCATTATACGAGGGAAATATATATATATATATTTAACATGGACTTTCTCGGCTACCAATAACAACTATTACAAAAGGGAAAAGTAACACATTAATATGTAATTGAAATTATAATAAGCTCTCACTTATTTTTATTTATTGATAAAATCTAATAACAAATTACATTATTGGTTTGAAAATAGTACAGACAAACATATAGAGTTACGTCAACAAACACCTGAAAAATTATTTTACAGATATTTTAAGGATTATAGACTCCATATAAAATTTATCGAAATTCCACCCGGAATACTAGTGTTTGTATAGAAAATACAATTTTTGTGATCTAATTTACTTGAAACAAGGCGTTAATACTCTCTGTACAAATTACGCCAAGTTTATATAAAATCTAGCTTGTTCTAGTAGTGCTAGTTGTGACATCGGGGAAGATTGGGTTTCTTGTGTGTGTTCATCGAATCTAACCTTTTTTTCATGTATTTTCTTACACTATTAGATGCCGAAATGGTTGCATTTTGACCAAAGATTCTCAATTTTGCATTCTTCTACAATACGTTATATTAGTTGTTGTAAGAAGATTAGTTAAATTATATATAATTTATTATTTAAGTAACTCAACCGAAAGAAATAAATGGGTCTCAAGTCTCAATGGCTATTCACATAAAAATTTGTGTTTTAATTTCTTGTTTCTTGAATTAATTTAGTGATTTTTTTTAACTTATTACCAACAACAAGTTTGAATTGCTTCTCACGCAATAGGCGAATTAATAATTATATTTGTTTCATATTGGATGTACCTTTCACACAGATTAATTTTAGAACAGGTAATTTATAAACTTTTGCATGCACAGTTGTGTACTATTTGAATCAGATATACATAATGTATATTTAAAAGGATAAAAATGTAAATTTGCACATATATAAGTGATTTCCAAAAACATTTATCGTGGGACGTTGACCATTGTTCGATTTAAAACTTACTTGTTACCACCTACGTTATGTCAGGTTGTAATCTAGAAAATATGTATTCAAGCACCTCTATGTTGAGTTATATATGGATATGACTCATGTGCTTAAGTAAATAATCATATGTGTATGAAAAAGACTAACAGCCGTTGATGGATTTTGCACGCTAGTAAGGAGATGCAAGCAAAATGCGAGTTCTTTAAACTTCATATTTTAGACGGATATTATGTATATTGATTTTAGATAGGATATGCTATTACAAGGATAAATTTTTAAACACTGTTTGTTTAAATTTTTTTGCGTAAGGTATCTACTATTAGAATTTATTAATAGCTTTTAATTCGCATATTCAGTATGCTGCTTTTTGTGTACTTGTGATTATTGTTTACAAATTTCTTTAATACAAATGACGAATGTTCGAAAATTATTATTATTATTGTTCTGGATACGAACAAATATATATGTTCCACCTCTCGTGCAATGGTTTTATTTCATCAGAAGAAATAATTTTTATTGGTTTTTTAAATCCATTCCAACCTCCGCTTTCAATTATATTGTCTGTAAAATGTCATCTTCAGAAATGCATAGAATAACACTTGTGGTGAATGAGGTGGACCCCTTTTATGGTCTGTAGTTTTGTTTATGAATCCTAATAAGGTACTCAAGTCTTATCGTCTCTCAGCATTTGGCTTTATAGATGACAAGGTGTTCTAAAAAATTTGTTGCGTAATCAGTTTTTGTTCAATAGCCAGCAGTATTGGAACCCGCCCTGAAACTTTACTACTGCCTAGTTGATTGTGATTTGTTAGAACTTTTTGTTTCGAGAGTGTTAGAGCTTTGCTATTGCTAAAAATTTTGAAAAAATCAATGTTTTAATTTTCATGCAAACATCCAAAGGTTTTCTTTCCACTTTCTGAATTCTTGTATTCAATAAATTCACGACACCAGAACAACTATTTTGATCAATATTTATTATATTTTAAAGCAATACGATGCGTCATCGCAATATATTGCAGTCATTCTCTTGTAAATACTTTAAGGATATCTGTTTCTTTGTCAAAAATTCGACGAAACTAAGATGTTTTAAGTTCACGAAACTCGTTCTCTCAAATAAATTTATAAAGCGCACAAAATAATGAATAACCTGAAGTCAAATTTGACACAGTAGCGGACAAAAGTTAAGCAAGTCTACGAAATACAGTAGACTCCCTCTAATCCGGACACCCTCGGATCGGATCCTCGTCCGGATAAAAAAACTTCCGGACCATCCGGCGGTTTTTTACACAGGTAAAGTACACTCTATAATAGCATACCTATAATTAGAAATCAACTTCTATGACGTTTTTAAAGCGTATTTACCCAAAGATTAGTCCTTTCCCACCTATTCGCTGAATCGTCATTTTTCCTGACGTTAATACAAAGAACCGATATCAGGAATAAAAATAAAATTTTAACGCATCACAAATTAAAACTACAAATTTATTTTATGAAACAACAAAACACATAAAATTGCTCAAAATAAATAAGTGAACCTAGCCACGATGAAAACTTATTTACAATACAGTATTAAAAGAAATCTGTGATTTTCTTCTGCTTTTTAGTTCAACTGTTGTCTTAAACGCATAATCACGCTATTTCCTTATAATGACAGCTGATACGACAGCCTGTTGCTCGATATAGGTAGTTGCTAGTTCCAGTGCGACCCTCCCCTCAGCATGAGTCAAAATTGCCACGTCGTTTCCCGCTTCACTATCACCTTCGTCGTCGTCATCTTTTTTGATTTCTTCCTCTTGACGTAGGACTGCTTCGACGATTGTCATTCAAGATCTCATTAGCCAGTTCATCATCTACTCGTGAAATCTATTTCACAACGTCATTCTCATTAATATCAGCAGAATCAGGTAGTCGTTCTAAATCCTCTAAAATTAACTGGTAATCATCAGGTTCGGGTGCATGAATATTTAAGTCTCTTGCATTTGGGTTGTCTTCTTTGCTCTTTTCAACGAGATTTTCAACATCTGGCCACAATTTTCGCCACGACTTAGTAAACGTAGATGACGGGATTTCATCATAAGATTTAGCAGCCATATAAACTACATTCTTAATGTTAATCGTTTTAAGCGTTTGGATGAGACCTGCACTGTCATCACTATCCAATTTACCCAAAATTTCTGAGAGAAGCGCCCTTCGATATTTCCTCTTAAAACATTCAATGACACCTTGGTCCATGGGCTGCGATATACTTGTGATATTAGGTGGCGTATACAAAAGCTTAATGCTACTGTAACCTTCACATTCGAGATCTTCCTTTGGATTAGGCGCATTATCAAGAACGAGCACTGATTTAATCGGCAATTTCAAAGATGTCAAATGTTCTTTTACACTCGGAACAAATTTGGTCACAAAGCACTCCTTAAACAAATAACACACCATCCGGGCAGATTTTTGTGACATATAATACACTGGAAGGCTAGAACAATTCATGATTTTAAACGCTCTGGATTTGGCAGACTTCCTAATCACGAATAGAGGCATCTTGTGTGTCCCAGATGCGTTTGAGCATAAAACCACAGTGATCCTTTCTTTATGGACTTTAAAGGCCGATCCAGACTTTTCTTAAGAAGTGGCAAAGGTTTTTTTGGGGTAAAGTTTATTTATTTAAGCTCCGTCTCATCGATATTGTACACTTGTTCTGGGGTTAGTTTTTCACGATCAATAATACGCTTAAATTTTTCTGAAAAATCACTAGCTGCCGGTTGGTCTGCTGAGAGCTTCTCCCCACACAGTCCAAGGAAGTGTACTCCATGGCGGTTTTTCCATCTTGTTAGCCACCCATTGCTTGCCAAAAAGTTTCCTTTTTTTCCAAATTTCGAATAAAGAAGTATGGCTTTTTCTTTTAAAATCCGCCCATTTATAGGAGTCCCTCTGCTATGTTCCTGCTACGTTCCATAATGCGTCATCAACTAGTTCGTGATGTGGTTTCTTCAAGGTAGATCGAGTAGAAAGGACAGATTCTGTTTCAGTTCGCATACAAAAATCCTCGATCGATTTTCTGTTTTTCTGCCAGTCATAAACTGTACTTTTCCCTACATTAAACTCCCTACAGATACTTTGCACTAATTCGCCCTTATCTAGACGTTGTAAAATATTAAGTCTGTATTGCATTTTTTACCGTATTATGCTTCCGTTTTTCACTCATTTTCGAGAACAGTTTTACGAAAATAAATTATCAGTTAACAACAATAAACTACACATATATCAATTAAACTCGCGGATAAAAATAAAACTCGCATTTAAAATTACTAAAAACACAAAAATAGAAATCGTAATGTAATTATGAACATCTGAAGCAAACGCAGTCATAAGTAGAACTACGGTTATTTATTAACAGATACGTTTATTGAATACTGCAAACAGACAAGTTCATTCCACCATCACAGTCCGGACTAGAAGGAGTTGACTGTATGTGAGTTTATTGATGTGAATAGCAAAGTAACGGAAGGGAATATGAAAAATACGATATCAATTTTAACTAGTCGATAGCTGCGTGGTGGCGGAACGATAGTTGCTGGGTTTCAATTCTCCGGAAGGATGGTGACATTTTTCTCGAAGAATTAGATTCTGATCAACGTACTATTTGCTGTTGGGAGCAAAGTGATTAACAGCGCGCCATTAGAAAAGGCGATATAATGCTGCCATTTATGCCACGTAGGAGGCCCGTCTCATTACCAGAAAAGCACTGCCACACCATCACACTACTCCGTGTTTTACAGTTTTTTTTTGGCAATATTTTGGATTTAATCTTCCCTGTATGGGACGCCCTACGCAAGAAATACTGTCGGTGCTATACATATTAAATTTCGATTCATCGCTACATACAACTGTTTTCACCTAAAGTATACACAATGAGGCGTGCTCCTTCGCAAAACGTAGTCTTGATAGTGTCAGTTTTTGTGATAATAAAAGTTTCGCGATAGCTTTCTGCTATAGATTTAGTCTCTACTAGACGTCTTCGTATCTAGAGAAGATTTTATTTCTTGAGCAGGTGCCCATGATCTTGCACTGACGAAGAATTAATTTATCACATCTATCACTTGTTGTTTGCGGTCGTCCAGACCGAATTTTAGTGGCTATTGCACCATATAGCTTGATATCTTTGTATCATTTTCAATATTATCGACTTGCGGATATTAAAATGTTTACTTAGAGTTGGTTGTGATAATCTTTTTTATATTGTGAAACGATTTTCAGTTTTAAATCCATTGGGTACACTTTTCGCGGCATAGTCGCTAGGAATACTTACAAATTTGTCACGTATCGTCTGTTCTACAAGACAATAGGCGAGGATTTTAACAGTAAAATAAAAGATATTTCTATTTTTTGTTTTCGGTGCGATTGTTAGTGGGCTATGACGCCATTACGAATTTATTTCGGTGTTTGGTGTCACTCGAAACGTTTAAGGCAGCGACTGATTGTCAAAATGAGTTCCGCATACGCGAAGTGATTTGAGCCTGTCTGTTTATGCACTTATTCAAAGGGACCAAAATTGTCATAATATGCTGATGGAGCCATAGTATTTAAGAAATTAAAGAAATTCGTTGAGAGGTAGGTGAAGTGGCATAAAGCATCAAGTTGGATGATGGTATAGAACATGGGAAAACGAGAGCGACATCGAGTAAGCACGAGAAAGTGAGTGTGGATTTGTTCAAGAATAATCCTACTCTGCGCCTGCATGAAGCCACGATCAAACTTGCCAAAAAGGAAATTCATGTTAATCTCAACGCGATCAGACGACTCACATCGAAAAATGTCTTAGCTGGGCGAACAAAAACAAAGATGTCGATTGGTCGAAAGTGATTTTCTTAGATGAAGCGACTTTCTGGGCGTGGATTCGGGTGAAGATTAGGAAGTAGTACCGACTCGTTCAGTGCACCATCAAACATTTTGTAAAAAATGAATGTCTGGGAATACTTCTCAGTGTATGAGTTTGGACACTTGGAGCTTTTCACACAAAATCAAGATTCGGTCGAAATGCTCAAAATTTATAAACGTTGTCTTTTAAAGTCAGCCAAGTAGTAGTATTTGGATCCAATAATAAAAATTGGGTTTTTTAAGAGGACAATGACCCGAAGCATCGCAAATTTTAGAAATTCGCTAGAACCTCTAATCTAAAACTTCTAACGAACAGATTACGTACACTACTTTGTATAGAAATTCGACAAAAAATATATACACTAAATTAGCACATCATTTATATCAAATTTTATCGAAAATCGTTATAACGTTGCTGGGTATATTTTTACAATTAATGGGAACGTTTTATGATACATTTACAAAACAATTTCCTGCTAAAGTTGTGTATTTATATGCGTACGCGAATTCGCTGATTTATAGACTTAGCAAAAATATAACGTCTCCGCTTTTGCTTTCCAAACCAGAATGTCCTCTCTAAAAATAATTTTCGAAACAGCTGGCTCCGTTTTAAAGTGCGCGTCGCGTTCAGATCATGCTAGCCTTTTTACTTGTATGTATATAGAGAGCTATTTCGACAGTCTCTGGAAAAGTGTCGCGCTTAATTATACCCTTTTATTGCGGTAATTGTTATCTTACTAAATTGTCATCGTGGGCTTATTAGATATGTCGCGTAGGGAGAAACCGCAAATTCGCATTACCATATACTGGAACGGACAGACTATTGTTATTTATATACCTTAGTATGGAAAGAAGGTAATTCCTTTATCATTCGTTATGTTTTACTAGTTCGCATAGTTATGTTAAAACTTGTATGATTGTTATTATTAGTATTCATTTTAGTACAATATACAGGGTGATTGGTGAGAATGGCCTATTAAAAGTATGATACAAACGGAATGCAATTTTAAAACAATATTTTGCAGTTGGATATGGTTGAATATGAACTATCACGTGAAAATATTTTTGAATAAATATCACTTCCGGTTAACCGGAAGCGGGCACCAACTTCGATTTTTTTAATAGCAGGCTATAAAACAAATTACAAATTCAGCTTCTATGGTAAATTTGACACATATTTCATGTATAATACCTTATACCTAAATACCATTCCTTCTGAGTTATTCGCAATTAAAGAAAAAAAGTGACAGATACCGATCTTACTTTATAGTGATATTACGTCACGTAGGAGTAAATGAGACGAACGAAATTTTCCATACGCAGACCTAATATTGTGTAGTTAGACGACATTTAGTTCTTCTCTGTAACATTATACAAGGTATTTAAAAACTTAGCTGGTTATAAATAAGTTCAATCTTCGGAAAGTAGATTTTTTTTAATGGAATGGTATATATTTAAAAAATGCTCAGCAATTTACTGAAGCAAGGGTGCTTAGCTTATATGTTTTATATAGTTATACTTGCCACTTATTTTGACGTCGTTCATTTTAGTTAGCTGTTCTCGCGTACACTGAGAGAAATATATCTGCACCAGTACAGCAATTAGGGTAAACAATGCGAGAATTTACTTTACAATAACAAAAAATTATTGTATTTGTAACCATTGTAATCTTAGTTTTTTTTTACAATTTGTATTTTACCGGTAATAACATTGTTTTTGCTTCTGTACAATACATTTTTATGTATTTTATGTTATAATGGATTAGCATTGAGCATAGACCAAATCAAGTAATCATAAATTTATTTATTATGCAAAGTGAATGTAATCAAATAGTAAAATAAACGTATCGAACGTTTAGTGAAAGATACTAACATTTATAATCAATGATCAGCAAAAATTTCTAAGAAATTTTAAGATATAAAAAGTTTTAGTAACCGAGATAATCGTAGAACAATCGTGAAGAACAATATCAATAAAAAATTTAGATTATCTAAGAATTCTCGTAGATACTCCCAGCAAACGGTATTTGAATAATCAACATAAAGTAAATTTACATCAAAGGTCTAAATAATTAGTAATAACAAATTAGGTAAAATTAAAATAATAGAAAAGATAATATAAAAGGTACAGTAGAAAAATTTTAAAAACAACAATAATAATAACATAAATAAATAAGTTATCTAAATGGCAACCGTTTTTATTGAGGCATTCTATATTCAGGACGTATTCCTATAATTGGTGCTCTTCGAATAGCATCTGATGCTATTTTCCTAAAGGATCCCTTATCCCCAATGGAAAGAATTTACGAAAATACGATTAACAAAATATCAGACGTCAAAATAAGTGGCAAGTAAGAGCGTAAAACAAATGAGTTAAGCACCCTTGCTTCAGTAAATTGACATATGTGAGCATTTTAGGTATATTAGGTATGCTATTTATTCAAAAATATTTTCACGTGATAGTTCATGTTCAACCATAACCAAGTGCAAAATTGTGTTTTAAAATTCCGTTCCGTTTGTATGATCCTTTTAATAGGCCCTTCTCACCAATCATCCTGTATAAAATCATAAAATTACCACAATATTACATGAATGGTAACTCCTTAACTTTGTGTGAGATTTAATGTAAATATACGAGAAGTTTTATTAAATCGCGTCATAATTTCACCTAACTGTTTTAAATTGAATGTAGTATGTCTGTAATATATACAGGGTGGAGAATTAGTGCGAGAAAGTCCAATTACTCCTGTATTATAAGAGAAATGAGAAAATGTTATTGAGAAAAAAGTTGAAGCCCATGGGGGGCTATAACCTAAAAATATTTTTAACTATACAGGGTGTCAAAGACAATGTAAACTAAACTTACTTTATTTTAAATGGAATACCCTGTATATTTTACTGTTTACGATTCTTCTAGGTCTTACCGTTATTATAATATAGGGTTTTGCTATGATATTCAGTTTACTTGAGAAGATAAGGGAAGCTTTGCGTGAATTTAATAACAAAGTTGGCGCCCCCAAGCGTACTACGGCTTCCACATAAAATGATTCATTTGCGCTTTAAATATTTCTAATGTGATCTCCTTTCATCAGAAATTATTTATTTATCGGCGTATTCAATATTTATATACAGGGCGAGTCATAACTCTATACTTGCTACAAGATGATAACATTCGTCTACAGATATTTTCTCTCATTCTTCAAATACTTTTTGTCCCAAAGTAAGAAAAGTACCTCATAAATATCCAATTCATTATGCAAACTAAGCATGGATTCGGTTGTCATTTTCTTGGAAATATAATAATACTTATTTTTTATTAGGGTGTCTAATACAATTGGCCAAGGCTGTATGTATACGTAAGCTTTCCATTCTAACAAAGGTCATAAATCTCCTATCTGCTCTCTTTACTGTGTGATTTTTTTTGTAGATTGTATTGATAAATTTTCGTGATGCTTATTAGAAAACATTTTTCTATACAGATTAGACGGGCAGTTATCTAGGAATACGTAGCGATCCAATGAGTACGAGTGAATAGAGCGTACATATGTGTTAATATTAAGCAGACGAGTGCGGCGATACCTTGAGCGCGTAATTAGCAACAACGCAAGTGATCGTTCTATCGCCGCACTCGTCTGTTTAATACCCACACATATGTACAGTCTGTTCCAAAATTAATGTCGCTTGATGTGATGGAAGATACATTATAACTTCTGTTGCGAAACGAATGCACTAGGTTTGACCGACATTTATTTTAGAGCGCGATTACAATATTGATATTTATCAATCAAAAATTGTGTCGAGTTATAGGGAAGATGATTTTTATTGGATCTTTTAATTGCGGGGGTGACATTAGTTTTGGAACAGGCTGTACGCTCTATTCACTCCTACTCATTGGATCGTTTCCTATTCCTAGATAATTGCCCGGCAAATCTGTATACGTACTATCGTGCAAAACACCTTACTGTTTAAACATGCACTTTAACACATTTATCTTTCAAACAACTTATCGAAAACATTTTTAGAATATTTGCTCATTATTATGCTGTTGCCAATCTTCAAGGTCAAAGTCGGTCAATCAAGGTGTGCATGCAGAATTACTTACGGCCTCAGAGACAAAAAGTGGCATTTGTTTAGCTACCTAATTAGTGGTACTAGTACTGCAGAGAATTTAAACGCGGCTCCTATCGTCCCGCCACAACAACAATCACCCGCCTAACCACTGCGGTTATCGACTCGGCCTAAAAGTTGCATTCAAAATTATGCGTCGTATTTATGTAAAATTTACTACACATAAATTTTCTCGGATAAGCTTTTTTTTCGAAATATGTGTGTTAACAGAAATCCAGAAAAATGATCTAGGGGTAAAGTGTCAATCCAAACCAACCACTGAACCCCGTTTGCAATAATAATGGCTACCATATCAAGCAAAAACAACTCGTGATCTCTCCGACTTAAAGGTTTAAATTCCTAAATTCACACTTTCACTTCTTTGTTTATTCTTTTGTTTAACCGTAATTTTTCAATTTGCAAGAACAATGTACTGTACGTGATGGCAATTTACTTATTTCTTAGTTTCTATTTGCCACTCAACTTTCTAAGCGAAATACTAAGGTTTCCATAAATATCTTCAATCAAAAACATTTTTTCATTGCTGGCGTTTTCTTACCTTTTATTTCAGCATCAGATTTTGTTATGAGTGTTTTTCCAGAGTCAGTAAGTAGTGGCAAGTATCATATGTTGTTCGTTTGTTTAAATGTTTGTGTTTAATATCACATTTGACAATCCCAGCTTAGTGGTCTTTTTGCTTTTGCCCTCCCTCCACATAATAAACAAATGATCGAACAGGAATATCTTAATAGTTGTCAGGAAATTCCAATAGTTGAAAATTTACTATTTTCTAAGTCTATCCATGAAGAACTGCTATTGAGTTTTCGAAACAACAAATGATGCTTTTGCTAGCGCAAACCGACAGTGTAAAGATTGTGTTGGAATTTAACAGTTTAGAAGCACTTGTAAAGCAACAATTTTCAACAGTGATCTGAACGTACTATGTACAATACACAAAAAATAAAATACTGGACTTGAATAGAAGGTATATGAGCGAAGTTAAGGTTAATTTCCCACGATAATAGCATATTATTATTACCAACCAATTGTACATCTTAAGACATGACATTACTCAAGTTTAAAGTTGATGAATAAGATAAAAATATATTTAAAAAGTAAATTGCTACTCTTATACATGCATGTAGTTAGAAGAAATCGATTTAAATATAGCGTGTGCTTGCATTGCTACGAAAATCCTCAGATAAATAAGATGTTATTTGTTTCAAACATTTAACATTCTAAACTTGATAAATATGTATAAAATTCTGAAAGAATTATTTTGGGAAGGAACAATAACAATTTCAAGTTCAATGTTGAAATTGCATTCTACAAGTACGAACGTCATTCATAAATCGTTAACAGTTTGAGAACAGCTAATATTGGACGTTAACAAGCATTGAACGTATCAAGCACGTTAGGTTTTCGCATCCGTAAATGCGCTCTTTTAATACTCTTCCGGTTTGAACCCATATGGTGCGTTGTTGAAGAGGTATAATCCGTTAACATATTAAGATAACAGATGTAATAAACTCGTCACAAGTACTTTGGCTTTTATAGACACGTTTCAATACATATTAACATTTGTGGACATTTTGGTCGTATTCTAGTTTAATGCCAATATATTTTAACCAATTACTAGGAATGTCTCAGATAATAACAGGATTCTAACAGGAATTTTCATCTCAAAGATATTCTTTAACAGATGTGTTCCTTGACAGAAACAGATCAAAAAATCAGCGTTCACGAGCTTGTATTAATTCTACTACTTGGGCTAAAAAGTGCTAAGATTAAGTTATATTTATTTCTCAACAATCAAGTTGTCCTCAAGAGCGATACACTTCATATAACGATCTTCCAACATTTCAATGCTCTTTCGGTAGTACGAAGTGTCCAAGTCTTCGAAATACGTCTCAATTTCCGCGATTCCCTCATTCGATCTACATTTCTTTCACCAAATCTGAAGGATACAGTGGATGAGCATGAGCCATGAGTCCAATTTGACCACTGCTTTCAAGTACGTGTACGACGACTCGTTATCGTGATGATACACAACTCCTGCTTCTTCGCCATACGGTACCGTTTTTTTCTTTATTTTGCGTTGCTCTTTTAGCCACTTTGGACGGCTTTTGTGGCTTTGCAGTTACTCTGCAGACTGCCTATTAGACTCAGGCGTGTATAGTAACGGATTCATGTTTCGCCCATCTTTACCACAGGTCGAAAAATGTTTGCTCGATTAAGGCTTCAACAACGCCAAACCGGCCGTTGAATCATCAACGCGCTGCTGTTTTTGAGATGGCCACGGTGTCAGCTCAACTTTACTTGACGATCATTCAAAGCGATTCAATGCACTAGCTTTACGATTTCGGCATTCGTAGCCTCTTTTGGCCTTCCAGTGTGCGGTGCATGTTCGGTACTTATACGACCTATTCTAAATTTACTAAAGCTGTCATGTTCATGTTGTAGTGTCACCATCTGGCGAAAAATTCTGGGACTTTTCAATCCATATAACACCTCACAATTTTTCATATAGGTCATAAAGATTCTAAATGTTACCAATTTATCTGTTGAAGATTGCTGTCTCCATGGAAATATGACAGTAAGACGTTTCCTACTCTACAGCAAAATAATAATTAATATTGATATTGATAATAATTCAAAAATATTTAAGAAAATATATGTTTCGAGATATATTACACTCTGACTAATGTGCCACTCCGTAGATATTTTGTAAGCTTTAAATCTCCACCTATACAAGCGTATTAAACTTCACTCGACATATCTAAACGGTGTATTATGTTCTTACCGCTTAATTTAATCAGAAAACAGTGTTACGACATTGACTTTGACATTCCCAATTATCAGCAATTACCATTATTAAAAGTGAATTTATTTGGTCAAAAGATTGCGACATAATTTGTTCCGGCATTTATGTATTATTCAGTCAAGATCAACACGTCGCAGAAGAAACAATAGTTCTGTATTAGTTCGCCAATTGTTCCATATTACAGTTATTGTTTTCATTTCGCATGCTTCGATGAATGTCATTGTCAACGTACTGTTAATCAATTAAGCTAATAGCTAATAACACACTGACATCGCGTACGATATAATTTACGCATAATAACTGTTTAGATATGAACTTGGTAGCAACCTTCTTCGGACATGTACAGGATGTGTCACTTAAATCTCCCCGCGGTCGAATACTTGAATGCCAATAAAGATGCACTTCTTAAAACGATAACTATGTACTTGTTAGAAAGCATTTCAATTTGATACGGAAACGATTGATAATCTTTGGAATATACAGTGATAAGCAAAATGTTTTCTTCATCTTGAATGACCTATAGCACAAGTACGTTAAATATTGAAATAACTATAATATAATTTTAAACGGTAAGAATGGCAGTTTTATTTCTGGAACCTCTCATTTCTTTTTGAAGTCCATATTTTGGGGAATAACTTGAACTTTTTGTTGAATAATCGATTTGAGGTCCTCCACTTGTTACTTTTGAAGATTTTGCCCTTTAAAAAGCAGGAATCGTTTCGAGAAATAAATCTACTCGAAAATGTCTAACGCAGGATTTGTTTCTATGTGCGTACAATTTAATTATTTAACTTCATGGAATCATTGTGGTAGTAAATTTTCTAGGGTAGTACTAATGCCTGAGAGAAAATTCTGCGTTGCAAAATAATAATGAATTAATAGTGAATTTACAACATAACATTACGACACTTACATCAGAATTGAAAACACTTTTAAAGAAAATTGTAGTAATTTTAAGTTAATTCATTTGCTGTTTTATTCAATGATGTCAATATTGAAGTAGTGCCATTCAAACTAATACCGCTCTAAATTATATCTATACCAAGAAATAAAACAGTACTCGATGGAATGGAGACATCATGATTTTCCAATGCCCACTTGGTTTTGTCTAAAAAAATCCGATGGAAAAATAATGGCTTCAATATTGTGAGACTACCATAGATTACGTATGAATTATTCAAATTCTTTCTGATTCTTAAGTACTAAATCATTAATAGGAGTAAAATGACAATAACCGCTCTATTAACACCTACTGGCAAATTAGACCAATAGCATACGCAATGGCCTGCCTTTCCAGCTTTTATCGTACTGCACATACAAGTAATAGTTTGACATTATCTGTTCATAAACGTACTTAACTAACCTTTTCTCGTAATTACAATTTCGTAAGCAATAGTTATAATATTGGCGGATGATCTTTTCGTGTTCTTCATCAAGGTCGAGATCTTGTTTTCGATAGAAAGTGAGGCTATATGGAATTGTTAGCGTAGCGAAATGATCATTTGTAAGGTTTTATTCTTGCTTAAAATATATGTTATACTCTTTTTGTTAATAATAAATTTTAATATTTTTTTATCGTTTCCAGTCCTTCTTTTCTTATATAAAGTGTATCCACCTAGTGCATTAACCGAAGGTACCGTCTTTCTAAGACATAAAAAAAAATCTTTTAATTCCTGATTTATTTCCACTTCTACGTCAATAAAACAACAAATAATTAAATACCAATTTATTCCATAACATATAATATGTTTTCGTTAAATAACTTCTTCAGTGGAAAAAATTGACATTTAATATGTGTCAAATTATTAATAATATAACGTAAATTGTATACAATCACCAACATACAATTTATCAAAATTTTTATCCAAAATTCTCAGTATTGTTGTAGGAAATACGAAGTACTATGTAATTTCATTAACAAAAAATCCGTACCGTCTAATCATCAAATTATCAGTTTAGACGTTGTATCTTTATTCACAAATGTCCCTACAGATTTGGCATTAAACATTATAAACAAAAAATGGAATTTAATTCAAAATTATACAAATTTACCAAAAAATGAATTCATGTTGGCTGCAAAACTTTGCTTAAATTCTACATATTTTCAGTACAATGACACAATATATAAACAAATATTCGATACAGCAATGGGTTCTCCATTATCTGCTGTTATAGCAAATTTAGTAATGGAGGATTTAGAGCAGGTCTCACTTAACAAATTAAACTGTCATGTACAATTTTATAAGCGGTATGTAGATGATTGTATATGCTGCATACCAAATGATAAAATTGAACATGTTCTGCACACATTTAACAAATATGATGATAGGTTAAAATTCACTTTCGAAAGAGAAAATCAAAATTCTATAAATTTTTTAAATGTAAAGATAATAATAAATGTTATGATAACACACAAATAAAAACAAACTGGTAATTAAAGACACTAGTAGTAGTAGGTATTTAAACTATTTTTCAAACACTTCGGTAAATTTAAAAAAAGCGTAATTAACAGTTTAGTAGATCCTGAATTTAGAAAAGAAAATTTAAGCAAAGTTAAAAAAATACTAGAAAAAAATAGATATCCTAAAGAGTTTTATAATAAATTAATCACAAAAAGAATAAATAAAATATATAACACAGGTACAAAATCAAATAATAACATATACCACACTATACCATGTATAAATAATTAGAGGACACAATAAAACACGAATCAAAAAAAATCTAACATTCACATAACTTTCATACCTACCAACAATAGACACTTATTCACAAATTTAAAAACATCCATTAAACATGATAATCAAAGTAATGCCGTTTATAAATTAGATTGCAAAGATTATAATGAATGTTATATCGGACAAACCAAACAATATTTAAAGAAACGAATTTATAATCATCAATACACTGTTACACATAACGTCACCGCTGAAACTGCTTTATCTAAGCACGCTAAAGATAGACGACATAATTTTGATTTTCAAAACACTAAAATTTTAAAAAAGGAAAATAATAAAAAAAAAGATTAATTTACGAAATGATATATACATTAAAAAAGATGAAAACGCGGTAAATTTTAGAACAGATATTGATAATTTAAGCGTTATTTATAATAATTTAATTCACCCCTGAATTTTATTAATTTTAAGCTCTTGACTAGGTTTTTTGCGATGTTTTTCCCTAGTCCTTGAACAGAATTGTTAGAGCTTGACATAAAAATAGATTGATATACGAATAATTTAAATCATTTCAATTTTTATAGTTGTATTAAATCAATATATCCTTAATTATTACTTGAGAATATAATTAAAATTCGATATATCAATGAATTCTTTGTTTTTTAGATAATTTCGTTGATAGGCATGGCAATTTATATTTATATGATTAGTTATTTGACACATATTAAATGTCAATTTCTTCCACTGAAGAAGTTATTGAACGAAAACATATTATTATATGTTATGGAATAAATTTGTATTTAATTATTTGTTGTTTTATTGACCTAGAAGTGGAAATAAATCAGGAATTAAAAGATAACTACATAAAGGTCAGAAAATATATACAGGGTGTTACAAAAAGGTTGTCGGATATTTTACCCAATTATAGTACTGGTGGAAATAAACAAAAAAGTCTTAGTCAACGTGGGTCCGCAATTCAACTGTTTTTGACATATAGTCGCTTGCATATTGTTTTAATAGGATAAAAATTTTCAAAGAAATTCTGATCGCAATGTAAATTAAACAAATGGTTATTTAAAGTAAAACTAAAGCAATTGTTCTACATGTCCACCGTTCATTTCTAAGCACGCTTCACACCTTCTTATGAAAGATCGACGCACTCTTTCGAAAATTCCTGTAGTCCTCCGAATTTCCTCGCAACAATTTACGATTCGTTGCCTGAGTTCTTCCAAATTGTTTACAGGTTGTGCGTACACTAATTGTTTTAGATGCCCCCAAACATAGAAGTCTAGAGGTGTCAGGTCAGGGGACCTAGGAGGCCATGCAGTTGATCCACCCCGTCCTTTCCATCGCTTGTTGTAGTCTTGATTTAAGACATTTCTAACTACGATAGAAAAATGCACAGAAGCTCCATCGTGCATAAATCACATATTTAATCTGTTAAAAAGTGGCACGTCTTCGAATAAAACGGGAAATTCATTTCTTAAAAAATCCAAGTATACTTGTCCCGTTAAACGATTAGGGAGAAATACTGGACCAATTAAACAGTCTCCAAAAATAGCAAGCCAAACATTTAGCGAAAAATGGTTTTGGTTATGCAGTTCAACAACAGCATGGGAATTTTCATCTGCCCAGACGTCATTGTTATGAAAATTGAATATTCCGTCTCTTGTAAATGTCTTGTAAATGCGACTATGTTGACTAAAACTTTTTTGTTTATTTCCACCAGTACTATAATTGGGTAAAATATCCAACAACCTTTTTTAACACCCGGTATATTAATTAAAAAAATAATATTGAAAACTTTCTAGTCAATAATAAGTAGATACACAATATAAAATTATACTCAATTATACTTCTTAGTGTTGGCATGCTTAATATTATCTAGGATTTTATTTTAAATGTCCTCAAAGTGCAATGATACACTTGACGATTCTTTCTTTTCACTGTTTAAAAGCCGATCTTCTTTCGGAATACCTTCAAAGTAAGCGTGAACTGCGGTATCAATCTCTTCTTCAGATGAAAACCTTCTACGCCGCAAATTGCGTTTGAGCCCAAAAAATAGCCAAACGTTACACATTGCTAAATCTGGTGAGTACATCAGGCAGATGTTCTATTACTTTTAAATTTTGTTTCCAGCCAAAAATTGATAAGTTAAAACTACCGTATGGAACGATGCATTATTATGGTGAAGCATAATTTCTTTTTCTGGAACTCTACTGAACACTTCCGATAAACAGTTTCTCGTGTACTTGTAACTGCAACTGTCTTTTGTCTATCTAGCTTAATTGCATTTACTCAGCCCATACTTAGCCCATAGCTCGCTGCTTCTTGTTCATTCACCAGTTTTCTAAATGCAGGTGATCTTGTATGATCGTCTTAACAGCTGAGGATCCAATCTCAAGTGATGCTCTATTACCGCATAAGTGGCTTTATTGTCGTCTTCAATTATTTTTTAACAGCAGCGATGTTTTTGTCGGTAGTAGGCGTAGGAGGACGTCCTGCTCGTTTTTGATGCTGAACAGAATTCCTTTCGCGTTCAAATTCTTTATGTCATCGGTAAATTGTAGCCAAGGAATGTGTTTGTTCACTAAAACCTGAATATAAACTCTTTTACACTTACACTCACAAGCTCTTAAACCTTTTTTTAGATCATAATAAATAATGATTCGAAATTGTTTCCTGGTTAATTCCATTTTCTTTTACTTTTAAATAGGAAGTAGCTGAGTTATAAACGTCAAATTCCAGACACAGAGTTGCTTTAAATCAACATTATATCATTGTTTTTCACGGCCTTTAAATTTTCTTATTCTCAAAAAATTCAGCTTATCTCTCGTACATAACTAATTTTAATTCACAAAAGCAGCAAAACTAAAAAATAAATTCAAAACTATAAAATTGCACAAATATTGTTCGAACTGATTACCGTCATGCTGAATACATTACCGGCATCGCGTTACATACATATAACACCATGGGTGTCATTTAATATGAAATCATTAGGTATTTCCTGACAAGTTTCAATTATGCAATTTCTTTAAAAAAATGGCTCAACCAAACGGTCTCTAAATGGGCTGCAGCAATAATTATAACCAAAACGATGTTTAAAATTATTATCGACAACAAATCTAGGATTTTCTTATTTAATTAGTGACAGTACAATCAATGTCTTGTTGCATTTAATGTTTACATATTTTGAGCAATGTATAGCTTAAACACGCACAGGCGACGTACCTGCTATGTTTCAACTTTATAAACTAAGATTTGGGTACTTTCTTCAATAGCTAACAAAACGTCTAATATCAAATTTTCAGAAAATTTGAAAGAAATGTATTCAAGTAAGCGAATTTAATTCAATGTATGTGGTATATTATTATTATTTAACGATATTCATCAAAATATAGAGTAGTAATGCAAAAATTGGTATACGCTACATATTCGAGAAATTTTCTAAAATCTAAATTAGGTACTCAAAAACGGTGGATAATGTTTATAAAAAAATGTTAAAGGAGAAATTATTCATTTATCAAAAAATATAAAGCGTGTTTAATTAATTAAAAAAAGATTTTGTTTATGGAAGCGTGGTATATTCATTGTTATTCTTCACATTGTATGGAATCGCAAGAAACTGCTTTTATGTCAAAAGAAAGTTAATTTTAGTTGTAAAAAATACGAAAATAATTAACCATATGTAAAATAACTTCATTTTTTGTCAGACCCATAAAACGATAAAGCACAGCTTACTACTGTAAGCAGCAAATGTAGGTACATTCAATAAATATTAAATTTATACAAAAGTATACAGTGTGTTCTATTAAAAAAGAAATCAGATTTCACTTATTAAAGTTTGGAATATTTATTACATTATTTCGACTATTTAAAGAAGTCACAGGAAGTAGAAATAATGTGGAATGAGGAGAAAAGTTCTAAAATATCATAACATGCAAGGAGTTCTATTTAAAATAACAAAGTTGTATGTCGTAGCACTAAAAGTGAACACCCTTGTATAATCGAGTAGATACACTTTTATGTTGTGTTTATATGGTTAATGCGTCTTCAATATATTTTGTTTTCGTCAGATATCCTGAGAGATACTGTATATTTAAAAAAGGAAGGACTTCAAACAATTTCGATTAAAAGAATATATCAAACTAATAGACGTTGTGATTTGAAATTTTGTACGTAAAATCGTGGTAGAATTGTTTTTGATATTACCACTAACATCATGTTTGGACAGCGATTTTTTTTTCGTAATCTTCTTTGTTCGTTACATTTAAGATTCTATTTTAGGTAAATATTTGTGAAATTATAGAAAATAGTCGTTTTAAAAACTTTTGGCTGTTTCAGAAGATATTATTGCTTATTTCTATAAATACATAAATTGATCAATTTATATAAACGTAATATCACAACTTTCACATTCGTGCAATACCTTTTATTTAGGTACACATAATCTCGTCTTCATTCTGGCGTGACTTGATGGACTCTATAATTCTTTGTTGGTTGCCACGAGTGACTCATGCATTGCCGTAACTTATCCTATATTGCACTCAAACAAGGATATTTTGCAATCACCCACCAAACAACTAAAACGAAATGATTATTTACCTTGAATATACAGCCAACACATTTTATAAATATGTTATACAGCCTATTTCGGAAGAGAACATAAAAGTGTTGTTTTTTTGTTAGTTAAACACTGTAATAAGTTGGGGTATTAATTACTATCATAATAATAGATATTAACGTGTAATGAAAACCTTTGCAATAGTAATTATATGATTTGAAAAAGTTGCACAAACCTTTTTTTAATGTTCAATTTACGTGCTAGAATCGCTTCGGCACGAGAAGCTGACGGTATCACATGAATAGCATTACTCAGAACATAATTTAGTCAATAAAACTTGTTTGTCGCGTTAAAAGCAGGAGCATATAGAACGTCGTCGATATTTCAAACGTCAGCCGAACAATAGCTGTCACATATTGAATTCTCCAATTTTATTTCCACCCTGGAAGATGGTTCTAGCGTTGTACAAAGTTTCACGGTGTTGCATGTCTATTTTATCGACTATCGTCTATTTTTCAAACATATATAAATAATTTCAAAATAAATAGATATAGGTAGATATTACTTTATTTCAGCTTACTTTAAAATTAATCAGGCAATCCTAAAATATAATACTATATAAAGTTTCAATTCAACAACATAGTTACTAATGATTACGAACAAATGAAACCATTGTGGTATAGTCGAAAATAATTTGTTGCTATAGATCTCGTGAAGTCAAAACAGTTTTAAAAATGTTATTATATCACCCCGTCTACATTCAATTGCTTCTACTACTATGCAGTGTCGTTGGTCAGGTTCTCTGTTGTTGGGCATTGCCCAACGAATTTCATGTATCTTCTATTATATGTTGAGCAATATCTAGAGAAAACGGGTTATCGGCGATTCGTTTGTCAATTCCTCAAGCACTGATGAGAGCAAGGAAGTCCGAAACATGTGTGTATGTGCCAGGATTGAATTTTCAAACAATCCTTTATGCACGGGTCGGCGTTCACCCTATAGCGTCGACCCTTAAAACTCTGCGGCTGCACTACCCCATCCCTGGTTTCATAGTTCCAGGGTAACGGGCGTGGCGGGAGTAGACTTCGTATATAGGGGAGGATTCTTGGGCGTAAGCATGGGCATACGCTCCGGCAGTCCGGCCGCTAACCGTCGGAATATACGGTTGGTAAGTGAGGCACCCTACGGCGCTTACCTAGAGAACTCTGCAGCTGCACTACCCCATCCTTGGTGGCCACACTCAGGGAAACGGGCGTGGCGAGAGAATTTGGCGAAGATAGTAGGGGAGGATAAAAGTCGGTTCGCCGAGGAGTAGTCCGCCCGCCGGTTGTCTGGTTGGGGAAACCTTTGGTTTCATCCTAAAACAACTCGGTGATTCTGGGACCCTACGGTTTCACTGTAGCTGCCGCGGATACTTGATCGCCGGAGGGGCGAAAGAGTTGGCGTGGTTGGCATTTTGGGGTAGGGCTTCGGCCCGGCCGTCCCCGTAGTTCAGGCTTAATTCACAGGCGGGCTGGTTGTACCTCACGGCCAGATTCCGTTTCCCACGCTTGGCCGATAGTAGCCATCCGCAAGGAGGCCTAGGCCCCGTGGGGTTAGATGTGAGGTAGGAGTCCGCTAAAGCGTCTCCAGCGGTGACCCGTCTAACGCTGACAAGGAAACTTGTCTAACATGGGTAGCACGGGGGAGAGGAGCCCTCCGGCTCGCCGGTCCTCTCCGAGAGGTGTCGGTCTCGTGCGGGCGGTGAGGTAATGGGTGACAGTTTCGAGGCACATAACTTGTTATGTGCGGTGTGGCACCCGAAAATGCAGGATATGGGCTAGCGCCTAGGTGCCTGCGGCAGACCATCATTGCCATTTTCAATCTGAATCCTTTATGCACTGTGTTTGAATTGCTTTCTCTCGGTTTGAACTTTTTAAACTAAGTAGTTTCTAACATGAATACCAAAATGCGGCGGTGTTTAGGTGTGGTAAGTGTTACGTTATGGGATGAATTTTTAATATTTCTCTAAAACATTTGAAATTAGATGTTAGATACGAAAACACTTGTACATGTTTTCTGCAGCGTCTCCAATATCACATGGAATTCCTCAAGGCTCTATATTGAATTTTCTATTATTTGTAAAATATGTTAACGACTTGACCAATTTTGTGGAGAGTGAAGGAATGTATCAATCTGCCGACGATACTACATGTGTAATTCAGGCCAAAAATGACGGAATGGTGTACTATGAACAGTCTAAAATTAAATGTAGACAAATGTATGTAAGGTAGTGTTCAGCGCAAGTAATGAATGAAAACTTGATGTAGAAGTCCATAAACATCTAATTCAACCAACGAATAAAATAAAATTCTTGGAGATAATACTTCATGAACAAATTAAATGGGAATCTCAAATAGAGAATATGTGTCCGGAATTGAGCAAATATGCCTATGCAATGTATAAAATCAGAAATGCTTTAATAGAGGTTTTACGATTACTATATTTTGGTCATACAGTGACAATTGCTTATAACGACGGCGAAGTAACCGCTATAAACGGTGGTCGTTACAAGGAGTTGACCATTAATTTTATTCTATTTTGTGTCAGAGGTGTATCTATTTTAGAGAACATAAATTATAATCAAACTTTGTATCCGAAAGCATTTATTTGCCCAATAAAACACAAACATTACTTAAATACATAGGTAAAAATGCTTAAAATAATCTAGTATCCTACGTTTTAAAAGAAAACCTAAATCAAAGATATTTATGTGAATAAAGTAGACAAACCTTATTTGCTAAAAAAAATCCGTAATTTTGACCTGTACTTTATCGAACTGAATTTTAAAATAATGTCGATCCAAACGTTTTTCTATGGATACCACATCGCGCGTTAAATCAGTAATGTCTGAATTCCCGAAAGTAGCAAACTAAAATATTAATCTTGAATTCCTAGTGCTTTTAGAGCCGACAAGTTTTCACTATTAGGATGCGCCGGACAGTTGTCCACTAATAATAACACTTTCTTTTTGGTGACTCGTAATTCATGGTCCCATTCATGAACAAAACGAGTAAAGATGTCACTGCATTTTTGTTTGCTTAGTAATCGACCGGCAAATGTTTGATATTTTTAAGTCACTGTATGTTTTTATATTTACCAGTTACTAGGAGTCGTTTTCTATCGGTTCCGGTTAGATTCACTGTTAATAAAACAGTGATCCTGGCCTTCGACATTTTTTCCGCCCGTACATCTTTCGCCTTTAAACTTTAATGTTCTGTCAGGAGTCATTTTAAAGAATAAACCCGATCTTCGTATTCTTTGCGAATTTCTGGCCACACCGTTCTCAGCCAATCTTCCACTACAACTGTAGATACAGAGGCAGCTTCTCCAGAAACTTTGCCTGCCACAATGTTATGACGATTCGGAAATCGTTGGATTCAGCTGTCGGAACATTTATTGTCTGTTTTCCCATAATTTTCCCAAAATCTTCTGCATCTTCCTTCAAAAGTGATCCATTAAGCGGTACACTACGGGCTCTTTGACTTTTGAAGCATTTCAAAAGCGCAGTATCGATATCTTGATATGAAGATTTTCTAATTTTCTTCTTTTTGATTCTGTTTGATTCGAATTCGTTTATTATTTTCTCCCTTGATTGGTGGTATGGTGGAAATAGTGGAATGTGGTAATTCAAATTCTTTACAAGTGATGCATTTGCTTCTCCGCTTTCAAGTCTACACACAATATTGAATTTTTCCTCTACACTTAAAACTTTACACTTTCGACGCGATTCCATGACGACGCATCAGTGACATCATACATAATATACACTTGGTAGCTACGGGATGACTGATTTACTTACATGTTTTAGAAATCGGTAATTCGCTGAAGAAATATACATACACTGTATTTAATCCAGACTGTCCTACGGTGCGATATTCTGGGGATCATCTAGCTTTTCCCAAAGAGCATTTGTGTTACAAAAGCGAATCATAAGATAATTGTAAATGTGGCAAGTAGAACTCCTTTTAAATCGCTGTTTCAGGATGTTATAGTCTTATCGTTGCCCAGTTTATACATTTATAAATTGTTTTTTTTTATAGCAATAATAAACATTACCGTCGTAATTTTGATATTTCCAGTAGTATGTAACCAGTAACGTCAATACGAGTTTATCAGCCAGCCTGCTAAGCTTCCTCAGGGCTGATTTCATCTAACTGAGCCTTGCCCTACTTGCCTATATAGCGATATGTGATTGTAATGCAAAATATTTTGTTCCTTTTACCTGTATTTTACTTGTATTTGTGTTTATAATTTAAGCTCTATAGACTCATGTCTTCATTTTTCTTTACCTATTTGCTGCTTTACCTATTTGTGGTTTTTTTTTCACCTCTTGCAACCGGCTTTTCCTCGGTCTTCCTGTACTTTTTTCCTTCGGATCTTTCTAAAAGTGCTTGTCTTGCAGTTTTTTGAGCATTCATTCTGGAGACATTTCCAAACTAACTGGCGATCCGAGCTTCGCAACTTGCACAATATCTGGACACTGGTAAATTTTTATTTGTTTCTCTTCTCCATATTCTCTCAGTATCATCTTTAGAATATCTCACCCAAATTTCTAATTTACTGCCGGATCAAATTTGTTGTACACGTCTGTTAGTTACTTATAAATTTAAATTACATTTTATTTATTGCACGGTTACATTATCAGAAGAGACTAACCGAAATATCGACGAGCTCTGCCTTCGAGTTACTTTTTGATTCTTCCTCCATCTCGATTTTTGTCGTAGGAATTACCCAACTTTACAAATTGTTGATGAGATGATGGGGTACCTACCTCTTTATAATAATTTATTTTTGTTTTTCCTTCTGGAAAAGCAATTTTCCTCTCGGCATTTTTATTAACTGATATACTTCGATAATACATACATACATATACATTTAAAAATAAATGAATTTTTGAAGATGTTTAGAGGCTTTTTACACTGCAAGGTAATACCTGGTTTTGTAGGAAATTTTGTTGTATTTATAGATGTATACAGCAGGTACTTCCCCTACATATCTAGAAGTTGTGATATTGACAAAACAATGTCTCTGCTATTCCTTTACGTTCAGAAATCTATTTCTACGTAAATTCTAACTTATGTATACTGTTGCTAAATGATGCATATACGACCTGTATCCTTTATATCTTCAAAATAAAATCCGCCATTGAATTGATTGAAATTAATAATTCATAATTTGTGATATTTATATGTCGCGCATATGTATCAATTGTCTGTAAACTCTCACGCATAAACCCACAATGAAAAATGTGCCATTAAAGAAACGTTCCTCTGCCATTTATTTTTGGAACAAATGTGTACTTAGAAAAAATCTTGAATAAAAAAATCTTCAAAAAGTTGACTCATTGCTCATTATTGAGTATGATTAGTTTAATTTAGAACATAGATTTGCGGATACTATTATTTAGAAACCTGTTATTAGAATAAAATCCCACTTAGGCACGTATCTCTTCATACATTATACATGTGTTCATTTTGGAAAGGTGTTCGCTCTTATTGTGTAAGAATTTTATTAATAGTAAACGGTATTTGTTAACACATTATTTATGTATTCTGTTTTGCAACTGTATTTTTACGTTTGCAAATATAGCAAGCTGTAACGGTACAATTCAATTAGATATCAGTTAGGATTAGGTATATTGTTATAATTATCTTTTATACATTATACCATATCTATTGCTGAACCCGACAAACAAGCCATTGTTTCCGCGCTAATTACAATAACACAAATTTTTAATTTAAAAAAGATATTAATTTGCTTGGAAGATTTCTTAGAATTAATTTTTAATCTTTTATATCATGTAAAATGTCGAACTGTTTCGAATTAATTAAACATCAATTCACATTTTACTAAATCTGATGGGCTAATTACAGCAGAGTTACGACTAAACTCTATGTAATGTAATTGCAAACCGTATTATTATAGTTACTTGGTTATATGTATAATAATCAGATTAGAGTACTATGAAACCTTGCTCCCTCACAAATGCGGAACAAACAATATAAATAATGAATCGCGAATCAGTGTAATATTTTATATACTCACTCCACAAGCTCAATATTTGTCGCAGTTATTAAATTTGCTATATTATCTATGTGTACGATAAAAGCTATATTTAATATTCATATAGAGTACAATTCCGATAGTAATTGAGCTATCGACTCCATCTCGTATACATATATGTATCTAATAATGTAAAACTTATTTAGAAAAAATAATCTACTGATTTACTTCCCTAGATAATATAAGAATAAAATCTACTTATAAAAAATTTGTTATTCCAGTATATTCAGTACATCCGTCGTTTATAGAAATACAAAACTTGTTTTGGTGTATATTCATCATTTATAATTTCCAATTTTTTTTGTTAATGTTAGAAACATTTTGTCAGTTCCAGTTGAAGAGAAAGTTGCTATTTGCTATCACCATTATTAGTTTCAGTATAAATGTCTTCTTTAATTATTAGATCTTACGTGGTATTTTAAAACAAGTTCCATTAAATGACTTAATAGTTATCTACGACTCTTTAAGTGTTATGTTGATTTCTTCAGTTAATAATCATACACGATGACCATGACAGGACGGATAAAGATGAAACCTTTCTTTGTGGCGTCCCTTTATAGGTTTCTCTAAAATATTTTTGACCAAACTGGTTACTGCGTCTCTATGACAATAAGTCAACATCTGCAAAGATTGACATTTTTGAAAAATGAATGGTAGAACTAACACGCGTTTCAGCAATTGTTTCCGTGAACAAAAGTTGCAACAAATACTTCAAACAATATCGTTAATAGAACATGTTCAATATGGAAACCATTCATAACATTCTGTATTGAAAGAAAATATTAACTGAAATCAAATACGAATCTTAAGAAGTTTGATCACATTTTAATCGACTAGCATTTAATATGCAAACGGAAAACGTCAAAGTTTATAAGGCCTATGTAACTAAAACAATATGGAATTCTACAGTGAAAAAGTTGCAGAAAATGTATTAGAAAGATATTGGTATAAAATTTAATTCGTTCGCAGACATATGTTTTAAAGAAGCTAGGTTTGCATATTGCATAAAAACGAAATATTGTGAACTAAAGGCTAAATTGTGGAATGACGAGGAACATCAAGGACTTCAAACGAAGTTCTACCATGTTAATCTGAAGGAGCAGTAACGTCCCTAAATACTAGATTGAATATTTTAAAGAACAAATGCACGGTATGAATACTAACCGGATTGAATATAATCGAATTTTTTCAAAGACAAATCCAGGTGAGTCAAAAAACTATGTGATAGCAAATATCTAATACAAAATTCAGATCTCAATATTTGTCCAGTAATATGATTGAAATTACTCTTTGGAAAACTGCAATAAACTCTCCTTTTTGGTTCCACATCTCTTTTTCAGAAAACAAAATTCTAAAGGATGGCTCTGAAAGAATGTCGCAATCTATCTAGGCTGAGATATAAAGAGAATAAAAATCACAAAACATTATAATAAAGTGTAACAGGGGTTACTGGGAAGACAACAATTTGTTAGCGTCTTCCCAGTAACCCCTGTTACACCTAACGTAGTACGCTAGTACTTCCTTCTCATTATAATAAAGCCTCTGCAGTCAATGAACTAAGTAAAGGAGGTATAAGCGACCAAACACTAATTAAAATCGCAATGCACTCCAGTTCCAAATCGCTTAAACCAAACCTTACTTTTAATTGGACAGTGAACATGATAGTTGAGACATTGCGAGGAAAATATTCAAAAATAAAGTAAACATCATAAGCTCTTCTCGAACCGAATTACACGTGAGCTTATTTGTTAGTTCCGGATAATTGTAAGTGATCTATAATTCAATGGTGTTATGCAACAAAGAACCAGACATCACTAAAAACATATAAAGTTGGTTCCCTGTTGCATAACACCATTCAATTAGTACAATTTAAACAACTTAGAGTTTGTTTTTATTTGCGAAACAGTTGTTAAGAGAGATAATGCGTTCCTTACTACTGCAGGCTCTTATAGAGGAAATACATAAGGTTATATTTCATTCTGAAACTGTAAACTTTAATTTATTTAACTAAAATCTTGTTTCCCTTACATTTGCAAGAAAATTTTTCGATTTAAATGTGTAACAGTATTCTGCTGCGTTACCAGCAAACAGAAGTTTAGAAGAAACTGACGTTGTAATCAGAATTCATGTCCTCCCAGAGCCCTTTAAATAGACGGTTCTGGAGATTTTATGTTATCAGTAATTCTAACCAAAAAGTTAAACATCCTTTGCAAAAGCCTCATTCTAATTTGTTCATTTCAAAAATTCGTTTCTTCTACATGATGTCCTCACCCTTCGTTGTAGCTTTTAGTCCTTTACAAAACAAAGAGTCATTTTGATGTCATTTAAATGAAACTATTACATAAATTTGTCAGTCACGTTAATTATTTATACAGTAGTGTGCGAATTAATGTGAACGCATTATTATTTTTAAAATTCTATTGTTTTTCGTACTTGGCAACCCGTTTATGTCATTGTAGCGACCATTTTGTTTCATAGTTCTGACAGTCAGTGAGTAATAAGACGTGTCACGCTATAGACGCGTTGCATTTTGGTTTTCTGAATTACTTTATTTTTGGTGAACTAGGTCTGTAGTAGACTTTAATTTTTGAAGATGGATATTAGTCCCAAAAGGCGCACTAAAATTGTTACCTTGAGTGAATACACATCAATGACTCAACGAGATATTGCCAAGGAGTATAATGTTAGTTTAGGAGCGGTAAATAAGATATTGAAGCTTAACAGGGACACTGGGACTATTGAGGTGAACAGAAAAGGGAAATGTGGAAGAAAAAGACAACAGCAAGAGATGAAGCTTTTTATAATAAGAGAAAGTAAATTAAACCCTAGAAAAACAAGCCAACAACTTCAGCAAGACTTAGCACACGCTGGAGTTATTATTCATAACTCCACTATTCGAAAACGACTAGACGACTAGAAGGTGGAAGAAAAACAGTGAGACCTTCAAAGAAACAATTGTTGACTGTACATGATGAAAAAGCGATATGGTTGCGCAAAGAAATATGCGACCTGGACTGTCGTACATTGGAGGAAAGTGTTGTTTTCAGATGAGAGCCATTTTTTGGATAGGCAGCTCATTTTGACCAAACAGTTAAACATCCGTTAAAGAAGATGTTCTGGGGTTGCTTTTCTTATAATGGTACTGAATCCCTTGTGGCAATTCAAAGTATGATGAACTCACAAAAATACAAAGACTTATTAGATCGTAGATTGGAGCTGAACTAAGAAAAGTTGACGCGATTGTTATGTGTCCAAGATGATGATGAAATATTTAAAGGATAAAAGATATCATCCCTTGAAAGACCTGGAAACTCACCGGATCTTAATCCTATTGAAAATTTGTGGGCAATCGTAAAAGCTAGATTACGTAAAATAGATTGTACAAAAAAAAACCAAACTCATTGAGGCTGTTATCCGGATATGATGCCGGGACCAGGAAATAAGTGAAATATGTAAAAAAACTTATTGATTCCATGCCAAAACGTGTTCAAGAAGTTATTAAAGCCAAAGGAGGACATATTTCATATTAAAACAACTTGAATTGTATTGATTTTTCAATATCATTTATGTGTAACCAATAAACGTTTATTATTAAATTATCATTGTGTTCACATTAATTTACACACTACTGTAACTTGTTGTATAGCGGTATTCTAGTTTACACATGTTCAAATTAATTGATAGAGTATGTAATTTTGCATCACATGGTTTGGAAATATATAAAATTTTCAACTAAAATAAAAAATATAGTCAAGAGCTTAAGTTAATTAAATTCATTCTTAAATAAAATTATTATAAATGACGCTTAAAGTATCAATATTCGTTGATTTTCTTTTTGATATGTGCATATCGTTTCGTAATTTGTGCATAGATAAAACAGTCTCAGTGGCTTCATTATGTGAAACAACGTATTGGCGGTTATAAATGCGTTTCTTTAAATATTGCTTAGTTTGATCAATATAACATTTGTTACAGTCTTGCAGTCTAATGCTGCATTAGACCCCATTTCTGACGTTTTTGCTGACATGATGTTTTCGTTAACTTAATTTTTATTTTTAAACTGGGAAATAAGTTATTATTAGGTATAATTAAACGAAAACGATCCACTTTAAATAAGTCGATTAATGTATCTTAAAATACGATGGGATTGCATCCCTAACGCTTTCTTACACTGTAAAGGGCATCCTATTAGGTATTACTCGTGTGTGAAACACGTTATTATGCAGAAGCTAAATATCTTTGTTTAGTTTTCCTTTTTTTTCCGATATAAATGAATACTCTATCCTTGTCTTTACGGCGTAAGTACAAACGCACATGTACATGTGCAGTACGCTAATGTATTTGCATCTCTGCATCATTTTGAAGTAGTGGAGGACCTTTAAAATGGTTATATCGGATATGCCAAAACCAAATTTTCGCCTTTTAGATTACTTCTTTTGTCGCATATTTGTTATTTTTTTACTAAAGATATCTCCATTATGGCTCAAGACAATTTCCCTTAGTTAGTTTTCTCCACACACAGTGAGTTCTCTTGGCGTAACGTACTAGATGAAACTATCTATCTGATTATGTCATTCACATTATGCCACCAAGCAAAAAGTCTGTAGCCAAGATAACTATAACACAGCCACAACAAAAATTTCGTGGGTGTGGAGATCAGACCATGTTTACTATATGTTTTTGGGGTTTCTGAATCTGAATCCGAGATCAAAAAACCCCATCGCGTTAAGGTTTTGGCATAACTTCAAAAAATCCCATAATGTAAGATATTTAACACTGTAACATTTTGGCCCCATTACCTCATAACCCTAGTACTCAATAAGTACTCGTAGAAAATATATATTGTAGCTTAGCGTATTTCCAAAGCTTTTATTATTTATTCTTGTCCCCCTGAAATTATTATTGTTTCAAGATTTATTTAGTCATCGGATTGTAAGCTGGGAATCAGATATTCCTGTTTTTTTTCTAATAGATCATTTGATTTAATACTATGTATGTACTTTTTCTGGTGCTACCTGAAGAACTGTATACATACACTTTATCGGTCAGTAAGCGAAATGCACTAAATGATCGGTTTACAGAGAAGAATGAAGAAAGACCATGGATGGTAGAAAATACAATCAGACCACTAGCATGTACAATTTTCAAATGTTCAGAACTGAACGGTGACAATATTCAATATTTGCCACAATAAATTTTTGCAAAAATTTGTTTCATTTACATTGGATTTTAGAATTCTAAATAAAGTAAAGTGGTCAACTGGATTTCTCATATACTTTTCGCCATACGTAAAATATAAGTCACTTTACCACAGTTTTTTGTCCTTTTACTATGTAGTACTAAGTTGCAATACTACCGATATTATGTGCAGAAGTTTCTCCTCAACTAAGCAAATTGCCACTATTATCATACTTTATTTTCCGAAAAATGGTTGTGGTTTTCAATCACTGATACCTAATAATAGACTCGCAAAGCAATCTGTATACAAACACACGAGCAAGAGAAGCCCAACACCCTTAATTTGGACTTTATTACATTTCAGAGTTTGTATATAAATATGTACATTTGTAACAGAATATGAGGAATTTTGCAATGTGCCCATTTATTTACATACAATAGTTTATTTGAAACTCTATGCAAGCATTATAAAAAATGTTTCAGTACTCTGAACGCAAGCAATAAAATATGAGCAATTATCATTGAAAAAAAGAACGAAGGTGTTAATTTCAAAATTACCTATGTCATATTTGCGTCTTTTCCATTGTTTTTTTGCATACACTAAAGCAAATTGTTGTCATTGTAAAATTACTTTTAACGATCTTTTGTTAATAATCGACTTTAAGGTGGTGTAATTTCTGTTCAGAACATTCAACGTCCAGAATTCGTTCGTACTGCTATTAACTAAAAATTAAAGAATGCACGCACTGGAACCGGGCATGTCTGCCCCATTTCAAGTAGTTCGAAGGCGTCCGCGTCGCTTTAGAAGTCATCGCTTCGTGATCGCACTGATTCGAGACATCATTCGTGAGATTTGTTCTTGTTTGAGTGGTATTTTCGTGTTAAAATTGAACTTTGTCCACACCACGAAGACGTCGTTGAACCCGACTAAAATCATACTCGTTAACAACCGTCCGCAAGTAGAGCCCATCGAGCAGGGTGTACAGATAACTGAATTACCACCGGATACAGAGGAATTACCGCCGTTAACGGGGGAAATACCGCAACAAAAAAGTGAACAATCCGATCCGTTCGCGGGGATTCTAGAGAAAATGACCGCTGATAAAAATCTCATATTGGGATACGTCCACGATGGATATAAAATACTGACAGAACGCATTACACCAGCTTTAAGTCGATTGGGCCTATTAACTTTGGCTTTTTGTGTTGTTTGGCATCAAACTCTAACACAACTGATAGTTTATCCTATTTTCAGATTACTTTTTGGGACTCTATACCCCGCCTACGCATCATATAAGGCTGTGAAAACGAAAAATGTCAGAGAATATGTAAGTGTAGTATGCTTTTTATTGTGTATCCTGAGCTTTTGTTTGTTTCTTCTTTTTTTGTAGCTTGATATATGTAAGTAGATGTAAGGGAGAGCTTTTGTAAATAGTACATACATACTTTTTTTTTCGACGTGTGTTCACCATGCGTCATTAGAACTTCTCTTTGTACTTTGTGTTAAAACGCCTAGAGTGTCTTGGTGGTTCTATTTATGTTGCACGTGGCACGCATGCTTTCAGTGTCTTTCCTAGCCCGATGGAAATAACTACGGATAATTAAAATGTTACATACAGTAAATTCAATACTTGCAGACATGTGGGGGTTTCTAACAAAGAAGATCGTTGGTATTAAAATTAAAACGTGTTTAGTTTAAGTTAAAATTCATAAACTTACATACATTAGAACGGAAAAGAAACAAAGCTAAATATTCCCGTTGTTGTATCTAGTACTAGATGTGCTACAGAATTAAAAAGATCGATGCTTGTTTTATACGTATGTACTATTATGTACTAGTTTGACCTTGCGTTACGTATTTTTGTAATACATAGAGTACGTTATAATGTTACGAATATATCAGCCTCTTGTTCTTTTGACAGTACATCGATTTTGGATCTTGTTATATTAAAAAAAACATTTTGAAATTTCGTAAATTTTTACGGTTATTTTAAAACGTATTTAACTAGTTAGTATAACTTTGCATTTTGTACTTGTATAATGTAATAAAAAAATTGCAGTGTTAATAAATTACTTCCTTTGTTAACTAGGCATATATGTTTCTAAATTGACAATTTTGTTTGCTACAAAGTTCTTATTTTTATAATTTTATAATAAATAATTTATGTATTATTAAATTGTATTTTTAAAGCATTAATATTATTAAATACCAAATCAATAGGTAATGGTTATTTTTGCGCAAAACCACAAACACATCGACTATCACGACATTTATTTGCGCAAGAAAATAGTTTATTGAAAATGTGTACGCAAGGCCTCTCCTGCTTATTTAAGAGTAGACCAGGACTCAAAGCAAAAAGTGATTTTTTTAGATAAAATGTTTATTTGATATACATATTTTTTTTACAGACTAATACGTGCCGATATTAAAATATATAATCCATTTCGTCTAAAAAATTTTATTTAAAAATTCGTAAATTCGTAAAATTTTAAAACAACGTAGATATTCTTACGGACTAACCCACACAATGATGGAGGTAGCAAGATATAATTGTTTGCTTCTAATTGAGAGAGTACCTTTGTAGCAGCCATACATTTTCTAGTCACATTGAGAGGATCGGGCTGGTCATGTAATTAACTAGTGTTCCTCTTCTTATTTTATTTTTACTGTCGTTTTTCCATGGCTAATTTGTCATATTACAATTATATCTAAAAACCTCACCTTTCATAAAGACAAATATTAAATATCTCAGAAATTAACGAGTGTAGATATAGGGAGTGGTTAACAAAAATGAAAGTGGATACAGTGTCCTTTCCTAACTTAATATAAAATACAATATAAAAAGTTGAAAAAATAAGTCATTTGTGTTTTGAATCGCCCTGTATACAGTTTTCACAATATTAGTAAATATCACTTTACTATTAAACTGTAATATACTGTAATATAAAGAACGTTATTCCAGTAAAAAAAATTATTTCAAGCTGTTTCGTATGGAACACATAGGACGTTGAACATGCATTGATTTTCAGACAAAATTGACCATAACTTCTGAAATGCTCTATATCTACCTCAATAAAATCTTATATCAAAAGTATGCGGAAGATCCATTTAATCTAAATTTGAAATAATATACAAGGTGTTTAAATTAAAGGGGTGATCGCCCAGGTCATTTTATACAAAAAAGTTTCTATAAACATAGGTCCGCAAACGCTTCGTTATCGATCTACAGCGTGTTGAAGTTTAATTAAAAGAAAACAGTAAAAATTAAATTTTCCAAAACGACTTGAGATATCATAATGAAATTTTAGGCGTGTTAATAGCTGTGGGAGACACATACTTTGCAATACAACACGATGTTTTAGTCGTACCAGTGGCACGCGTATTGGCGCGTCACAGGCTATTTTTCAAGAAAAAATAGGACGCCGCTGATTTCTCTAAAAATAAAAAATGTTTTTATTCTTTGTTCAATTGTGAAGAAAAAAGCTCTCTTAACTTTTTATCGTACGACGTACCGTTTTTTAGTAAAAAAACATTTTAGTGCATGTCCATTTATTACAGAAAAAAAATTTAAAGAACAAGGGTTTTATGCAAAGGCAAAAACAAATATTTTACCAAACCAACAATTTTACCAACCAAAATTTACAGAAACTGTGCAAAGTGACCACCTCGAGCTTGGATGCAAAAATCCAATCTTCTCTTCATTGACTGGCGAACTCTCTTAAAAACACCAGGATCGGTTTTAATTGAGTTGCACCCAGCAATGATTCGATTTCTTAAGTCTTCTACGTTTTCCAATGGAGTAGCGTACACCAAGGACTTCAAATGGCCCCACAGGAAAAATTCCAGGGGATTTAAGTCCAGAGATCGTGCAGGCCATAAGTGATGTCCACCTCGGCCAATCCAGCGATTTCCGTATGCTTGTGTTAAGAAATCACGAGCTACTTCACTAAAGTGGGCTGGTGCGCCATCGTGCATATACCACATTGCATCTCTAATTGCTAATGGTACGTCCTCCAGAAATCCAGGGAGCGTATTTTCCAAAAAGTTGCGATACACCTCTCCGATAAGTCTCCCTGGTAAAAATACCGGTCCAATTAGGCAGTCACCCACAATCCCAAGCCAAACGTTCGAAGAAAACTGACAATTTCATGTGCATTTTCGTCACACCATACATGGTTATTATGGAAATTGCGTATTGCATTTCTTGAAAAATTCGCTTCATCGGTGAACAGATTTATCATCGGGAATTGAGGGATTTGAACCATTTTGTGCAAAAGCCATTGACAGAATGCAATGCGAGGAGGAAAATCAGCAGGAAGAAGTGCTTGAACGCGTTGTATATGGAATGGATACAACAAATTTTCCTTCAGAATATGTTAAATACTCCCATTACTTACATCCAAAGCGTCAGCAATTTTTCGAGTAGAAGTACCTCGATCTTCTTCAATGTCTAGCACATCCTCTTCCAGCTCTACCGTTCTTGCTGTTCTGGGCCTTCCTGCTCCTCCATTTCGTCTTAATGTGCCTGTTTCATAAAGACGCCCCGATGAATACTTTCGAAAGTTTTTCTATCAGGAGCAATACAGCCAGGAAATCTTTCAGTATAGAACCGCGTAGCTTCTAATGCATTGCCATCAGCAAGTCCATAAATGTAGTGCATATCGGTCATCTCGGCATTCGTATTGCGATTCATTATAAGGAACTTCAACAAATTCGACACATACAAAATTATTACTCACGAGACTCATTCAATATGTTATTCAATATGTTAGTGAATAAAACAGGACTGTTTAAAAATATTTTTTTGTACTCGCTTATCAAAACCTGTCATTTCACGATTCGATTTGCGTGCGGAAAAAGTCACTTTAAGCACGAGTGCGTAAAAGTAAAGTTGGTACTTCCTTGAACTTGATTAATTTAGTGACATTTTGAAATTATAAATCCCTAACCTTAATAATATGGTCATAAACGCTAACGTATTTAACAATTTGTGTGTATTATTATTATTGTTCTCGTAGTTCTCGTATTCGCCTTCGGCTCGCGCTTTAAACTGGTCACTCATTCGCGAAATATGATTTCACGCACTTGGTTCGTAAATAACTATTGTACGCATGATAAATGGATATGCACTAAAATGTTTTTTTTTACTAAAAAACTGTACGTCGTACGATAAAAAGTTGAGAGCTTTTTTCTTCACAATTGAACAAAGAATAAAAACATATTTTTATTTTTAGAGAAATCAGCGGCGTCCTATTTTTTCTTGAAAAATAGCCTGTGACGCGCCAATACGCGCGCGCCACTGGTACGACTAAAACATCGTGTTGTGTTGCAAAGTATGTGTCTCCCACAGCTATTAACACCCCTAAAATTTCATTATGATATCTCAAGTTGGTAACAAAGTGTGAAGTGAGATATCATATACAGGATGCCCGGATTTCGTAGGGACAACATGGGTAACTTTTTATTTGAAGACAGAGAGACGGTTAAATTAGCAAAAAGGTGTAGATTCGAAAGCTCACTAAGAATGCATTTTCAAATTTTACTTGTCACGTTTCATTTGTTTAATATTGAAGAAAAACTGAAATCTCCTAATTTCTTTTATTTGCCATAACTTTTTTATTACTTGAGATATTAAGATGCGGTTTGAAGCAATTTAAATTATAATCTAAATACTTTGATTGGCGCTTAATAAAACAAATTTCTCTTGCGCAAATTTTTAGTAATATCACCTAACCTCAAAATTTCAAATTGGAACAGTGCAATTTTTGTGGCTGTTTTAAAAGGAGATTTTTTTCTGAATGCAATCATGTATCGCATGATATGGAAATTTTCTCAAAATTTGGAAAATTAAGCTTATTCTGATTACGGGCAGACATCACAACTTTTTTTTATCGTGTTATCTGTGAAAACGACACGGTTGTCATGATACGAATCTGTTAGAAGTGTCAAAGTTATTATTTCAATTTATAACGGATAATTTTGAAAACTATGATGTATTTTGTACGTATATCAAAAGTTTGAAGAGCGTAAAACGTCTTCAAATAAAAAAGTTACCCATGTTGTCCCTACGAAATCCGGGCACCCTGCATATAGGTATTGCAGGGTATCAGTGCTATTTCATCTAGTATGAATGCACAATCTCTTTCTTGATTCTAGAACAATTCAACTTTTTGCCTTAAAAATTGAAAAACTTAGATAATAATTGCACTATCACGTTTAAGATTTTCTAATCTTCTCTGTAACGTGAAGGTAATGGGTAACCTTACTTTAGTAATTGATTTTACCTATTGTTTCCGCAATTAAACTTCAATTTTAAGGGTTTTGTAATTGTCTCATTGAACAATTTTTGAAGTTTTATACTTTTTTCTGTTGTTTTCTTAGAATTAAAATATTATTTAGTCATCTAGTAGAATAAATAATTGTCTCAATAGGTTAAATTTATTTGCTCCTTTATCAGTTTACTTCTGCTTCAGTTCTTTTGTTTGTATTTATTATTCGCATTTATCAATTACCTTTTATACTCAAAAATTCCTCTGCATTTCTTTGAAAAATATATTTTTCGTACCTTTTCAGCATCTCATTTCTTGAGGGAATCAATATTATACTCTTTTCAGTCGATGATCCTGTTATTTCAGGATTAAGTGCAGCTCTTGTTAATGTTGTTTCCACCATTGACGATTGTAAATCAACAACTTGACCCAGCAAACGCAGTACCTGTGGTGGAAGCCAGAATTTAATAAGATAAGAAAACCAATAAGAAATTTGACTTGTCACCACTATCTTGTATAGAATCACTTGCGTTAAGTCTACAATAATTATAAAATAATCTTGTCGTTTACAATACTAGAGTTAATTTGTTTCGCCAACTTCATAATGAATTTATTGGAAGCTGTACTTATTACGTAGGAGCGAATACTTCTTCCTTTATTTCACAAGTTTGTTAAATGTTCGGTCATAAAACATTTTTGTTGCCATAAGTGTCATGAATTGGTAGTGCATTGATAGTTACGAATTTCATAACTTCAGTAACTGTTGAGAAGGTATTTTACTAGGACAATCTCCTATTTATCTACTTTATAATGTACTACTACTATCTGCGTTCAGTATTGTTGTTATAATCACTTATGATCCATGATTATTTTTCCATTTATCAAATTTTCATGTTACAATTTGCATGTTAGGAACATCTTTCTTTCATAGAGTTTGCAAGGCGTTTTACACCACTTAATCACCGATCCATTCATGGCATACATATACTCACCCCATTACTGGATCATTGAGTGGATCATCAATGGATTCTATCTGTTTAAAAATTTTTAGAACTATAGTTAAGCTCTAGCAATGATGCAAAATCAATGACTCGCGTGTGGTCGCCTATTCCGGTCGTTTTTGGTTCAATGCTTGCTTCAATTTGTTGAATTGGTGTTGGTAGCGTTCCACATTAATGCTTTTGGCCAATTTTAGCAGTTCATAATACACAACACTTCTGATCCCACCAAATACACAGCATCACCTTCGAACCACGGATATTTGGTTTTGGAGTCGATGTGCCGGGTTGGCCAGGCCTCACATATGATATTATGCGTTGCAGTAAGCAGTTGCTCTTGGATTCTATTGCAATAATTTAGAACACTACAACTGGTCCAACAATATTCATATTAACTCATTTCCTTTTAATCTGTTTTTACATGATTTAGGATTTTATTATAATATTTTTTGGGTCGCAGTTTTAATGTTCAATTGATTTTATGTCGAATTAATACCTTGTGGATAAAATCAACAATAACAATATGTATTGAAATTGAATTTGCACGACAGCCTCATATTTATTTTTGGATGACGTCATTATATCTATTTTTATAGAAATGACAACCTGTATTCGTCGTTTAAAAAATAAAAATTACTGCATGTTTTGTCTTTATAAATATGTCGAAATGTATACGTCTTTTTAACAAAAATAACAGATGTCGCATGAAATAGCCACTAAAAACCATGTAAAAGTAGTGGACAAAAACAAAAGCAAAATGTTCTGCTATTTGAAAAATCTGGAGAAAGTTTTCTTGTTTTATGAAGCCATTAAGTTTAGCTTATTGCATTCCTTGGGCAGTTTTAGACACTGTCGTGCAGCTTGTAGCATACGACCTATAATTAGAAGTATCATCTGCACGCTCCTTCCTGCATTTTGCTCTCTGCATATATTTCTTATGTCTGTTTCAGGTCAAATGGATGATGTACTGGATTGTATTCGCACTATTCACTTGTGCGGAAACATTCACCGATGTCTTTCTTAGTTGGTTAGTATTGATTAGATTTATTTGTTTTTCATGTGTACAATAGATACATATAGAGTCTTACATTTACTTTTTAATATTTAATTTTGAAATTAGTTAGTTTCTTCCAGGATAGTTTGACTGTTATGCAGTATAGTAAAACCCCGATTACTGCAGAATGGAAGAGACTATATAAAACAACCTTAACTAACTAAACATCGTTATCTTATTATATTTTATACTTGTATGAAAGTTAATTGATCCACAGGGCTCTGTGTTAGGTGTTACAGCCCCTTTATAACTTAATTTAGTCGAATTTAAAGCAAACTTTAAATAATTTATTAGTCATTCTTTTCCAGGTTCCCATTTTATTACGAAATAAAAATTATATTAGTTATATGGCTTTTGTCTCCAGCGACAAAAGGTTCTAGCATATTGTATAGGAAATTTGTACATCCCATGTTAAGTAGTAGAGAACAGGTATGCATTTTGCCGTTGAAAAAAAATGAGTTTGTTATCATAATATTCTATGATTCTTGTTAGGAAATAGACGAATATATCTCTAAAGCCAAAGAACAAAGTTACAAACAGGTTCTAGATCTAGGGTCCAAGGGTGTTAATGCTTTGATGCAAACAGCGATTAAGGTTAGTAAACAATTAATATGATATGTATTTAGCACTTCATCTTGTAACACATATGCATTTTTTAATCTATTTAACTCCCCCGTCTAACAAGCTTTTTTTTTCTTTTTTTGTCCCACATTATTTTGCACAGAACCTAAATCCCGCCTCCTTAATGCCGTCCGTTTCCGATTCTTCACTTATCGATAAAGATCGCTGCGATGGGGTACAAAGATCGCATTCTGCTCAATTTCTCCCGGAAGAATCAATGTCTGAAGAAGACGATGAAATGGACCATTATGAAAACGTTGTACCGCAACCTAAACTTACCACAAAACCTCCTAAGACTAAATCAAAGGTAGCTACTAGAAAAAGCGCTAGAAAATCCACGAAGACTGAGTACTGTGAATATAGCGACTGACAGATCTGAACGATCAAAGGCAGCTGTAGTTAATTTTGTATATTTTTAATGTGTTGTGTTACCATTATTATTTATTAAATTTTTTGTCATATAATTTGTATACGGTTTTATTGATTGTATTTGCATGAATTCTTTTGACAATGTTTTTAATAAATAAATACATAAAGTCAATAATGTTTCTCGTAAATTTTCTGTCATATAAAATACAGAAAAATAACTTTTAAGACAATAAAGTGTAAATATTAATTGATCAGATTTAATTGGTATTTTTAAAAAGTTTACGTATTTTAATTTGCAATGTTTGAGCTGATTTAAGATTTTTTGTTGTTTGATTTTTTTGATTTGTATTCTTTTACTTGAATATATGTAGTGTTTTAGTTGGATTTTAATTTTTATTTTTCCTTAATTTATCCATCTATACAACCTATTTTTGTCCTATTTATTACAAGAAGAATAACTGTGGTTTAGTGCAACATCACATTCATTTAATTTGTTGGTCTCTCCAAATGCACCAATACCAATGCTCGATTTTTTTTCTTTCTTTTTTTTTTCTTCGTCTTTAGTAGCAATTTTCACTAATCAATCAATCGATAAAAGTTAAGGTATACTCGCAATTAGGGAGACCACTTCATACATACTAAATTATTCACGTTATTAACACTTTTAATTTATTGTTGTGAATCGTTAACAAATACTTAATTCTTTTGAAAATGGAAGACAAATTACTTTTGGATTTAGTAATATACAAAACTAATAATTACGACAGTCAAGAAAAGCTTTACTTTAAAAATATCTACGAAGTAATTTATTTAATCAATACCTTAAATACATACTTATTATTTTCGTATCATACAATTACTTTAAACTCTTTAAAAAAAAAATTTTATTTTAAATTTGGTTTATTTAGCATCTTGCATTTTTGCAAGCCTTAATAGTTTTTCACTAGTTTCAAAATTCAAACGAATTCACTTTAAAACTAAAAGCAAGCCATGTTTAATTCAATATTATCACCACAAAGATGATGACCTATCAGCAGAAGAATACATTACAATTACATCAATTGCGGATATTATTTTTATGACGTGGAGCTAAATTGCTTTTCGAGAAATACTTGTACATTTAGGTGCAATTGTGTATTTATTTTGTTAGAAATGCATCTTTAAATAATATAATCTTTTGACAGAAATTTATAGATTACCTACATAACGTTTATTATTTTTTGTACTATACAAAATTACGAGACTGTATGCTACCAGGAGTTCTAGTAACTGCTTGTAAACGGTTCTGTATGCTGTTGATGACAGCTGTTTTGAAACCTTGTAAACATTCGCCACACTCTTCCAGAAGTACAGGTGTATTGTAACTTCTGCGGTTTTGGTACACGTCCATGAACTTGTCTTCCCGTCCTCTCCCAGACATGTTCTGCTGAACCACAATTCCGGACCATGCATTCATTTGTTGTACGAGCCAATCTTATCGAGATAGGCCTCCACAATTCTGGCTAATGCGTCATGTATTCTTGTGTTATATCCATCGATTCCAGTCAAACAAGGTATAATATGATTTTGCAAATTTTTTGTTAGATCAGATTCGCTCTGAATGGTGACTATCGGTGTGTGCTGTTCAGCAGATATGCCTGTCAGTACGACCATCATAGGCAACCTTTTCAATAATATATGCCTATGACTTTCTTGAGGATTTCTTCAGTTCTCTTGCTTTCGACTTCACCATACAGACAAAATCTTTGTTTATGGGTGAACAATACTTTTACCTGCCAGATCCTCATTCTATGTGTAATTTACGTTAGTATCATTGACTTCCACCGTCTTCCATTAAAGCAATAATTTTTGCATATAAGTTGGTCATAATTCTTGATTAAACTTTAATATTCAAATATATTGCCTACAGCTAATGACTTTCTAGAAAAGACTTAATTACGGTATATATTGACAACTAATTTTGTTGTTAATAAATGATTAAAAAATGAAAATCTATAAATATAGAATAATGATCTACGAGAAATGACCATTGAATGATGGATTTTTTTGTGGCATATTGCATATTGGGGGTTGTCACAAAGGTGAACACTAGGGCTGGGCGATACCAACATTTTTGGTATCGCGTATCCAGACTAGTGCAGGTATCTATACTTACCGATATATCGATTTCGTCCACGCTATCGGTGTTGAGTACTGGCATCGCTGAAGTATCGACAGATATCGATGCTTTGTCGATAATGTTTTGGTATCGTTATCCTGGTATCGGTTATTCGATATTAATACTCTATATAGTATCATTGCCTAGGTATCAATACGTTAGTATTGGCATTATGGAATCGATGCTTTAGTTGTCTGATCTATTGGGAAATCGACTGTATAATTATTATGTCAGTTTATATTGCGAAGTTCTTCACTGGATCTCTTGGTGCAAAAGATTTAACTAAACAACAACAGGTGTTTAGTTAAATCGTGTTTGGTGTTTAGTGGATTGAAGTGTTTAGTGTTCAATTTATATTGTTAATTTTTTTATACTTGTGAAGTTGAAAAAAATACTCAACCTATTACTTCAACACTTAATTCAAGGAAACAGTAGCACAGAATACATTTGCCAATGATACCCTATCTGCTGGCCAAAATAAAGTAGTTGATGACAACTAAGGATGCGTAAAATTGATCCAAGTTCGCAATTATTTTAGTCCACTTTTGAAGTTGTTCCAATATAAAATTTATCTTCATAAATAACACAGATGATTTCTACTTAATTGAAAATTTTAAAGCTACACTGTGCCATTCATTATTCATTTTCTGTTTGTTTGCTATTTATGTTGAAGACAGGTTTGAAAACGATGGGATCTGCTAGCAGAAACAGTTGTCCAAATTTGTTGATTGCAAAACACAAACATATTGTGTGGAATACATATTTGGCTCTTAAGTCTAAAATTCTTCTTATGGCAACATAGGATAACCAAACTTACTTTAAAGTGTCAGATGTCGACTAAATTTTTAATGCTTCTGCCTCAGCAAGAGGCAAGAAATTTCCTGAAATTGTAATATTGATTAGATTGCATGATTTAGCACCATTAAACTTTTTCATTTGCGGTTTTCGTAAGGATAAAGAGTATGACTATGATTCCCAAAAGATTGATTGATTTTAAAGTACTATTTATCGTGGACTCATATACATAGACGATGTGCATTTGGGACCCTGCATATGACGCTTGAATTCATTGTGTATCACAGGAAAGGCAGCACTAAATAACCAAAAGACTTTAAAGATTTTAATATTAAAAAAATATATAGGTACATACATATACAGGTTTTTGCGTCTATAAGAAATTCAGCAAACTGGATCATTTTCCAAAGACATTGTCGGTATTGATTCACAGACGTTCAAACCGTTTTATTACAATGCCATAGGAAGATAGTCTGTCAGCCAAAGCTGAAGAAAGTTTATCAGTTACAGAAATTCTAAGTTGATCTCTTCGTGATTGTAGAGTTTAGTTTTTTCTTGTTCCTCAAAAAAGTTTTGGATTCTATATAATCATATACTTAAGAAAAAGAATTTTTGCAACTGCATATTGATTGCAGAATCAATCACTTAAAGATTACATATCTTTGTTGTCCTTTTTTCTTGTATTATTTGCTATTTCTTATAGTTTGTAGCATGTCAACATTCAGACCCACCATATCGGATTCTCTAAACCCGCGCTTCACCGCTAATCATACACTAAAACCAGATATGTTTACAAATTTAAATACGTCTGTATATACAGTCAGATTTTCCATCTTTGCCTAGTAGCCTTCATTGCTCCACTCCTCTCTACTTGGACTAACAAATTCAAAAGATCTAGCAAAAAAAAGTTTTTTCTGTTCTATCTATCACCCCACCTACTATGGGATAAGGGGAGATGAGTTCAAGAATTGGGGAACGCCTTTTACGTGTTGATCCTAATCTTTGTCTTGTCTTTAATCTGAGTCTTGATTTGAATAGCTCTACCATGAGTTGCGGAAGGGATAAATCCAGCAGTATCCAGCATTTTGTGTATAAGACTAACCCCACAAAAGTCGCGTATAAGTAAAAGCAATGGGACATTTCTCGGTCAGAATCCCAAATTTGAGGCAATCGTTCTTTTGCACGACCATAAATCTCTGATAGCTTTAACGACTGTATCTACCTTGGTCTTACGTCAGACAACTAATCATTACATTGCAGGAAATTCTACTTTAAATTAATTTTGAGATATGAACGCTATTTTTCTTGTTAGTTTTATATATTCTGTTTTTTTTTTCTGAAGGCCACGATCTTATCACCTCGATTGTTCTCCTTTAAATCCGGCCCTACCATAGACGAAACGAAGACTGCTTGTCCTACTTTATGACCATTTCGAAAATTGTTGCATATTTAGCATAAAAGTTAGTAGGTACTTAAAAATACAAAAATACTGTTTGAGTACAAGAAAATCATACCATAAGTAAACAAAATCAATCACACAACATCTTGAAGCTACTGAATTGCTACTCTTTCTCCCACTACAATAATGTATAGGCAATATATATTTCCTATAAATTAGTAAGGCTACATTATAAAGCTGAAATTGGCAAGCTACTTATTTCTTCGATTTGATCCCGCATTGCAACAGAGTTGCGATGAACTTCAGGGATGCTCTGCATGCTAATTTGCTAAGCAGTATTGAACTGGTGGAACGAGACAAGATTGGGGAAATTGATACTTTTAACTAAGTTTTCCGTAAAGACATTCCAACGTGTGAAAAGCAAACCATCTACAATTTATTTGATTTAGGCTCGTTTTATGAACAAACAACACTGATTAATAATCTTTACTAAACGTAGATTTAGATGATCCTAAACTAATCCTAATTAATCTTTACGTTATCCATTTTAAAAACATTAATTTCTTATTAAACGTAATGAAACCGACTTACTTTGTTTATACTAAAAAGTTATACCAAAATAGTTTAAAAATTATGACATCTTATGTTAGAATCATTCAATATTCAGAAATGTAATTTTTCTCTTATAATAATATTAAACTAAACGCGAAAGATTTAAAGCTCATCATACTTCAGCAACCCGTTTGCACGTTTTAACTTTTTTAAGTTTACTTTATAGAGAGCTAATCCACTTAAAATAGCATCTGTTCTTTGCTCCTTTAAACACAGCAGGTTTTGATTGATGTCTATATAATCTTAATTTGAAATTCTTTTCTTCCAAGCTATGAAAACCTACAAAACTTATTTATTTATAGACACGTTCATCGCTTTTTAATGAACAGGTGATACGTATTTTTAGAGATACGAAAATGTTCATACACTCTAATGAATAAATAAATTACTTGTCTTCCTCTTAATTTAAGTGAATGTCGTAAATACCTGTTTAGTACATTACTAACTAAAGACACGTCAAGTTTTGAAATATATGAATCTAATTGCTTAATAAACACTTAAATAATTACATTAATTACGCCCCATTATCGATTTATCCGTCACTGCACCTCATAAGCTTTAACGATAAGGTGCCTTTAATTTTACAATTTCAATTAAAACCAAGATGCCGTTCATTCGATGTGAAAATAAATCTATAACTTGTAGGGCGGTGGTGGTCTGGTAAATCAAATCAGGAAAAGTTACAGCCTCAGCGATTTGAGCGAACAAAGACACGAGAGGGAATACGAGGGTAACGAAGAGACTGATTCTTTAGCGGAGCCGAGAGTTGTTCGACGACGACACAGTCCCAGAAGGCACAGTCCTCGACGCCATACAACCACTTCCGCCATTTATTTTTCAGAGATCGACGTACGACACGACATGTTAGGGAATATACAGAAAGTAGATGATATTAGTTCTGGATATTCCAGTGGTGAACTTGCACATGCCGGCCATCCGGCTAAGATACAAGCACGTGAAGCTCTAGTCAGGACGGGTTCGATTGGTTCGTCCAAGTTGAAACCGACCAGGGTTACCAGATCGACAACGGCTCCCAAAAAAAGTACTGAGGTAAGCTAATAAATATTGGTTGTGGTGTTAGTTGTTTTCTCGAATAAAAATACGTCTATTAGGTATGATTGTTTGATTTTGATTAGATTGGGTCGAAATTCAGATTACAATTAGTGTTACGGACAAATTGGATAAATACACACAAATAAACATTATGAGCAGCATAGCATTTAGATTGAGAACATGTGTGAACTTATTAGTAGGGGTACCTAATAGTTGCGAGGTTGGTTAGATTTATGTTTGTTCATATCATCATCAAAACTATTGCATTCGTCCCCATAATGTAGGCATACGCCTGATGTTCAAGCTGCGAAACCTAAACGTCTTGAATTTATTACCATGGAACATCTCATAAAAATGATCATTTTTATTGTGAAAATCGCTCGATAAATATTTATTTAGCAGAGACCGGTCTACAATAAAGTTTACTAAATCCACAACAGATATCTTGCAGTAAGCATGGGTTAATTTTTGCATTACCAGGTAAAACGATTCAGTGAAACATCTAGAATCTAGAACAGAACAATTTTTCAAATTCTTTTTGATTTAATTTTCTAAACCATTTCTGGCTTTTCTTAATGATTCGGAAACTTGGGGCATCAGCTTGAAAGCTGCAGATACTTTCTGGAAAGATTCGGTATAATATAACCAGAGTAGTAGAGTGAAGAATTGCAGGATCAGTTATTAAATTTTCAGGTTTAGATATTTTTTGCAAGCATATTTTGCATATTAACATATTGACAATGTACAGGGTGGTCAGATAAGAATGCAAAGTGCTGTATCTCTGAAACTATTCGTCGTAGAGACTTGCGGTAAAAATTTGTAATACTAAAGTGGTCAAAAGAAGACCGTGGAAAATATTTTCAGATTTCCAAGATGGTCGCCAGGGGGCGTAACCGGCATCTTAAACATTTAAAGTGATTTTTCACTGAAATTCACCCAGTAAATGTTACCAAAAAATATATGCTTTATAAAGCTAAGCTTTACTCGAGTAATTTTTGTTTAACACATTTTGACGTATCTATTAAAATAAAGTGGTGGAGGATAATTCAATGTTTTTTTTAAATAGGGTAATTCTAGGAGAGATTGCCATAGAGGAGGGATTGCCTACGATGAAATTGTGGCTTTTCCGCCACATGTAGAAAGTGGCACACATGTAGAACACACACTACAGTGTGCCAACACAGAATGTGGCTTTTTACAATGGCGGAAAAGCCACAATTTCATCGTAGGCAATCTCTCCTCTATGGCAATCTCTCTTCGAATTACCCTAAACACCTGTAACTCCTAAACGACTGAACTGATTTTAACAAACTTGGTCTCATTGAAAAAAGCATTTATTGTTCCATCAAACCTATCTTACCTGTGATATGTCTATTTCTTAGTGATGCCGCTAGAGCGTGCTTTTTGATATAATAACAGAAAATTGCAAAATTTTTAAAAAAATTAGATACAATAATATGACTTTTTTGTCATAAAAATGTAGCGAAGTGATACCTAAATAGGCTAGTGAAAACCGTATTTCGATATCTTATTCGTAGCCTGAAATATCGCAGAAAGAAGATTTAGTTATCATATAATTTTAAAAAGACGCTATTACACCGGTATTTATTGTTATTTATTTGTGTTTTTTCAAGATTCAATTGCATAATTTATAATATTTAAATAATAAAACTATTCTTAGTTCAAAAAATTTAAAAAACGTGTGGGGGCATAATAAGACATGAAGATTGATTATGAAATAAAACTTAATGCATTCTTAAATGCTCGAAATGGTCTTCCATCACACTCAATGCATTGTTGGAGCCGCTCATGCGTAGACATTACAACAGCTTCAATTTCTGCTCTTGACAGGATACGAATGGCCTCTTGTTTTCGTATTTTCGTGGCGTCTCTCGTTGTTAGTGGAATTTGGTAAACAATATCTTTCAACCGGCCCCAGAGATAGAAGTCCAAACAGGTGAGGTCTGGGGATCGGGGAGGCCAAGAAAATAGACATCCTCGCGTAATCCGCCTCTGGCGATATCTTAGATCTTCTTCTTGAGAAATGTGCTGGAGAACCATCTAGTTGCAAAAACATATTTTGCAAGGGCACATCTTCCAATAAAATAGGCAATTGGTTTACTAGAAAATCAAGAAACGTGGCACCGTTTAGTGGTTGATCAAATAAATAGGGTCCTATAATAGTTCCGCCCAGGATGCCACACCAAACATTGAGACTCCAATGGCTTTGATATTGGACCTCGCGCAACTAGTGAGGATTGTTGTCAGACCAATAATGCATATTATGCAAATTAACGTTTCCATCACTTCTAAAAAGCATTTCAATACTTTTAAACCTTACTTGTGTGTGTAAACAACATAAATTACACTGCCTCTATAAGTATAATTTGTTGATTTTAGACATTTGTTTTTCCTCCATGGCCTACTCTTCATATTTTGCGTACCTTGCACTTGCCTATTATATGCATTGATAACTATGCCCCTACACGTTTTTCTTACAATTTTTTGAACTAGGAATACTTTTATTATTTAAAAATTATAAATTATGAATTAAATCTTGAAAACACACAAATAAATAACAATAAATACCGGTGCGGTATTTATTGTTGCGATATTTCAGGGTACGAATATCGAAATACGGTTTTCACTAGCCTATTTAGGTATCACTTCTCTACATTTTTATGACAAAAAAGTCATATTATTGTGTTTAATTTTTTAAAAAATTTTGCAATTTTCTGTTATTATATCAGAAAGCGCGCTCTAGCGGCATCACTAAGAAATAGACATATCACAAGTAAGATAGGTTTGATGGAACAATAAATGTTCTTTTCAATGAGACCAAGTTTGTTAAAATCAGTTGAGTCGTTTAGAAGTTACAGATGTTTATTAAAAAAAACATGTAATTACCCCCCACTACTTTATTTTAATAGATACGTCAAAAACTGTTAAACAAAATTACTCGAGTAAAGCTTAGCTTTATAAAGCATATATTTTTTGGTAACATTTACTGGGTGGATTTCAGTGAAAAATCACTAAAGATTTAAGATGCCGGTTACACCCTCTGGCGACCATCTTGGAATTCTGAAAATATTTTCCACGGTCTTCTTTTGACCACTTTAGTATTAAAAATTTTTACCGCGAGTCTCTACGACGAATAGTTTCAGAGATACAGCACTTTGCATTCTTATCTGACCGCCCTGTACATTTGTTTTATTCGAAATATGTTCCATTAGACTCAATACAGCGTAGGCACGGGTTTTGCATGCATCGATTTTTTAAGTTGGGTTGTGGGATGTTCGTCAGCACCTGTGTCATGACTGCTTTAATGGTCGAAATATTGTCATAAAGTATCCTTTCATTGCAGTTTTTGTTTTGGGAACAAAAAACGGTGATAGACCAGGTGAATACGGCAGATGGACGATGAGATAAATTTATTTTTTATTCAAAAACTCTTAAAATTTTGTGAGGTGATACATTATTATGCAATAAAAACAGCTGCTTTCCTACTGGATATTCTGGCCTAACTTGAACAATTCTCGACCGCAAACGATGTACAACTCTTAAATAATATTCTCCATTAACAGTTTCATCTTCTGAGATAAATTTCTTTGTGGACAATATCTTTTGAATCATAAAACTAAGAAACATTGTCTTGATTCTTGACTTCTGAAAGCGCAATTTTTCTGGTTTTGGAGTCGCCTTTCGACTTCTCTTGTACAGATTAGCGATTAATTTCAGGGTCATATTTAAAGCCCCATGTCTTATTTGAATGACGTCGCTACAATAAATAGCGCATTGTAAAGACGTAATTTTCAAGTCAAGCGATTTTTTGGTCGTCATTCAATTGATGTGGAATAAATCGTACACGCACCTTTCTTTTATCCAAATTGTTCGTCAACATTTCTCGAACAGTTTATGTGCTGATATTTAATTCTTCAGCCAATTCCCATCCTTGAATTTTTTACACCAATTCAGTGCGTTTTTCTCTTGCATCATCATTTAAATGTTCACAACCGTTTTTAGATCGCCTAAACCACTTATAAACTCTTGTACTAGACATTTACTCATCACCATACACTTTTTTCAGCAGTTCGTATGTCTCAGCATTTTTTTTTCCTATTTTAATACAAAATTTTATATTAGCTCTTTGTTCCATTGTAACTTCAGTACATGAGCACCTAACCTACAGTCAGAATGGGTGTAACTGTCTTCCAATTTGCTCGAACTTCAGTGTTGTGAAAAGAGGAAGTGTGTTTCTAATGCAGATACCGTTTAGTAGACGGCGCTAAGCGTTCTATGATTTAATTTAAAAGTTGCGTTATTTAATCGTCAGACTACGTATAGTTGTTTCCCTTGTTTTCAAATAATATTCAAATACTGACGAATTTGAATTCCATATTGATGTGAGTCACCAGCTTGTTGAAATCAATATGAGAATCAAACGCATATGTTTATTATGGTATACCGTATTGCTTCGGGTCATGGTTTCCAACTGGTTCGTATGAGTTCAGCCGTGGTTAAACTTGCATTCCAATTTGTCCACTGTATTTCAAATTTATCAACTCCGGAAAAACCTCTATTTTACGTTTTTTAGACAGCTATTTTTGTAAAACAATTAGTAGAAAATGTTCAAACTGCTTCATATAGAAGCAATGGAGTTAAATGTTTTGTAGCGAAATAAAATTACAAGTAATTTCTATAAAACCTTTTTCACATTCTCAGCAAACAGTTGAGTTGAATTTACATGCTCCAATTACGCATATGTATATTAATAAATACAGTCAATAAACGACTCTGTATAACAGCTGTTCATATACTAGCTTCAACGAATCGAACTGATCGCCGATCTAGGTTTATTGAAAACTCTTTTCGTCCTATGTCAGTCTTAGCAAACGAAATTGGGTAACACTACTGACGAATGGTTAATAGCGTGATAAGTTGAGTGTTGCTTAAAAAGTTGTCGATAAGCTTAACATAAAAACATAGATATAGAAAATAGACTTTTAACAGATTTGTGGTATGTAATTTTCCGTTGCCTGCTATCTTAAAATCGTCTCTAATCTAGTTAAGGATTCTGCATCTTCTTAAATATATCCACAAAATACTTAAGATATCTTCAAAGTTATTCAGGACTGCAGAAAAATATGTCTCAAATTTTGAACAAAATAAATTAAACATCAACAACAATTTATCTGAAGTAGATTTGAAATGAGTTGCATTTCACTTGCACTGCGTGAAAACATTGAGAACAAACTAACAGAAATTAATATTTTGGTAGTTTTTTTCTGGGTTTTCTTCAAAATAGTCTCCAAAAAGTGTTAGAATAAAAGATATAAGAAAATCACAATCAGCAACAAAACAATTTGTATGTCTTGATTATCATGATTGTGCCAATTTTCTTGGTTGTTCCATTAATTTAAAAACATGCTTTTTGTAAACTGGATTAAAGAAAAGGTGCATAATATATCATTGATATTCAATCAACGACGTCAACTGGACAACTTAGATCTTTTTGTTCGATCCGATTTGAAATAAAAAGAAACATTTAAGCAATTACAATTGGGATAATATTGGAACTCATTGAAAACAAGTTTTTATGATTAATCAATAAATGGTTTGAATAACATAGATTGATAGGAAAATAACAAACTTTATTTCATTATAAATAGTGACAAATAAACACTGTAAAACAAATAAAAACATAAAAAGTTATATCCAAGTCAAACAAAAGCATCATAATATCACTTCAAACGTTAAACTGACAGTAAACCTTGAAATTGTCTTTGATATTGCTGTTTTTTATTAAAAGATTGAATTTTTCAGTCGTGAATAAGACCTTGTTTTAAAACTGCTTCGTTTACAGGAAACACATGATTACTCATGCAAACAAGTTTGATATTATTTCATTAAGTACCTTTAGATTAGATTTTCTATATTTGTCTAATTTGCATTTCTACCTAATTTGACCAAAATCAAAAATAAGAACGTGTTTTCGAAAACAACTGACTTATTCATATCCAATTATGTTTCTATTATTAAATGTTGGATTATTTTGAAGGATCTTGAGTACAAACTCGAATATCCCACGAATACAAAAGAGAATATAATCTATTTAAATGATAAGGCACAACTTTTAAGTAACCTGATGGACAATAATGGTCAGAGTCAGACTGCTACAAAGATGTCCGACAGCACGTCGAGCGAGGAAGAATTTCGAGATTGCCTTGATCATGACGGTAATGTCGATTTTTCTCCATCTTTAACGCTTAACTTTTCTCGAATACCTGACATAGAACCCAAAGATCTGATGCATGAAAATCTAAAAAATTCTATACAAGCTTACGAGTCTATTTCTCTTCAAGATAAAAAAAGTAATATGGAAGTTACGCATTCAGCGAACCAGGAAGTCGTTTTGAAAGTTGATCCTCCGAACGATAATTTACGAGATGAAAGGGAAAAGGGGGCAGAATCTGGAATTGAACATCAAGATCTTACAGAAGAGACCGAAACAATCGAAAAAATAGATGTTAGAAAAGATACACGAGGTGGAAAGTATAATAAACACACAGCACCTTTACCACCATGCAGAAAGAATCAACCTGATTTCGATCTATCAGCGATTAAAGCTACTTTAATTTTGAAACCGGGTGTGATGAAAGCGTTGGGATCTGATTTAGCTAGTACTGAAATATTCTGTCATTCTCCCAAACTAAAACGACGATCTTTAAATATTTCTCCATCCGAGTCACCATCGTCTTCATCTGTGAAATTATCAAGATCGCCTAACAGGTCAAAATCTAAACTGGATGCTTCGTTATCACGATTGAAAATGCTTCCAAAGAAAATTACTTTTTGGCATAAAGATGATGTTGACATTCGATCAAAAAATAGGTCTTCTTGGTATGATATTTCAGATGACCGATGTAATATGTCTAAAGAACTTTCAAAAAGTGACGATGATGTTAGTAAAATGCAAGCAAGAGAAAAATTAATGACAAGAATCAAGTTATTAATGGAGGAAAAAGGAAAAGAACATAAACAGTAGACATATCGAAATAAAGCTACTGGTTAAAATACATACTCAGGCATGGTCATGTTATGTTTTTAGTGTTATTAGCCATTATTACTTGTTATTGTTATACTTTTATTAACAAAATGTGTGTCACCTATGTTGTGCATAATTTGCAAACAAAACGCTTTGATGTTTGAAGTTTTCTGTAATTCTTTTATCCTCGTCTATTTCGTTCAAGTAATCCGTGTTCATGTTTCAGGATTCGGCGAGCGCAACTCTTCCTAGGATAAAGAAATCTAAGAAGAAGACTTTGTAGAAACAAGCAGTAAACTCTCTGATAATTGTGATTTGTTTTAATTTATTGCCTGTGTAAGTTTGTATATTCGTTGAATTTTATGCTGGATCTGTATGAATGTTATATAAATCACAAATTAATTTATTTCGAAAGATTTTACTATTGTTAAATTATTTTCGCAGAATTGGTAGCATGTATTTAGAAGTTTGTTACTGATGTATGAAATAACTGTATCACAAATAAAAGGCATACATTACGATTATAGTTCTTTTTATTTGTCCCTATCAAATCCCACCTATCTCCAAGCATTTCAGCAATTTATATTAAATATAAAAATTAGCACAATACTTTAGTGAATAATATTTTGATTCGAAGTTAGGTATGCTATATATTAAACAAACTTATGAAAGTAGATTAGTATTTTATTTGATATTTAAATGTAAACACATTCATGTTGTAAATTAAATTATCTCTAGTCTAATAGTAGATATTTGTACGACAAAATAACATAGATATTATTGATTGATTTGTCAGTATAAATTGAGATATAAATTATAGTATTGCGATAAGCAAATTAGATGAAATGACTAAAAAATGAATAGAAATATTACTATTCATTCAAAGTTATTCGTATTTGCTCCATACACAATGAAGTTTGACAATCAACAAATGATATTTATCCTAATTGTAGTAGTACATTTGGATATTGGTACAAATGGTAGCTTGAAAACATAACCTTTATATATCAAAATGTCAGGTGAACGGATGGATGTTGTAAATATCGATTCTGAGAATAGTGATGAAGACAAAAAGTTAGAAAATAAAGTTAAAAGTGTAACTTTAGTGGATAGATCAAGATTGGCGAAAAAGTCCACTGCACCCGCGCCTCCACCTGTGCCAGAAATAAAATATCAATTGCTGACAAAGAGACAGGCTGCTATTGCAAGTAAAGACAAAACAAAAGAAATTGTTAAGCAAATTTCCGATAAAGAATATTTTGAATCTGAAAGTCGACGAAAGAATGAAAAACGTAATGTACGGAGGATACCTGGGGCACTTTACGATAGCAACGGCGTTCACATAAACTCAAACATTGACCTATGTGATTGTTTGCAAGATACTTGTAGGGGTTGCCATTTTCATTGCAGAAAATGCGCTTCTCAAAAGTGCGGTGCAGAATGTAGAGTTAATAGAAAATTTGTCTATGAAAATATCGAATATCATGGCTATGAATTTGTAATAAAGAATCCACTATTGTAATAAATTATTTTTAAACTCTGATCTAATAAATTTTACTATTGAATTATTGTTTTTTTTAATATAATATGAATTAGAAGTCACCCAACTGTGAGAAACATTTCAATTATTTAAATTTAATTTAAAAAAGGTTATCGCAATAAAATACAATAACTTTGACATCAAGAACCATTTAAAGTATGAAAATTTATATCCCAAATTGCTCAAATCAGAACCAACTATGTATATAATTATAATGATTATTGCGTAAGAAAATTACGGAAAATTTATGTAATTTTCATAGAAATTAAGCTGAAATCATATTTTTCTCATGATTTATATTCATTTTTAATCAATAAATTAGGGAATTATATTTTCCAAACGCAATACGATTACAAGTCAGAGACCTATCTATATGTTTTTTGAGACATTTTTGAAAATAAAACCGACTTTCTTGCATTAGGTATATTGCACTTTAGTACAAGTGTTCCGAAAATTGTTCTGCGATCTCTCCTGGCGGTCACTATCGTTTGGAAATCCATTGGAATAGAAGTCAATACACTTTCTTGCAGTTATATTTTGTTCATCATTGCATTAACAAATATCAAAAATATTGGCGTATTTGCAGACCTACAATGTTCTCGTTTTGAAATATAATAGAAACGCGACAAGAAAATGAAGATTTAAGAAGTAATCCTCGAAAAGCTGTTCGTATATCAGGTAGGATCGACCATTTTAGTTTTTTGGAGTACTTTGTAAACTTGGTTTTATTGCATTACATATTAGTTTTTTTAATTCGTATTTATTTGGTTAATGTATGCAATTGCTGTTATTTATGCATGTTATATAATTTCATAATCAATAAAAATATTTTCCTATTTTAAAAATCTTCTGTAAATGCGCATTTTTGCAGAAAATACATTGAAAATGGTTTCTACAAGATTGATGTCTATTGTAAATGAAACGTTAACTGAACTCTATAGTCAGGGTTCAAGTACAGAACATACTGCAACAAGAGTAACCCGAAATAGTGTTTCGTCACATCCTGTACCATCTACATCAGCCGATAGTAGCCGTCCATCAACCTCAACTAGTACTTTAAATCTATTAGACCTTCCGGCAGAAATTCTTGAGAAAGTCCTAAGCTATCTCACATACAAAAATGTTTGTCAATTACGCTTAGTAAGTATTGTACTTTATTTACTATGATACTTAACTTGCTGTAATAATTTCCAATTGCATTTCAGGTATGCAGAGTAATGGATCGGATATGTGGCCAACTGTTGAATTCAACATTTCAAAAGTTACAAACACAGATGCTGAATAGATTTCAAAATATAAAAAGCAAAATGCCACGTCGGAGTCTGCACGCAGAAATCACCATTTAGCTTGTGAAAGTGACATAATTGAAACGTTATACATGAGACTGACTTTGTTACAAATGTCATTCGGGAAACACATTGAAAGGAAACATTGCTGTTTTTTTCCCGGCGAAATCTTGGATGAAGTGTATAATATTTTAAGGTATATAAAAACTAATACGAAGTTAGCAAGGCCGTACAAGGTTACAGATGAGCTGTTCGATCTATCAACAATGGCAATGGAATATTTCAAAGAAAAAATTGAGCCAGAATTGCCTGAAATTGCTTATTTTGGAACGGATTTTCTCGACCTGACAGGAACATTTTCATGTAAGTTGCATTATAATTTTTATTTAATATTAAATTGTATTCTCGATTGATGTAACCGAATTATATTGTAAATAGTAATTTAGTTGTAATTGTGCAAATCAGTATTTTCCCGCCTCTTCGCCATATTGTTCAAAAGAAGTAAATGACCTCAATTCCAAATTAATGCAGTATTTGCAGTAAAACTATTTTGATTTCAATTTTTGATATTATTATGGGGTTTTAAAGGAAATAAAAATGTTTTAACACAACTTTTGCATCTACATAGATTGTCTTCAATATTTTATTAATTTTCCACAGTATTCTAAATTTAAAGTTGTTTGCTTAACTTGTGACAATACCACCAACGATTTTTTTTTTTTGCAATAATTGCAATTAAGTTTAAGTTTAGCAGTTTACTTTTAAAGTTATACACCATTTTGCAAGAATTTTTAAGGATGAACACAAATTTGCGATTTTTGCAAACTAATCATGCTCTTTGGTTCATTTTGAACATTTAATAAAATTCACGGATTGTTTCTTTACACACGTGGTTTTTCTCTACGGTCAACGATGACTCATAACCGCGGCCAGACAATTTTTAGCAGTAGTTTTTTATTCGGTGTCTAATTCATAAGCCCATCATGTCAAACAGATGCAATCGAATTTAGATCTGGAGACCATGCCCTTCAATTGATTCTCGCTATATTGACGTGCTTTAAAAAGTGAAATATACAGGATGACTAATTTTCGTATGTTTTCGAGGGTTCCAGGGAAACTGGGGTGTGTTTCTAGAGCTCTTTTTTCTTAACAACAATAATGGCACAAACCGAATTCCGCAATCTACATATTTCTGTTTTCGAACTACAGGGTGTTTTTCGACTTTCGACACAATCAGTCCTGACTTATACCTCGCTTTTGTTAGGTGATATTGAAAAACAGTTTGGACATCCTCGAGGCACTTTTTGGAGTTACGTCCGATGGCACGAATTTTGTTCTGTTTATTACCCTTTGATATTATTTTATTAACTTCCTTTGTTATATGCTTGACAGAGTAATTTGATAAATTTCTTGGGCAGTTGGATGGAATCGTTTTTACCGCTATTCTGTGGTGCTGGTATGAAATTTGTCTTTTTTAGGCTAGGAATTGTCAGCTTACAAAAAAACAATTTGGCGGTTAGTGATTTCGATGCTAGTATGGAAATGGTGAAGAACATCTTTTAATTTTTTTTAAATTTTGCTTTACTAAATCTTTGAGTGCTTTCTCTCAAAATGTTTGTTTGATTTATATTACTTCATAAGGACTCGTTTCATCTTCGAAATCCGTTGAATTATGCTACATTTGGAAGGAAACTTGGTAGAGGTCAGGCTAGTAAGGACATATTCCCAAAGAAGGGTACTATCGCCATTGCTTTGATCTTTTATCAGTGTTGACTTGCTCATACGGCTGCACACAGATGGTCTTAACATGCAAGGTTACATTTTTGATCCGGTCGTCATGATAAGGGGTAAACAAGAGAAGATCGCCACCAATCAAATGCAAAATGCCTCAAAGAACTGCAATTTTTAGCGCACACCGATTAAGATTATTATAGGTACATTTAGCAGTCCCAACCTAAACTGATACCCAAGGATTTAGGCAAACCAACAGTTCATCTACTGAATCTTGAACGATGATTTAGAGTGCTCTAAGTGTTGATTTCATATAGCTTTGTGCCTAAACCTATCTCGACTTAATTAACACAAGTGTCAGAGTATCTCTAACATGGGTTCCGAGGTATTATTATTATTATTTTTTTTAATGTGTGGTGGGTGCCTGGTTGCAGTGACTCCGTAAGCTGTATTACTTGTCTGGCTATCACTGCAACTCTTGCAGTGTAGTTTAGTGTGTGTAAGTTGTGTTTAAATAGCTTTGTGACAGCATCATATCGCCTTTTATGATGCCGCGCTGTTAATCACTTTGCTCCCAACAGCGAATGGCAAGTCGATCCGGGATTAAACTCTCTGAAAAAATGTCACCGTCCCTCCAGAGAATTGAACCCCGGCACCTATCGTCCTCTGACAACAATAGTCAGCCGACTAACCACTGCTGCCATCGACCCGTTAATTAATTAAAATAAATATTAACACAGATGAACTTGCAAAATAGGGAACCAATATGCATTTCGTTTGAATGAAGTCTTTCTTTCCCTGACTCAAGAAATAAGTCTAACAATGCGCTTTCCAGCATATACACTTTAGTTAGTTGTGTAAATACACAATTTTGATGTCTTTCATTTATTGCAAAAATATAGTCTTTTAAATAAAACATTTACGTAACAAACGCAGTGGTTAGGCGGCTACCCAGTGTTGTAAAAGCTCGTCTGCAGCTGAGGTTCAATTCTTCAAGAGGATGGTGATATTTTTTTCGGATAATTGTATTCAAATCGATTTACCATTCGAAATTCGGAACAAAATAATTATATAGTAGGAGTTGCGGCGGTAATCAGACAAGGAATACAGTTTAAAAAGCCGCTACAAGTAGCACCCACCACAGATAAAAAAAAAATCACATAATAAAGGGTGTCTCAACGAGAGATTTGTTTTTGAAATTCGCGCGAAATATGGTTAAGTTGGTACTACAGCGATAAGATTTGATAGTTAGCATTGTGAAGTCTTGACCTTTCATGAATGCAGCACTATACAAACGAGAAACGAGTAGGTACTTATTGTAAAAACCTATTACCAACATGGAGAATCTATCGTGGATACGTTTCCCAATTTACGTGATCATTTTGGTATTCATAATAGCCCAAGTAAGACCGCGATTACGAAATTAATTGAAAAGTTTGAACGCACTGGTTCTGTGGCAAACGTAAAAGACCCCTGCGTCGTCGCAGCGGTCGTTCGGCTGAAAACATAGCCGCAGTGGAAGACAATGTGGCCGGCACCTCGATTCGTTGTCGTGCACAGCAATTAGACCTTTGCAGAAGTACTGTGCAGCGTATTATGACCAAGGATTTGCAGTTACACGCATACAAGATTCAGTTGACGCAGAGATTGAACCAGCCGGCCATGGACAGCACTGTGAGTTCTGCAATTGGATGTTAGTGATGCAACAGGATAATTCCGATTTTGCGACACAAATCATCTACAATGATGAAGCGCATTTTCAACTTAATGGTTACGTTGACAAACAAAATTACAGAATTTGGGGCGCTGAGAATCCTCGTGTGATTGAAGAACAACCTATGCACCCACCACGAGTCACTGTTTGGTGCGGATTTTGGGTCGGTGGTGTAATTGGACCATTTTTTTTTGAAAACGCTGCTGATCGTTATCGTGACATGATAGCCAATTTTCTGTGGGCTGAGTTGGATGGTATGGATGTGGATAACTTCTGGTTTCAGGAATATGGTGCCACCAGTCACCCAGCGAACCAAACAATTGCGTTATTGCGCACAAGGTTTCCAGGCCGTGTAATTTCTCGTCATGGCGATCAAAATTGGCCACCAAGATCGTGTGATATCACGCCGATGGACTTTCTTTGGGGATTTTTGAAAGGAAACGTTGATGCTAACAATCCTCAAACACTTCAACAGCTGAAAGACGTGATTGGAAATGGGATTGCGGAGATGGTGCCGCAATTATGTGCAAGAGTCATACAAAATTTCGTCAACAGAATGCACATCTGTCAACGTAGTCGCGGCGGCCACTTGTCAGATATTGTGTTCCGCGTGCGATGTCTACGTCTGTACTTTATTATGAACTATAGTTGGCCCGGCAGACTTCTTTCTGCCTAAAAAAGTGTTGATTTAGATATTTAATGCTTTATTGTTATGGGTACCACCCCTCGTGTCCCATTCTTGTTTGGCCGGAGACCAGTCCGAATTGGTGCGAATCATCGAAATCGGTCCAGGGGTTTTTGAGTTATAAGCGTAGTAACTAACTAGTGCAGTAACTAACGGCTTTCTCTTTTATATATATAGATTAAAAACATTGACAATTTTCAACAATCTAATGTATTGAATTGCAACTTCAAAAACAAACCTCCCATTGAGACACCCTTTAGATGGCGCCTTAGAAAATAATATGTAGCCAAGATACTGAACGTGAACAGTACCTGCTTAATTTTTTATTACTTGTACGGTTTGTGGTATATTTTTATAAAAACTCGACACTCAACCAACTACGGAATTCATTTCTAAGATTGTTTAAACTATCAGGTATTATTCTTCCCATTTCTATTTAATTACCTTAATTATTAGGCTTCTTTTCAAAAACGTTTGTCGTTTAAGTAAAGTTATTGGGTTCTGGAGATCTAGGACATTCCACAAAACCACGTTTTCAATTTTATCTTTAAAAAAATCACGATGTGAAGCAGTAAGATTATTGTAAAAAGATGTCATACGATTATTGATTATGCTTTCTCAAACGTTTAATTTTATAGATGTTAGGTGTGTATTTCTTCCAATATCTCTAGATTTGAGATAATCGTGAAAAAACTAGATGTACTCCAAAGATATAACATGTGAATTAAGCATATATGTACAGGGTGGTCAGATAAGAATGCAAAGTGCTGTATCTCTGAAACTATTCGTCGTAGACTTGGGGTAAAAAAATTTTAAGACTAAAGTGGTCAAAAGAAGACCGTGGAAAATATTTTCAGATTTCCAAGATGGTCGCCAGAGGGCGTAACCGGCATCTTAAACCTTTAAAGTGATTTTACTCTGAAATACACCCAGTAAATGTTACCAAAAAATATATGCTTTTTAAAGCTAAGCTTTACTCAAGCAATTTTTGTTTAACACTTTTTGACGTATCTATTAAAATAAAGTGGTGGAGGTAATTAAATGTTTTTTTTTTAATAAACAGCTGTAACTTCTAAACGTCTGAACTGATTTTAACAAACTTGGTCTCATTGGAAAAAGCAAATATTGTTCCATCAAAGCTATCGTACCTGTGATATGTCTATTACTTGGTAATACCGCTAGAGCGCGTTTTTTTATATAATCGCAGAAAATTGCAAAATTCTCTAAAGTATTAAATACAATAACATTACTTTTTTTCATAAAAATCTTGCGAAGTGATACCTAACTAGGCTAGTGAAAACCGTATTTTGATATCTTCTTCGTAGCCTGAAATATCGCAGAAAGAAGATTTAGTTATCATATAATTTTAAAAAGACGCTATTACACCGGTATTTATTGTTATTTATTTGTGTTTTTTCAAAATTCAATTATATAATTTATAATTTTTTAATAATAAAAGTATTTCAGAAAAGTAGTTGAGAAAATTGTAAGAAAAACGTGTAGGGGCATAGTTATCAATGCATATAATATGCAAGTGCAAGGTACGCACAATATGAAGAGTAGGCCATGGAGGAAAAACAAATGTCTAAAATCAACAAATTATACTTATAGAGGCAGTGTAATTTATGTTGTTTGCACACAGAAGTAAGATTTAGAAGTATTAAATGCTTATTAGAAGTGATGGAAATGTTAATTTGCATAATATGCATTATTGGTCTGACAACAATCCTCACTAGTTGCGCGAGGTCCAATATCAAAGCCATTGGAGTCTCAATATGTCGTGTGGCATCCTGGGCGGAACTATTATAGGTCCCTATTTATTTGATCAACCACTAAACGGTGCCACGTTTCTTGATTTTCTAGTAAACCAATTGCCTATTTTATTGGAAGATGTGCTCTTGCAATTACGGCAAAATATGCTTTTGCAACTAGATGGTTGTCCAGCACATTTCTCAAGAAGAAGATCTAAGATATCGCCAGAGGTGGATTAGGCAAGGATGTCTCTTTCCTTGGCCTCCCCGATCCCCAGACCTCACCTGTTTGGACTTCCTCTGGGGTCGGTTGAAAGATATTGTTTACCAAATTTCACTAACAACGAGAGACGACATGAAAATACGAATACAAGAGGCCATTCGTAGCCTGTCAAGAGTAGAAATTGAAGCTGCTGTAATGTCTACGCATGAGCGGCTCCAACAATGCATTGAGTGTGATGGAAGACCATTTCGAGCATTTAAGGAGGCATTAAGTTTTATTTCAAAATCAGTTCTTTTGTCTTATTATGCCCCTACACATTTTTTTAATTTTTTGAATTGAATCTTGAAAAAACACAAATAAATAACAGTAAATACCGGTGTAATAGCGTCTTTTTAAAATTATATGATAACTAAATCTTCTTTCTGCGATATTTTTGGCTACAAATAAGATATCGAAATACGGTTTCCACTAGCCTTTTTAGATATCACTTCGCTACATTTTTGTGAAAAAAAGTCATATTGCATTTAAATTTTTATAGAATTTTACAATTTTCTTTTATTATATCAAAAAGCGCGCTCTAATGGCATCACTAGGGAGACCAAGTTTGTTATAAACAGTTCAGTCGTTTAGAAGTTACAGTTGTTTATTTAAAAAGACATTTAATCACCCCCCACCACTTTTTTTTAATAGATACGTCAAAAAGTATTAAACAAAAATTACTGAAGGAAAGCTTAGCTTTAAAAAGCATATATTTTTTGGCAACATTTACTTGGTGGATTTCAGTGAAAAATCACCTTAAAGGTTTAAGATGCCGGTTACGCCCCCTTGCGACCATCTTGGATATCTGAAAATATTTTCCACTGTCTTCTTTTGACCACCTTAGTATTAGAAAATTTTGCCGCAAGTCTCTACGACGAATAGTTTCAGAGATACAGCACTTTGCATTCTTATCTGACCACCCTGTATATAATAGCTTACAAAATTGATTTAAGCAAAATTCGCCTCTGTTAATTCTTGAACCCATTGGCGCTTCCACGGGAGTTTTTCTTTTTTTGCAAGACTTGAACACAATTATATAACCGATACCGCCTTTTTGAATAGCCGTTCGACAATCGTCAATTTTGTATGGTTTGGCGAATATATTATGTGGCTATATTCTGTGAGCTATATTTCAGTTTTAAGCAGTTCCTTCTGAAATGGATGGTGAATTTGAATAAAATTTTATTTGTTTCTTTATGGTCGATTGTTAGTTGCAACGACTTTTTAAGCTGTCTTGCTGGTCTGATTACCGCTGCAACTTTGCCGTATAGTTTGTGTAAATGTATTCAGTGACCTTGCTACAGCACTACGTCACTATTTATAATGCCGCGTTGTTAATTACTTTGCTTCCAGGCTTGAATACGATGCTCCGGGAGAAATATTACCGCCGCCTTACATTATCGAAATGCTATGAATGCTCTTCTCAATTTGCTTATATAAATCATTGTTGGTTACGGAGACAGTGTATAGGGTAGACGTATTTGAAAGGTTTTCGTTTTTGTAAAGAGGAGGAACAAGAAATATCCAACCCAATTTGGTTTTGTGGATAATTGGTTTATCTCTCCCAAATTTTATTTGTCCAGCGCATAAAATGTCAATGAATATGTTGACTCCCAGTAGAAGAGTCACTACACGCGATAAGTTCAACTCTGGATCCGCCAGATCTGTATTACAAGGTGTTTATTCTAAATGAGACTTGCGGTAAATTTTCCGTAACCTTTCTTACTGACAAAAACGTATCCCTAACTTGGTACTTCCCATTTATCAAATAAATTGTAATATTTTCATTCTTCAACATTTTACTACACGCATGGTTTATCCTAGCAATAGGTAGATCAACTTTTGTCGCTCTCAGTCCAAGTTGCAGATAAATTTTCAGAAGTTGCTTTAAGATGCGCTATCAAGAATTGCTTTAGCTTCTATAGCATCACGGATGTTCATTATAGTCGTCGCAACTTGAGTTGTTTTTGGAGCAAAACATTAAATTAAGTATTGCAGAACTCGTACCGTTCGATTCATTATCCTTTCGTGTTGGCTTAGATACTTCTTCGATTCCTTTCTCGATTAAGTTTACAATCTATTGCCTATTTGTTAAGATATTTTCTCCATTCACATTTTGTATCTGATACAAATGTTGACGCAATTACATATATGTACTAAGGTGTCTCATTTATCTTTAGGTTGCTCTAACGCGGTCAGTGCCCTTAAAGTTTTATTGAAATTATCAAATAAATACCTTAATAACCTAAATTGCTTCAGCTCGTGTATGTACAATTAGCCGTTTATTCTCGTAGTTATTCTTTAACATATCAAAAGCTAAATTATAGTTACTGTTTGAAACCTCAATAGAACGAATAAGCGTTGCAGCGTCTCCCTTCAAACAGGATTTTAAATACGAACATTTTTGAACATTAATTAAATGAGCATTTGAATGAATTAGCGAATTAAAAATGTCATAAAATATAAGCCATTGGTTATATGCTCCGTGAACTTATTGCTAGTAACTTAACCTGACCTTGTAAATCAATATTTGCGTTTACATGTGATTCTTGTTTATTAGATTCATTATTGCCCACTTGCAGTAACATTTCCTTTCCTTTACGATTTGAAAAAAAAAATATTAATTTCGTTCCTTTCCGCTTCTTCCGTATCACCATCCGGCAAATATTCAATTTCCTTTCGAATTTCGTTTTGAGTATCTAGATTGAGAATTATTTTATCAAGCCGCGGCGAGATTTTTAAAATATCTAAGTTATCACCTTTGCAACTAGTTAGAAATGTGGAAAACCGCGTCAATTGAGAATTTAATTAACTACGTTTTTGTTTAAGTTCAGCCATGTTGTGCCATTTTGTAATTATTTATTCTACAATAATATCAAATAGAAGCATCTAAATAATAAAATGAAACGTTGTAAAAGGATTCGGCGATTTACTGTTTGTTTATGGTTGTTTCTTCATTATTTTATTTCGATAAACTTCGGTGTGAGTCCTTAAGTGTATCAGGTTAGCTTTTAGCCAAAATAGTGTGCTTTATCGAATTCGTTTCGCTGATTGTGTGTATATATCCGTTGCGTAACGATCAAAATGTTAAAGTTTACTTTACTTGACGTTTAAACATAATATTGTTCTATTGCAGTTATTTATTTACTTAATATAACATCTTTTTCCATACCTCACCATTCCTGATGGAGCTACTTGAATATGGCGCGTATATTAATACAATATTTGCTTTAAACCGACCTTAATTGGAGGTCATGTCGGGAAAATTTAAAATTTCTAAAGTTCTAATAAAACCATTTATCGACGCGTTTAATTAATGAAAGGTGGGAGCTGGGATTCAATTATCTGAGAGGACGGCAATATTTCTCGGAGAATTGTATTCCGATCGATCTACCATTCACTATTGGAAGCAAACTGATTAACTGTTTGTTATTATAAACGGAGTGATAGTGTTAGCATAAAGCACAGCAAGAGTTGCAGGGCTAATCGCACAAGCGCTATAACTAACACCCACCGCAGACGAAAACTACTTGTAAATGACCACAAATTGACGTAATGTCTAATTAAATAAGAACATGAAAAAATAATGTCAAAACAAATGTCTGATCTAATAGCAAAACACCATAGCAAACACGAAGAAGCTGTATACATATTTCTACTGACATCATTTCATGGTAATAATATCAGAGTAAGGGAAATTACTGCAATGTTTTGAGCAATTATTGTCAGGATTATTCTATCACACTATTGCACATTTTGTTTAGCAAAAAATTCAAAATGTCAGCAATTGTGAATGATGAAAAGGCTTTTACATGAACTATTCAAATCCGACAAAAACGTATTCCATCAACAACAATGTATAGGACGTCTTTATCTGCCATTGTTTATTTACATAATAAATTCTGTTAGTTTCTCTGGTATCCTTGCACTGTGCCATTTAAGACATTTATCTTTGTTTTGTCGGCAGTTTCGAGTTAGAATGAATACTATGTACATACATTATCAATTGCACGTCGGTTATGGTACATGATTTATTTTGTGAAGAATAAATACCTACAGAATAATTTTGTAGAAATGCATGAAAACTATTGATATAATAGTAAAATTTCATAGTACTGAAATCGAAAGGTTACAAACTTAACCTAATTTTTCGCAAATTATGATTAGTTGCTTAACGTATAATTTTACATCGTTGTTTTATCACTGACAGACATAATAATCAATGATATCGATTTTATATTTGTTTCTTAAACCATTAAGACATTACGAGTTAAGAAACGCATATACAAACATTGCAGTAAAGTTTCTATGCGATAACGAAATAAATTCACGCTCAAAGTCAAACAATGTTTCTTTTGAGAGAGAATAAGTATAATAGCGTTGCAAATATCATGCAATATCAGCTTAGGAATACGATAGCGATAACATTACAATTCTTTTGATAGATTAAATAATCTAAGAATAAGGAGCCAAGTTTGGATTCCAAAAAAAGAAAAGAAGGGGAATAGTACAAATAATAGTAAATCTAATTGATGTAATAAAAAATGGTTAAAACAATAGACCTTAATAATAACAACATGTTGTACATACATACTTCAAAATTGCATATCTTTTGTAAAAATAGAGATACTTAATGAAGTCAACAGTAAATGAAAATGTTGGGAAACATCATTGCCGATTTGATTCATAGGTTAATCAATTCATGCTAAGCTAATAGCAACTTATGATTTTAAAAAGATTGCTCAATGTGATGAACTGATCGGTCTTCAGACTTTAGTCATCATTTTCAGTGGTAAATATTTTTTCACGGCAGTGTATTTATAAAACTGTTCTCAAGATCTGCCTTGGAAAGAACTAGCTGCCATTTACATTACAATATTAATTATACTTTATAAGTTTGTTCATGAGCACTGATTTTGTTAATTCCAGATATCCACTCATAGGTCAATACCTGTTTTCCTTTTTTTAATATTTTTTTTTTTTTTTTTTTTTTTTGTCAGGGAAATGCTTTATGCACACCATGTGCTTTGGTCAATCACAACATGGCGTGTGGGACTCTCACCCACTAAAACCCCTCAGTGCCCTCTGTAGTATCCGGAACCATCAAGTGATATTACATCAGATACTACCGGCATGCCCACTTCATCGTCCTTTACTTTTTCTTATTATCTTACTCAACAATTATTATATATTTATTTACTTATAGGCGTGTGCTAATATCTACTCCTGCCTGTCGTTCTCGCTCTTCCTTTTCCTTCGACTGCATAATTATTACAATCACTTTATGTATGGCATTCCATATTTCCACACTGTTCGTCATAAGTTCTATTATATTATATTTGTCCACCGTAATACCTAGAGTATTATGAAGTACTCCACGAGTCTCATTCCACCTCGGACATTCAAACAATGTATGTTCGGCAGTATCCGTTGCTCCGCAGTAAGCACATACATCTGTGATGTCATTGCCGAATCTCGCGGCGTATGCTCTAAAAGTACCGTGTCCCGTTAAAGCCTGAGTAAGGTAATAGTCCAATCTGCGATGTGTGCAATTAATCCACATTTTTATATCGCTGATCAGTGTTTTCGTCCATTGTGCCTTGTCAACTTCAGCCACCCATCGATTTTGCCAGTGGTTTAGGGACAGATCTCGAGCCTCTACGCGCATCTTTCCGGTCATGCAAGTATACTCTCTCACGTGCCATAAGATCGATAGGCAAAGTGCCAGTTATTACCTGAAGCGCAATAGCAGATGCTGTTTTGTAGGCAGATGATATTCGTAGGAGCATGTTGCGTTGCGATCTCACTAATAATTCCAGGTTTTTTGAACATCCAGTGCGTGTACCCACACCGGGGCTCCGTACAGTATAATATTATGCAACGCGCCACACAGAACTGCTCTCTTAGCACTTGTTGGACCACCTATGTTTGGCATAATAAAAAGAATCCAAAAATGATGTCGGAAGGACCCTCGCTCATCTATCATGATGCCCAAATATCGTATATGTTTTTTTGGTACAATCTTCACACCTTCCAAATTGAAAAAACGTTATTTCTTACTCTTCCTCCTTTAGTCAGGACCGCTTCCGTTTTCTCTGGAGCAAGCTTCAATTTATGATCTTTCATCCAGTTGCTTATTTCCTGTAGGCAAATGTCTGTTTTTCTCATGAGAATATCAGCATCTCGCGCACCAACCACCAACGCAAGATCATCGGCATAAGCAACAGTCATGGCATCCACGGGAAGGTCTAAGTCAAGCACTCCATCATACAGAATATTCCACAGAATAGGTCCCAATACTGAGCCCTGTGGCACTCCTACTCCTACATCCACTACCAGCTCTCGATCTATCTCAATCTTCCTATCTGTCAGATATCTTGAGATTATATTCTGCAGATATTTGGGTACATTTTTTCGGGAGAGCTCTGCCAATATTGGGTTTTTCTTATATGAAATAATATCGGATCTGTGTATAACCAGCAAACTTGTAGATAATTTATTTGGGAGCTTGGTTTGACAATTAAAAACTATCAACACAAACTTTATATCTGTATAAGTAGTTATGCTTAGAAGTTGAATTCAAATATTGTTCAATTTTCGTATCATATAGAATAATAATTTATTTTTGTAAATAATAATGTTAACCCGTTGTTGCTTGACAAAATAATTATCTCATTGCAATTCATTACAATTTGATAATAGTTGCAGAAAGTTTGTTTATAAATATATACTTTTAAATTAATTGTTTCATAATCGGTTGTTGACAATCATTGAAAGTATAAAAGGAAATTAGATAAGAAATATAAACTGTACTATAAACATGTTTACTTTTAATTTTAATGGCAGATTTCTAATCAAAATAACTATTTGTATCATCATTATCGAAAATTAAACGGTGTTTATATATGTTTCTAGTATTGGTAATATAATTAAATCATTTATCTTAACCGACATCCTTATCCTTTGTATTCAATATTATTTGATAGTTTTTTTTTTTCATTTCTTACTACCTTAACCATTAGAATGCAGTATAAAAACACATCTTTTTAAGCCTAATTTTGTTTAACGACAATTATAAATGATCTTATATTATTACATAAATGGTGTAGAAATCAGTTAGATATAATTTTATTCTAACTAAATAATTTATTGATCTATAAGTGAAATAAATCAGGGAATAGAAAAGATATAAGTATTAAGGTCATAAACTATACTCTTTATAATTTACCAAACGATCAAGTACAATATAGTCGGCTTTTCTAATACGTTAAATAATATTAGGTATTCTAGTAGTAACGTGTATTGTAGTTAGGTCTTACCGTTTGGTACCATATTGTACATGAAAAGAAATATAACAGGTGGCTCATCTAATAGGGGAACGATATCAGTCCAGGTGTGCAGGTATTTGAATAAAATTAAGGGTAACAACGTCTCATTTATCTTTAGGTTGCTCTAACGCGGTCAGTGCCCTTAAAGTTTTATTGAAATTATCAAATAAATACCTTAATAACCTAAATTGCTTCAGCTCGTGTATGTACAATTAGCCGTTTATTCTCGTAGTTATTCTTTAACATATCAAAAGCTAAACTATAGTTACTGTTTGAAACCTCAATAGAACGAATAAGCGTTGCAGCGTCTCCTTCAAACAGGATTTTAAATACGAACATTTTTGAACATTAATTAAATGAGCATTTGAATGAATTAGCGAATTAAAAATGTCATAAAATATAAGCCATTGGTTATATGCTCCGTGAACTTATTGCTAGTAACTTAACCTGACCTTGTAAATCAATATTTGCGTTTACATGTGATTCTTGTTTATTAGATTCATTATTGCCCACTTGCAGTAACATTTCCTTTCCTTTACGATTTGAAAAAAAAAATATTAATTTCGTTCCTTTCCGCTTCATCCGTATCACCATCCGGCAAATATTCAATTTCCTTTCGAATTTCGTTTTGAGTATCTAGATTGAGAATTATTTTATCAAGCCGCGGCGAGATTTTTAAAATATCTAAGTTATCACCTTTGCAACTAGTTAGAAATGTGGAAAACCGCGTCAATTGAGAATTTAATTAACTACGTTTTTGTTTAAGTTCAGCCATGTTGTGCCATTTTGTAATTATTTATTCTACAATAATATCAAATAGAAGCATCTAAATAATAAAATGAAACGTTGTAAAAGGATTCGGCGATTTACTGTTTGTTTATGGTTGTTTCTTCATTATTTTATTTCGATAAACTTCGGTGTGAGTCCTTAAGTGTATCAGGTTAGCTTTTAGCCAAAATAGTGTGCTTTATCGAATTCGTTTCGCTGATTGTGTGTATATATCCGTTGCGTAACGATCAAAATGTTAAAGTTTACTTTACTTGACGTTTAAACATAATATTGTTCTATTGCAGTTATTTATTTACTTAATATAACATCTTTTTCCATACCTCACCATTCCTGATGGAGCTACTTGAATATGGCGCGTATATTAATACAATATTTGCTTTAAACCGACCTTAATTGGAGGTCATGTCGGGAAAATTTAAAATTTCTAAAGTTCTAATAAAACCATTTATCGACGCGTTTAATTAATGAAAGGTGGGAGCTGGGATTCAATTATCTGAGAGGACGGCAATATTTCTCGGAGAATTGTATTCCGATCGATCTACCATTCACTATTGGAAGCAAACTGATTAACTGTTTGTTATTATAAACGGAGTGATAGTGTTAGCATAAAGCACAGCAAGAGTTGCAGGGCTAATCGCACAAGCGCTATAACTAACACCCACCGCAGACGAAAACTACTTGTAAATGACCACAAATTGACGTAATGTCTAATTAAATAAGAACATGAAAAAATAATGTCAAAACAAATGTCTGATCTAATAGCAAAACACCATAGCAAACACGAAGAAGCTGTATACATATTTCTACTGACATCATTTCATGGTAATAATATCAGAGTAAGGAAATTACTGCAATGTTTTGAGCAATTATTGTCAGGATTATTCTATCACACTATTGCACATTTTGTTTAGCAAAAAATTCAAAATGTCAGCAATTGTGAATGATGAAAAGGCTTTTACATGAACTATTCAAATCCGACAAAAACGTATTCCATCAACAACAATGTATAGGACGTCTTTATCTGCCATTGTTTATTTACATAATAAATTCTGTTAGTTTCTCTGGTATCCTTGCACTGTGCCATTTAAGACATTTATCTTTGTTTTGTCGGCAGTTTCGAGTTAGAATGAATACTATGTACATACATTATCAATTGCACGTCGGTTATGGTACATGATTTATTTTGTGAAGAATAAATACCTACAGAATAATTTTGTAGAAATGCATGAAAACTATTGATATAATAGTAAAATTTCATAGTACTGAAATCGAAAGGTTACAAACTTAACCTAATTTTCGCAAATTATGATTAGTTGCTTAACGTATAATTTTACATCGTTGTTTTATCACTGACAGACATAATAATCAATGATATCGATTTTATATTTGTTTCTTAAACCATTAAGACATTACGAGTTAAGAAACGCATATACAAACATTGCAGTAAAGTTTCTATGCGATAACGAAATAAATTCACGCTCAAAGTCAAACAATGTTTCTTTTGAGAGAGAATAAGTATAATAGCGTTGCAAATATCATGCAATATCAGCTTAGGAATACGATAGCGATAACATTACAATTCTTTTGATAGATTAAATAATCTAAGAATAAGGAGCCAAGTTTGGATTCCAAAAAAGAAAAGAACGGGAATAGTACAAATAATAGTAAATCTAATTGATGTAATAAAAAATGGTTAAAACAATAGACCTTAATAATAACAACATGTTGTACATACATACTTCAAAATTGCATATCTTTTGTAAAAATAGAGATACTTAATGAAGTCAACAGTAAATGAAAATGTGGGGAAACATCATTGCCGATTTGATTCATAGGTTAATCAATTCATGCTAAGCTAATAGCAACTTATGATTTTAAAAAAGATTGCTCAATGTGATGAACTGATCGGTCTTCAGACTTTAGTCATCATTTTCAGTGGTAAATATTTTTTCACGGCAGTGTATTTATAAAACTGTTCTCAAGATCTGCCTTGGAAAGAACTAGCTGCCATTTACATTACAATATTAATTATACTTTATAAGTTTGTTCATGAGCACTGATTTTGTTAATTCCAGATATCCACTCATAGGTCAATACCTGTTTTCCTTTTTTTAATATTTTTTTTTTTTTTTTTTTTTTGTCAGGGGAAATGCTTTATGCACACCATGTGCTTTGGTCAATCACAACATGGCGTGTGGGACTCTCACCCACTAAAACCCCTCAGTGCCCTCTGTAGTATCCGGAACCATCAAGTGATATTACATCAGATACTACCGGCATGCCCACTTCATCGTCCTTTACTTTTTCTTATTATCTTACTCAACAATTATTATATATTTATTTACTTATAGGCGTGTGCTAATATCTACTCCTGCCTGTCGTTCTCGCTCTTCCTTTTCCTTCGACTGCATAATTATTACAATCACTTTATGTATGGCATTCCATATTTCCACACTGTTCGTCATAAGTTCTATTATATTATATTTGTCCACCGTAATACCTAGAGTATTATGAAGTACTCCACGAGTCTCATTCCACCTCGGACATTCAAACAATGTATGTTCGGCAGTATCCGTTGCTCCGCAGTAAGCACATACATCTGTGATGTCATTGCCGAATCTCGCGGCGTATGCTCTAAAAGTACCGTGTCCCGTTAAAGCCTGAGTAAGGTAATAGTCCAATCTGCGATGTGTGCAATTAATCCACATTTTTATATCGCTGATCAGTGTTTTCGTCCATTGTGCCTTGTCAACTTCAGCCACCCATCGATTTTGCCAGTGGTTTAGGGACAGATCTCGAGCCTCTCTACGCGCATCTTTCCGGTCATGCAAGTATACTCTCTCACGTGCCATAAGATCGATAGGCAAAGTGCCAGTTATTACCTGAAGCGCAATAGCAGATGCTGTTTTGTAGGCAGATGATATTCGTAGGAGCATGTTGCGTTGCGATCTCACTAATAATTCCAGGTTTTTTTGAACATCCAGTGCGTGTACCCACACCGGGGCTCCGTACAGTATAATATTATGCAACGCGCCACACAGAACTGCTCTCTTAGCACTTGTTGGACCACCTATGTTTGGCATAATAAAAAGAATCCAAAAAATGATGTCGGAAGGACCCTCGCTCATCTATCATGATGCCCAAATATCGTATATGTTTTTTTGGTACAATCTTCACACCTTCCAAATTGAAAAAAACGTTATTTCTTACTCTTCCTCCTTTAGTCAGGACCGCTTCCGTTTTCTCTGGAGCAAGCTTCAATTTATGATCTTTCATCCAGTTGCTTATTTCCTGTAGGCAAATGTCTGTTTTTCTCATGAGAATATCAGCATCTCGCGCACCAACCACCAACGCAAGATCATCGGCATAAGCAACAGTCATGGCATCCACGGGAAGGTCTAAGTCAAGCACTCCATCATACAGAATATTCCACAGAATAGGTCCCAATACTGAGCCCTGTGGCACTCCTACTCCTACATCCACTACCAGCTCTCGATCTATCTCAATCTTCCTATCTGTCAGATATCTTGAGATTATATTCTGCAGATATTTGGGTACATTTTTTCGGGAGAGCTCTGCCAATATTGGGTTTTTCTTATATGAAATAATATCGGATCTGTGTATAACCAGCAAACTTGTAGATAATTTATTTGGGAGCTTGGTTTGACAATTAAAAACTATCAACACAAACTTTATATCTGTATAAGTAGTTATGCTTAGAAGTTGAATTCAAATATTGTTCAATTTTCGTATCATATAGAATAATAATTTATTTTTGTAAATAATAATGTTAACCCGTTGTTGCTTGACAAAATAATTATCTCATTGCAATTCATTACAATTTGATAATAGTTGCAGAAAGTTTGTTTATAAATATATACTTTTAAATTAATTGTTTCATAATCGGTTGTTGACAATCATTGAAAGTATAAAAGGAAATTAGATAAGAAATATAAACTGTACTATAAACATGTTTACTTTTAATTTTAATGGCAGATTTCCTAATCAAAATAACTATTTGTATCATCATTATCGAAAATTAAACGGTGTTTATATATGTTTCTAGTATTGGTAATATAATTAAATCATTTATCTTAACCGACATCCTTATCCTTTGTATTCAATATTATTTGATAGTTTTTTTTTTCATTTCTTACTACCTTAACCATTAGAATGCAGTATAAAAACACATCTTTTTAAGCCTAATTTTGTTTAACGACAATTATAAATGATCTTATATTATTACATAAATGGTGTAGAAATCAGTTAGATATAATTTTATTCTAACTAAATAATTTATTGATCTATAAGTGAAATAAATCAGGGAATAGAAAAGATATAAGTATTAAGGTCATAAACTATACTCTTTATAATTTACCAAACGATCAAGTACAATATAGTCGGCTTTTCTAATACGTTAAATAATATTAGGTATTCTAGTAGTAACGTGTATTGTAGTTAGGTCTTACCGTTTGGTACCATATTGTACATGAAAAGAAATATAACAGGTGGCTCATCTAATAGGGGAACGATATCAGTCCAGGTGTGCAGGTATTTGAATAAAATTAAGGGTAACAACATTTTTATTGCGTATAAACTGACGTTATCTTTATAAAATACTACAGTTGTCGTTCAAAGACGGTTGGTTATTTTAACTGACACAACTTGTAGACTTATTCTACATGAACTGTGCGAAGTTGAATTTGTATTTACTTTAGCTGAATGCAATTCCTGAGGGCACCTTTGACAAGTAGTCTGTGTAATCGTTTATTCAATATCTGACAATTTTCTGTAAACCTACAGAAGAGAACAACAACAAAAACTTGTTTTTTACGGCGACTTAATTGTAATATCAGTATTGTCCTATCAAATCATTGGCTTTTAAACAATAAGTATATTTACACTAAAAAACTTTAGGAGGTGTTTCTCTAACTGAAGAGACTTTAGTAAGTTTCTATAAACACATGTCTGAAAACGTGTCGTTTCCAAAATAGCGTAGAGTCTAAAAACTCTAATTTTGTTAGGGATTATTACCTTTATTTTGTGTGTGTTTAAAGGTTACTTTTTTATATTTAGTATATACAGGATGATTGATTGAGACCGGCCATTAGAAACATTGGGCCTCCTAATGATAACAAATTTCTGCAAAGGTGCATACGCGTATAGGATACTTAAATATATTAACTAAAATATTTTCAAGATGGCGGCACTTCCGGTAATTGACATCAACTTTCTTAATTCAAATAAAATGATATAGTTTTCTTTACATTTTCTAAATATAAGCGGTATTTTAGAGAGACTTTTAGTGTTTCCTATACCTAGTTGCAGTTGTTTTCCAGATGTCTATTTATGGGCTGAAAATTCTGAAATTGAGGTTATGGATAGAAAAGATTTTGACGTTTCTGCTACAGTTCTTAGAATTACTGCAGTATATGCAGCGTGTCCAATAGTTAGTACAACTTCAGACTGTTAAAACTCCATTTTTTCAAATACAATAACTCATTTTTTTCAACATGTTGAAGCAGAATTAAATTCTACATCAAAGGGTATAGGTAGTTTGTAGAAAATTATAACATTTTTTAAATAGCAAATCATGGAAATTACAAGAAATGTTCTTATTAGTCACTAACTATAACTTTGTTTGTATATCTAATGCTATAAAAAAGTGATACACTTTAAACACTTTAACCCGCTAAACACTAAACAAGTTTTAACTAAAACACCGACGCGTTTCAACAGCAATTCAACATTATCAAGGCGATAATAAAACTAAATTAAAATAAAACCTACAAATAGCAGGTAACCTAAATGTTATGCACGGTCAATCCGATATATATCATTAATTTCCGATTAACGAAAACAATGGCGAATGCGTGATAGAGTCGTTGTCACTGTTCACATGACTTATTTTTATATATTTCTAAACTTTCGAAAACATTTAGAAACTTACAATTGTTTATTTGTTTAATTATTTTAACATTCGTATGAACGATGTTGTGATCTGCTTCAAAAATGTGTTGGGCAACGCTCGATTTCTCAATTCTATTAAATCTAAGATTAGCCATATGCTCTTTAAATCTAGTTAAGACTGCTCTCCTGGTTTGCCCAATATATTTTTGATTACAATCTTTACAATTGATTTCGTAAATACCTGACTTTTCTAAAGGTTGTATTTTATCTTTAGGGCTACCGATGAGACTTCGTAAACTAGTCCCAGAACTGTAAACTGTTCTGAGATCTAGCTCTTTGAAGATTTTACTCAAACCTTTAGTGATAAAGGGAGCGTAAGCCAGGGTCACAACGGGTGAAGCTTTAACATCCTCTCGAAAAGTCGTAGATTCTTTCACAGTTTTTTTATGATTAAACTTCGTAATTAACTTATAGATATGTTGAGGCTGGAAACCATAACAGTTGGCCGCATCTTTTATAATTTTAAGCTCTTTCTCATACCTCGCCTTGTTCAAGGGAAAAGTGAGAAGTCTGTGGACCAAAAAATTCAGGCTTGCCATTTTGTGTTGAACACAATGATGGGAATCTGAAGGAATGTAGCGAAGTGTACTGGTTTCTTTTCTATATACGTCAAACTTCTATTGTTATTTCTAATTACTAAAGTATCTAGAAAGGGTAGCTGACCGTTTGCTTCTCTTTCACAAGTGAACTTAATGGTTTCGAACCGATTATTTAATCTATTGAGAAAATCGTCAATATTACATTTTTTAGTATCAAATATAGCGAAAATGTCATCCACATACCTCAACCAAACCCTAGGAAAGTATTCGCTCTCAGATTCTCAGTCCTTTTCAAAACGGCTCATGAAAAGGTTCGCCAAAAAGGGCGACAAGGAGTTACCCATTGCCGTTCCTTCCAGCTGTTCATAAAAATTCCCGTTGAATTGAAAAATGTTCTGTTTCATATAGATGTCAGTTAAGCGAATATATTCCCGGACACATTGTTGACTCAAACTATTTTGAAGCAACAAGTCCTCGAGGTATGTCAAGGTGTTTGGAATCGGTACAATAGGAAAGAGAGAACTAACATCAAATGAAATCAATATTTCACCCTCCAGCAACTGAATATTTTGAATTTCTTTAATAAATTCTAACGAATTTTTTACTGCAAAACTAGATTGCTGTATTGGCAAATTATTAAATTCATTGGTCAGCCATTTGGAAACCTTATAAGTCGGTACGTCAATTGCCGAAACAATTGGCCATACCGACTTGCCAGGTTTGTGAATTTTAGGTAAACAATATAATTTAGGGAAAACAGGATTGGAAGCATGTAGCTTACTTCTAACATCGGCATTAACAAGGTTGTTACAAGCTTTAGACACATTGTTGACCTCACTAATCATTTTCGGTAAAAGATTTTTTAAACACGCAAATAATCGAAAAGATTCAAAAGAATTCCAATCTCTTTAAATAAACTATAACGTATTGCACCCGTAGCGGTGAAATCATCTTAAGATCAGCATTAGATCATAATTCTAAGAATTTTACAAGAATATAGGTTTTGCTTAGTTAAAGTATTTTTATAATATAAAAACCGTGTAATTAGAAATTAAGATCAGTCGGGGAATTTTCCATTCGTCGAATTGTTTGTCGGGAAATTTTCCTTTCGGGGAATTGTTTGTCTGGGAGTTTTCCGTCGGTGAATTGTTTTCGGGGAATTTTCCTAGATCCATCCACCTGCTTGTTGAATGCAGGCTTGTGCCCGTAAGCCAACAGAAGAAGTACTTATCCGAATTTTATGCTTGTTTTGTCGGATTTGCTCGGCAGTCAGATGAATACGGTCCAACAGCTCGTCTCTTGTGTTTGAAACTTGCGCGTAGACTACATTTTTCATGTACCCCCATAAATAAAAGTCAAGGGGATTAAGATCGGGTGGTCTGGGTGGCCATGCAACAGGACCACCTCGATCAATCCATCTCAGATAATAATTGACGTTAACCCAATTTTGGACATCAATTCCGAAATGTGGTGGTGCCTCATCCATTATTATTTTTTCATATACTGAGCCTTACTTAGCTGTTTTTTAAGAAAAGCATAAATTCATTTGAATATTTTTGAGACTTGTCTTTATACTGGCTATGCGAACATGTAACGAGTTTAGGAAGCTCTATATTGATGAATCACTTATAGATGTACAGAGAAAAAACTTGAAATAAATGGAGATCCACTTATCTTAAAAAAAAAGAAAAGAGAAAGAATGATACTGCTGAAGTAGCTCACACATTAGCTGTTCCGGTCGGTTTTGTAAAAAAGGAAAAACAAAGTTTCATGTAAATATGTGTAAGAGATGGCTATTAACAACTCAAAGTAATAAAGAATATAAGTAATTATTCGTTTTGTATCGCCATTTTTTATCTGAGAACGTTTATAATGGTTATTGGGCATAAGTATTTCTTAAAACATTGTAAAAGTTAGTGCTAACACATTTTCATAATAGTTTCATAGTTGCTTATTAGTTTGTTTTTGATACCTTACTCCGTTAACGCCGTGTTTGCGAATATCACGAATTGCTGTGACATCTTTCTTTTTTTTTTGTGAACGCAGCTTTAACGGACCAACTATTCAAACAATTGCAGGATCTTTTCAATAGGGCATGAAAATTGCTACAAAAACAGCTATGAAATGACTATATTTTAAATGTTATAATTGTCAAGTTATACTATCAGTTAAAAAAGTCTGATAAACGTAAATTTTGCATTGCTTTGTCTGTTCTTATAATTATTTAATTCTACGAGATGAACTGTTTCTCATTCATTTCATTTATACTTTTTGATATTAATAAAATACCATCGAATAGAAAAAAAAACGTTTACTTCAAAAACACAAAAGTTTTGGTTACTATAGCAATAAAAGAAAAAATCGAAAATGACGAAAATAACTCTAAACAACTTTTACCTATAGTTGATGCTTCTATTACACACTCTATACATATACAATACGCAAATAAACTACATATGCAACGAAAAACAAAAGTAGGCTATGTATATATGTATGCAGACATTTGTGTATCAAGCTAAGTGATAGACAATTGATGTACAAAATGAAACCCAACGACAAAGCATGAAACTTATTTGGTAGCGATAATGCGCTATTACCCTGGGTTGTTGCTGTTACATAGCATAAAATTTATATTTGAACGCATACATACAGTATCAATCACCTCGAATTAATTCTCACGCAGTGCTTCGGGAAAACGCTAAGAGCCGAAGTTCAATTCTCCGAGGAGAAGACGACATTTTTCTCGGAGAATTGTATCCTGATCCATCTACCATTTTCTGTTGAGAGCAAAATGCTTAACACCATAGCAGTATAAATAGCGAAATAGTGCTGTAACAAGGTCCATTGAACACATTAACACACACAAATTATACAGCAAAGAATTGCATCATAGTTTAATAGGCAATACTGCTTAAGAAGTTGCTGCAAGTAGCACCCACCACAGCTTAAAAAAAATTAATACTAATTTAGAATATTAGAATGTTTTTTCCCCCCCATTTATCCTGTTATTTTATCCAAAACTACAGTCATAAATTAAGATTTACTTTTCAATGCACCCTTACCTCTGTATTTGAATATATTCGGTGAAAATACGATTTCTCATTAAGTTGAAGTTGTTAAAATAGAGAGCGCCCTTTTTAGTGAACTCAATCTAGAAGTGATATACACTGAAGAAAAAAAGTCATCATATAGGTAAAAAAATCGCTTGTTTTACAAACAAAAGACGAAAAGCGATTTCTTTTGCCACAAATCACTATATCACTAAAAAAAAGAGTATGATCTGTTAATCCGAAATCCAAAATTTCAATTGATTATCTGCCACGGTTCCAAAGTTATGAATTTTTTACTTTACGAAATAGAGGCGAAAATCGCATCCGAACCCTCTGTTCACGCGATTTTCGCCTCTATTGCGTAGAGTTCATAACTTTGGAACCGCTGCAGATAATCAATTGAAATTTTGGATTAACAAATCATAGTCTTTCTTTTAGTAATATAAATTTAATTCAACTTTCACCACAAAGGACAGGTGAATTTTTATATGCGTACTTCAATGCTTGTAACTTTGTTCATAATTAACTTATTACAGAAATATTCCACAGTTAAGCTTTTCTTGACGTTAATGATCGATTTGTGGCAAAAGAAATCGTTTTTCGTCTTTTATTTGTAAAACAAGCCATTTTTTACCTGTATGATTCATTTCTTTACTTCACTGTATGTATGTATGTATACCTTCCCATCTACTCGGAAGTAAATGGATAGGTATATTATCTTTGTCAAATTGAATGCGGATTTTTTAACGGAAAATTTCCATTAAATATGTAAAGGCTTCGCATTAAAACGAATTTCACTTCTATAAAAAAAGTTTCTGAACTCCAAGTAATTAAATTCCCTCTAAAGCGAAGCCTTTATTTACTAAAAACACATTTCCTGCTGAAAAAATCATATTTCAGTTTAAAAAGAGTACTATGATTAGTTATTTAAAGAAAATGTACCAAACGAATAAGTTTTGTTTGAAAATTAATTCATATAGTTTCAGATAAATCTCCAAATAAAACATATTTGTTTCTTAAATTTATTTTAAATAAATAATAATTTTCTGCTCGAGCGATCGAACTCTGGAAATACCGCGAACGTTCCAGAAACAGAATACTCTCGACGTACTACCGAGTATAAAAGACCGGCGGCGGCGTTTGTTGGAGTCAGTCAGTCAGTCGTTTACGAAGGCAGAGCGCACCATATAAACATGAGTAAATATACAGAAATAAGTACTAGTGGGCATACGTAATTAGTTTTAGTAATAGCTCATTCTTTTTGTTATTATTTTATTTAACGTATAATAAATCTTGGTTAAGAAAAATAGCATCTAAACTTTATTGAACCTAAAAACGTAACAATTGGTATCAGCTCTGGGATTTGGCGATATTTCTCAATCTACTGTGGTAAAAATGATTACAAGACCTATAAAATTAAGGAACCTAAAAGCGCTGGATCTCAAACGAGCATTTGAAGAAAAAGAGTTAGATATCAATAGGTGAACTTCAATAACTGCTCTGGAAAATTATGGAAGAAAATGGTGAGTATTCGGGAAAATCACGTATTTTGCATGGATAGAGGTACGAATAAGCTATCGAAAATTTTATTTAATGTTAGTTAACATGGCGGAAGAGAACTCAAAAACCTCGGAAAAAACAAACAGTGATATGTCGTAGATAAGTTTGTGTGGTGGGTGCTAGTTGCAGTGCGTTGTTGAACTATATTAAATTGGAAATAGTAGAAAATTCTAGAAGACTGGAACAAAAGTTAGAAAATTCCAGAAACATGAAATTACAGAAAGGATGGACGAAAAGTTAGTAGAAACTTCAAAAATTACGAAAGAAAAGTTGGTTGAAATTTCTGAAAACATGGAAGAGCGACAGGAGAAACAAATGAAATCAAGATTTAATCAAGTGAATTTGACAGACACTGACAGCTCATCACAGCTGGAAGCAGAAGGTGTGAAGAGAGTTGTCAATATTCGGCGGCACAATATCTTTTATCTGTAACAGCTGTTATAGAAAATGGCTGGGGTTAGACCATCATAGCATTTACTTCATCCGTGATGAATACGTGGCGACGCCATGAGAGTGCTTTAAGCCATAAGTTTAGTAAAACGACAAAACTATAGAGAACAGGTAATATAGTTAGATGCGTTTTACTTCTAATCACATGAAAAAAGTCTTACAAGCCTTTGAATCTGAAGCAATTGCCTTAGTGCAAATGGTGAATAACCTTTCGGAGGACAAACAGCCATACTTCACAGAGAAAATTATTGGTAAGGTACTTGAAGCGATAAAATCCAGTAAGATATGAGGTTTTCTTGAATTGTCACAAGATTGGACATTTGAGGAATTACTGTCTTCAGCTACAAAAGACGCCGTAGTTACACGGACAATCGTTAACTCATGTTATTGGCGCCGTATGTCTTTTTGTTGATGGAATTATCGGTGGTGAACCTCAAGATATATTGCTGGACACTAGTACAACGACTACAATAATCCGTTTTGAAAATCTTGAGGAAGAAAGAAGGACGTTGACAACAAGACGGGCATTATGTATAGCGACTGAAAAGTTAATCCACTTACTCGAGGAAACGATTTCTAACTTTGCGTTCGCGATTTGACATTTAAGTATCCATTTTCAACATTTAGATAGGTGGCCAACATAGAACACAACGTAATTCTTGAAATGGAGGTAATGACAGAATTTGGTTTCAAAGTGAACCTTTGAGGGCAGAGTATTGGAAATAAATGAAGACATTATTCCCAATCTTTGTCAACCAAGGATATAGTTCTCAGCGAACACAGGGAAATCATTGTACCGGCTATTCTAGTGGACAGTATTTCAAAAGACCAAGTTATTAGAGGTGGAAGCAAATCATAGGCTACTACTTTTTCTTCGTTTGATAATTCAGACCAAGGTAATTTTTTAGTCTGATTGATGGATCTTAATGACAACCTCTTCAATATCTTTGAGTTTCTAACGAGTTTGTAGTGTTACTACGTTATCTGGGCAGTGATAAAAGCAATTTGATAATCGCGTCAACATGGCCGGTGGGAGTTTGACAGGTGAACAACATCCAGTTGTGAAAACGGTGATTTAGCACTACCAAGATATCTTTCAAATTAAAGATGGCAATAAAGGCTATGGAAAAGGATGGCTCTATCGAACTATAAAAGAATCCATGGGATCTCCAGTAACACTCGTATAAAAAAAACAAGAAGAATAGCCACTACCAGGAGCTATGCAAACTATCAACTTCTTAATAGCATGACAAATAAGGACAGCTATCCTTTGCCCCCTATCGATGATATTTTGGACTGCTTGATTGGTTGCAAGATGTTCTCAACGCTGGACTTTAAAAGTGGTTACTGGCAATTCGACTTGGAATTCAATGATAAAGAGATGGCTATATTTACAATTGGAACCAGACGTTGGCATTTTACCGTTACACCATTCTGATGCTGGAACATCTTAAATAGGCTGCCGCGGAAAATTTACTGGATGACCTAATTGTGCTAGAGATTTAAAGATCTTTAGAGATATTTAGAAGAAATATTGCAATGACAATGGAAACCAACCTATTCCAGAAACAAGTAAATTACTTTGGCCAGGTTATGTTGGAAGAAGCGGTATCAGCTGGTTCGAGAAAGATAGAAGCAATGAACACTTGACCAGTACGAAAAGATAAGCACGAAGTTGGAAGCTTTATCGACTTTGCACTTGTTATCCCTGGATTTGCCAAGAACGCCAACCTATTAACAAAATTGGTTAAAGATGGCCGAAATTTTGTTTGGGGCATGAACTGTCAGCATGCCTCTGAACAACTGAAGTAAATATTGATTATTGCCCTGATTTTGAGCTAATCACGCGCAGACGGAAAGTTTAGCTTAGCAGTGAGAAAGTTATTTCATACTTCAACAAAATGCTATCAAAACCATAACGCAACGAGGGGGAAACTATTGACGGTTGGATGTTTTGAATTTGGGACTTATGGGAAATGGCAGCGACAAAAAGGCGAGAGATACTATTCCAGGACGGAACAGTCTTAAGAAGGCGTTACATGCCTAGTGAGCAAGTACACAAGTACATGATTTTCTTCTCGACTGGTCGAAGTCTGGAAATATCGAGAACGTTCCAGAACAGAACATTCTAGACGTACTAGTAAGTATAAAAGACCAGAGTTGGTGCCGGCAGTCTGTTGTTTATCCGAGTGAGGTGTTCGATATAAATAAATGTGTGTGTAAAAATAAATATACAGAGTGCAAGATAAGTGTTGGTCAGTGCATGTAAATAGTTTTAGGAGTAATAATGTTAGTTTATTTGTTTTGTTATTCATGTGAATATTGTTTGTAAACTTAATTGAACCTAATCACGTGACAATATAAAATACGACCCATTTATTTATAAGCATTTTAAATTGCCATAATATACCTCCTATCAAGTTTAAGAGTTACTTAATAATTGTAAACGTCTTGGACTCTCCCTTTATTCTGAAATCGACTATACCTATTTCCCAGCTCTATTAGGAATATAATTATAATTAAAACTTGAACAAGCGTTAGAAGATGTGAAAAAATACTGTTTTTCTTAATCTTGAATTATGTTTTTTATTGTATAACGTCAAAATTGTAATGCATTTAATAATACATAACGTTTGTTGCAGCTTCTAGCACAAGTAAATATTTAGCATTAGATTCCTCTCCACTGGGACCTGAAGAAACAAAAGAAATAGATCAGGCAGCCAGCGATGTTCTTGATGCCAAAGATCTCGTTGAACCTCTACCACAATCGAACATGGTATTGCGGAAACGCATTAAAAAGATCAAACAGGGTATGAAACGATATAATAGTCAATTGTCATTGTTAAGAGAAGATTTACGGGCGTGTAAGCGCAAAACGGCAGAACAACAGAAACAAATATCTGAACAACAGAAACAATTGGCAGAACAACAGAAACAGACGTTAGAATATGCTACACGTTTGGACGAATACGATAAGAAAAATGAAGAGATCTCACGTAAATTTAGCACCTTATTACAAGAGCTCAATAAATGTAAGACAGAATTGCAATACTGGAGGTCAAAATCTCCGGCAACTCCACCATTTTGTACCGGCTGTGGTAATACTATACCACCGCCTATGGAAGAGTTAGAAGCACTTATGAATCAAGGCGTCAATCCAGAAGGCTTAGGTCTTGATCCAATATCCGAATTTATACCAATAGCTGGAACGAGCACAGAAAGTGAATTAAACGAAGCAAATGAATGTGCACCTGCGAATATAGAAGAAGTTAAAATTAAAACTCCGTTAGTAGTTCCATGCACTACTAGAAATAATAAAAGAAAGGTGGAAGAATCTAAGGAAACTCCAACAAGTGCTTCTAATGTGAAGAAGCCGCGCAGGGTAGTCAAAGAACGCAGTAAAAGAGTTAAAATATAAATTTGTGCAGTGTTTTTTGTGCTTTAAAACTATCGCATTGGGTTTGATATAGTTTCATCTCTGGCTCGAAATGGTAATTTTCATGTATTTTGAGTTTTTACAATTAATATGATCGTTTACGTTTAATAGAACATTAGACTAACAAAAATTTGTTTAATTCATGTTGTACGGGGATTTGTTTGAGTTGAACTCACAAAATACATCACCATCTCATGCATTGAATCGATCGAAATTATCTTTCACAGCCAGAGAATATTATTTTTTACAATAGTTATTGTAAAATGTGGGTTGATTGTCTTTCAGGGCTGACGGCAGAAAACTTCTGCACCCACGCAAACTTTTATATATAGCTTTTTTGATGCACTGCAATCTTATTTTGTAATTGCCTCCACCAAATTCTTGGTAGAAAGTACAATAAATTAATTAGCTTTAAATTTCTCACATGGTAGTTGTATATTTTAACTCAGGAAATGTTGCTATTTTTGGTAGCCAGTTTTATGATAAAGATATCGAAAAGAGTGAAAGATTTTTTATTGTTTTTTTGATAAAATCGACGACATCTGGTGCCAGAAATTTCAAACAAGATGAATACGTTCGCGTTCAATAAGTAACATTACATGTAGTTAGATGTGGTATCGGTGCAATTTTTTACAAATAAGATCTTGGTAATTAATTACAAATAATTGAAGAAAATCTTACCGATTGAGTTTCGATAGTTGTGGAATAGATGCAATGTGTTCGTAAGATTTTTTCAATCAAATATAATAGTCATATTGACAATACAGTGATTTTTTAGTGAAATTACGTGAATTACACAAATTTTATCGCATATACATATATTTATTTTATATAGTATGCAATTTTTTAATGCCTTAGAATATTATATGACCATCTTCAACGAAGTTAATACTTTTTTATAGGCTATTTGCTGCTATAATTTGATCAATATAACAAAATTTATTAATCCATTGTATCACGTATATAAAAGAAATGAAATTCATAAATCCTCCGACATAGTCATTTCTGTGATTATAATCTGTAATATACAGAATGTGCTAAGTATTGAAGTTGTTGGTTTCTTACAAAAAAAGTGAATGAAAGCAAATAAAGTGGACATAACTTCACTGTAGTTGTGCAAAACCATATTAGATGCTACAATTATTAACGCCCTATCCCATATCGTCCTCCATTTATTATAATAATTATAGGCATCAAGTCGATTCATTCATTTTTATATAAGCTATTGTCAACATTTCTGTATTTTAGCACTCTGTATCTGCTTAAGTAATTTTATTCTTCATCCAATTACCGATGAATGGGTGCAATTTCGTGAGATGATAGAAGGACACTCTAATTTTATTATTTTGACTGATATATATTTAATATACACATATTTTTTTATCGAGAAGAAATGTTTTAGAATAAAAGACAATCCACTGTAAGTTACTTATTGAATAGTTCCTTTGAAAATTTTTTATCGAGGTCCAAATGTTTCCGTTTCAAATTTAAATACAAATGTACACGGGTCTTTCGAATAATATCCAGTTCGTACATTTTCTGCGGTCAAACCCATTAAATTTTCGGTTGATCTTACGTTTTAATTAAAAAAAATCATTTGAATTTTTGAAATCTTGTGATAATTGTACTTTGTCTTTAGAGTTTCTGTTGGTTTATTTGAATTATGCGATTTGAGTCACGTTATTTCGACAAATCAAAAAGACTGATCAAAATTACAGACCTCACGAAAATGTACACTCAACTTGATGTATTTTTATGGAACAATAATCTCTTTACAAAAAAAAAAAAGAAAATGAAATGAAATACTTGATTATAGATAGGTTTTCAGTTGTAAATAGATATTTATCAATATAGAATAAAAATAGTGTATTATATTAACTACTATAATGTGCTTTATATTATAATTTGCACATATAGATAATTTTTATTAATATAGTAGATTGTAGATAGAAAAAAACTACTTTATTAAAAAAAACACAAAAACATGACATGTTTCATAACATAATTTTTAAATTCAGTTAATTGCATTGTAAAGTGTCCTTTTATTTAGTTCAATTTTTAGATATGTAGTTTTGATAATGTAAGTACGTTAGAGAAGAAAAATGAGAAAATGATTAAAAAATTTGGGTCTATTTTCAAATTTAATATTGTGTAATGTGTACCCTCTTGTATGTTATTTAGTTTTCAATAAATTATATGCATTAATCAGGCGTTTCTCTTCACCAACTTTTAGAACATTTGCATAATTTCTGGATTGCTTGAATAAGTTTGAGGTAAGTGTATCACACAGGTTTTTTTTTTAATTTGCTTGTAACATGCTTTATTGTGCTTACAAAAACAATGATGATGCCTTTTTTTTGTCTTGCGTAGTGGTCGACGATCTACTGCTTAATGGAAGTCCCCATGAACTAGGCTACGCTGCTGTTAGTAATTGCCAAATTTGAGGGCACTGTTTCCGAAAAGATGATATACAAAACAAAGTTAATGATATGTGTATGGTGAGACAAACTTAACGATGGCGTCGGATGTAAAATATCTGGAATTCAGTTTGGATCTAGTGCACATATTCCAATTTTATCTGAAAAATATAGTCGACAAAGCTATTAGAGAGCCTTGACCATATGTCTGAAACACCCTCGATTTTTGTAGGTAAAGTGAAATTGTAAGATATAAAAATCAGACTACAAATGTTAATACAATTCAAATACAAGTGATTCAATGATTTTACTTTTCAGTTCGTTTTTGTTTCTGTATTTCTGCCTTCTCTCTTCTACCTTTCTCTTTAAAATACGCCACAAATTCCCAATTGGTGACAAGTCCGGCAATTGTGGGGGCCATTCGAATAACACGCATATATTATTTTTACTGAATCACGCAGTTGTGTCCGCTTTGACTTGAGACACGGTGCGTTGTCTTGCAGGAAAATGTATTCATTTTCGTTTTACGATGGACGGTTCTGATACCTCTTTTAGCATAGTAATGTACCAGTCACTATTCGTCCGATAGCAGTCTTACATTCCCAAATCATGACACTGCCCGCATCGTACTTTACTCTAAGCACAATACAGTCTGGCTGAAACGCTTTCTCCTTTCTGCGACGAACAAATTGAGCCCCAGGTGTTGGCAATATCTTAATATGATATACAAAATTATTAGCTTTTTAAAAAACTACGAATTAGTATTATATTTACAAATGGATCGTAGTTATCCAATAAAGAAGTAAAAAATGCATTAATTAATCACACTGAGTTCGTCGGACCATATGATTTTGGATTAATCCACCACTGCTCAATTTGTGTTATTTTTGCCCACAAAAATTATTTTCTTTTCTGTTGCTCGCTCAATAAAGGCTTACTGCGAGCTTTACGACAATGTGGATTTGCTTGCAGTAGTTGTCTCCTTACTGTTTTTGCAGATATAGAAATTCCTTGTTCTTCGTTTTGAGAGATAATCGCGAAAACAATTGATCATCTCTCAATTTCCTAGTACATTGGTAATTTTATAAAGATCAGTAATAGTCAGATACAATTGCAGTATTGGGCTTCAGGTAATATCGGGTGTTTATACGAGTACTTCAGACATGACCAAGTGGTATGTGTAAAAGAACATTTAGGTCAAATTGGGAACTCTGACCGAGAATGACTCATGGGTTATATAAAGCAATAGTATTATTTATGTCTTTACTGTTGTGGTCTTGTATACGAGCCCAAAGTGCCCAAAAATTTTAGTCGGAATGTTGCAAAGGTTAGATTTGCTTAGGTATAACGGCAGCGATAAGTATGACGCCAATCACCGTTACTGTTGAATTTTTGCATCTGTTGGTAAAGGTGAAAGTTTTAAAAGTAGATCTTGGGTTAAGGGAAGATTAGGGAAATAATTAAACCGTGAAAGATTCTCAATTCTTAGACATATCTTCCATCATCTCATATCACTCATATGTACTAGATATGGTAACGGATAGGATATAGAAAACCTCATTCGTCACCAAAGCTTTTGAAGTTACTTCAAATAGAGAAAAGTTAAGGATATGAGGCAAAACATTGTGGGTTTGACAGTATATATAGATAGACCTAAATTTGCAAACAAATTTTTAGTGTTGTGTATAGTTCGCGGCCTCAGAGAATCCTCTGGCCTGGGGCAATATGGCAACATGCGGCCCATTTGCTATTTGGGAGGAGTATCATCACAGTTACAGCCTATTAGCACTTTGAGGCGACTTCGGGATAATAATCGGGCACTGCCACCTCAAAAAGCACTTGTGCAACTAAGGCCCACTTGTTGAGGTTGTTAAAATTATGAAACACTTTCTCACATATCCTGTCATTATATGGCATTAGAAAGCAAACTCTCGGCGTTAGGAAGTATAAAAGGACGATATCCATCACAGGAATACTGCATGATGGAACTCTTTGCGCACAACAAGATTATCCCATTAACATTTTTCAATTACGTGCGCATTTAAAGGTGGTACTCTAACCAAAAGTAACTATACTCTGATTCACAGTGAAATAACCATATATACAGTGTGTCTGAGAGAAACCTGAAAATCGCGCATGTAATAACTTCAAAGCCTCGCCTACTAGTACTAAGTCACGCCTCCCATCTCTTTTTGTCGACAGTGATCGACAAACATTTAAATCTTATGCTATCGCCAATGAAGGTATATCATCAATAAAACGATTCAAATATAAAAAGATGTATGGTAGAAACATAAGTAATCCCAAGTTGGTCTAAATATCTGCAGAATTAAGAACAAAAGACAAAATTAATTTTAAATGTATACTGAAATAAAATTTTAAGTACAAGTATTAAAGTAAAAGTAGTTACAACGAGTGTAACCATTCATATTTTTCGAGATGGTTTATCAAATAAAGTTAGAATTGGTACGATCAAATGCTGTCAAATAAGTATTACGGATTTCTTTTCCTCCAAAGTTAAATTCATGATAAACGATTAATTTAATCTAATGGTTTAAAATATTCTAAAATCCCCAACCTGACGCTCTTGAAATGTCGAATGATCAGACAAATAGGAGGTGTTAACCGACGGGCAATGCCGAGACTCTCCGACATTATGCAATTATGTGTCCAGTAGAATAAGTCTGCGCGTGCAGAAGACGTTTGTTTATCCAAAGAAGATACAGACATACGGTATAATACTACTAATGGATAGTTTCTCTTCACAAAGACCGAAATCAAAACGGGATAGCGCTATATGCAGCTGTATATGCCTATCGCATAAGCACCAGCGCAAGCGTAGCTTTGTTTCATATACACTGGAACCTCGTTTATATCCGAGCTCACTTATATCCACCGTCACTTATATCCTCACTATAGCAGTCATTTATATCCGCTCGGCATCCACTACCCGATAGTGTACGTATTCATGTGAGCCAATCAGCGCGTAGCACGGTCTTTCCTCTCCACTAACGGGATAAGAGTAGGAATTCCTCTTGAGAGGATATAAGTGAATGTTTAATTTTCTCGACCGCGGATATAAACGAGGTTATAGTGTAATTATAACAACCGTAGGACCAAGTAAGACAAAGAAGTGATGTTCCATCCCCTTTCATCGGCGAAAATATTTGCAAGTAGTTTCATACGAGACCCGCAATATAGTAGTATTACATATGTGAAAATAACACAGTATTTAGTTAGGTACTTTTGTTCATATACCACCTTAAAATCGTAGCAAAATTTCAAAATTTTTCAGGAAGTGGCGGCAGTGCACGTATCACCTCAACCCACCTATTACCGTACGAACACAACAAAGAATCAATTTCTTGTATCGTGGACTTTACTGATCACAAATATTTTCTTTACCACAAAAACATTTTGTATAAGCAAACTTACATTTAAAAATGACGTTTTGCGTTACAATTCCAAAAAATATGCAAAAAATACTTATTTTAGTCGTCCTCTTCTGCCAAATTATCTGTACCACTGTACCTATCTCCTTAATGTAGTTAATGGCCTATAGATGGCACCATATAATGTTTGGAATATATAGAATAGAATTTTAAGAAATATTTTTGTAATTACATATTTTTCGTGCTAATTTGTAGAACTTGTGTTAACTGTTTGACTAGATTTAATATTTACCCTACAAATACAAATTTTATCATAACTTATCTAACCAAATTGAACAGACCATGTATTGCTATCTTTCTTCTGGAATTGGTTTTCTTTGTTGTGAAACAATAACAAAGGGAAAAATCTGCAAATAAAGATGGCAGCTGCCAAAGTGTACGATATTACGTTGTATATCGAAAATAACAGTTTTCCAAGAAACTCTTTGTGTAATAGTATATTAATTTGAAGTTGTCGTATGGCTGCATTCTATACAGAAAGAATACTGGCACAGTCCGGAATAGATCCATTTATATAGCTTGCAGTTGTCAAGGACGTTGTCGTTAAATGACGGTCTGTAACATTCAAAAAAAGTTTTTTTTAATTCCAATTTACGATGGTTTATAACACAACAGTCACGCTTTGATATTGCATGCTTAGTTTTGGAGAGGCCACTAAATAGTTATTTTTGATTGACAGCATGTATAACCCAAATAATTGTGATACCTATGGTACAGTGTTGTGGTCAAGCTTCTGTATACATTTTTACTTACTGTGTTTGTATTTTTCTTTTATAGGTGATGTACCGCAGGGTCAAATTGTACACCCTGATAAACTTACGCAACAAGAAACAGATCTAATGTCTCGCGAACATCTAGTGTATTCACGTTGCAATAGTGTTGGATCTATAAATACACCTAGTACATCGAATCACAACACTGGTAAGTTATATGTCTTATAAAAATACTGTAATTGTGTTATCTCTGTACCAGGAAAGATTTCCTTCAAAGCAACGAAATACTTTTAAAGTATTTCTAAAACATATGCTGTTGGTTTTTTTGTGATACTATTTCATTTAAATATAACCTCAAAAATCGCAATAATAGATATGTTTTCTTCTTATTTTAATAGATGAGGAAGATGATGCAGAAATTAGCAAATTATCCCCACTAAGTTACAAAGATAGAAGGAGAGAAGCACATACGCAAGCTGAACAGAAACGTAGGGATGCAATTAAGAAAGGCTACGACACATTGCAAGAACTAGTTCCTACTTGTCAACAAACTGATCTCTCAGGTATGATAATTAGCAAATTATTAAAATACAGTGGCAAGCAATAAAATAGGGTGCATGGTAGGGGTATTTACGGGATTAAAATGTTGTCAGCCAACCTTTCAGTAAAGTGATACGATTAAAGAATATTGCATTTTTAAAACTGTTATTAAATAAGCAAGGAAACATTGTGTTCAGATGTTTTGCAACTTAGCATTATATGTAGAACCAGTCTTGTAAAGCACGGCAATAAAAAGAAGTGCAGGACTTGTTTAGTAGTTTAGTGCAATGATTAGATGAGTTGATACTTTAAACTTTGTTTCTAAGATCTATCAGTCCATTGAAGTCATGTATCAATAGTATTCAAAAAGTATCTGTTTTCAAAAAGTCATTCACTTTTAAAGATCGTTAGCAATCTGAGCCCTTAATTCTATGCTTGAGTCTAATTATAGAATATTTCCATTAATATCAAGATTATTGTAAAATAAAAGCACGATTATAGGATTATACATATTATTGGACATTGTATAGATTGAATATATGTATATAGATAATGGTTTATTGGTGTAAACAAAATGAGTAATTTATTGCTATCTATTACTAGTGTTTCAATAATATTTAAAGTAAAATCCTGGATTTTATATTGTCTTTTTAATTCCAGAGATCCTTTGTATTATACACTCAGGTATAATAAAAAGTTTCCAGGTATTTCTTAAAAATTGCGCGAGATGGTTATGTTTTACAGTGGAATCCGATTACAGCGAAAGCGCAGGGGACCGACGATTTTACTTCATTGTAACCGAATTTCGTTGAATACGAAATTGGAATAGTCATCAATCAATTGCAGTACCAACATTTTTCTAAAATTTTGTTTTAAACACTTAATACACACAATGTGTGGCATTTTTGTTATTTGTATAAGCAACCGGTAAGTTGGTCACATTTTTAAAACATCTCGGTGATTTAGATTCTCCTATAATTAGTAGCTTACGTTTTTCGGATTCGTCAGCATTTGCACACACAAGAACTGTAATTCTTTCTTTGGATAACTTACCCTCTGTACATTTCTCATATCTAAATTTCAAGGTTTTGTCGGGAGTTTATTTATAAAATAACCCCATTTCATCGGCGCACAATCCACGTAACGGGATTTAACTATTGGCCTTATATTAGCTAACCTTGCAGAAGTTATTTCTTTATTCACCGACATGGCCTCTCCAGATATTCTACCAAGTCCAATGTTATATTGTTTCTTCCATCTAGAAATCCAGCCCATAGAACATTGATAGTCATCGCCAATGCCCTAATGCCCTAATGCTTTATTGAAGATCGTACAAATTGAATCCGTAATTCCATGAATAAATAAGGGAAAAATAGTTTGTTAAAAACGAAATTTCGCAGTAAACGAATTTGCTGTATCCGCAATACTTATCAGATCTAATACCGAACCAACCTAAATCATGAGCTTGCTTCGCAAAAACCGATATTTTGTTGTAACAGTGTTCGTAGTAAGCGGATTCGACTGTATATTAAAGCAAATAATAATTTAGGCTTTTTAATAGGCAATTATTAAACAAACAAGGTAGATGGCGTTTATTTATTAAAGAAAACGGCGAAAAAATTGAAAACAAACTGGTATTACTTCCTTTGACAGTAATTACAACTTGCTTGCGTCTCTGTATACTTTCAATGAAGCTGTAGAATTAGTTTTGAGGGATATTCTCCCATTCTTCGAAATAAAAAAAGCAATGCGCAGTTTATTGCAGTTGGTGACACTCCAGCCCCAGCAAACAAAATGGTTACGGGCGGCTGCTAGCCTCGCGTAACCGTGTTATAAAACACATTTTCCCACCTGCCTTCTTACGTAGCGATATTTTAATGGCCTTATCGACATTATTTCCGTTTCTTTTATTGGTGACCTGTACGAAAATAAACAACATTTTAAAAACAACTCCGTACAGTTTATTTTTTCTTACATGTATTGTAATAAGGAAAACTGATAGCGAGCATAAAAACTAAAATAAATATACAATAACTATTACAAGTTTCCTTGCTTTATTTAATTTGGAAATTGCTCCTTTTTCGTTTTTCTCTGTTCAATTGAAATTGCATGTTAGTTGATTAGAAACAAGAATATCCATAATGCGTTGGTAGTGTCTGTAACATCATTGCCGCCAATGGTTTTAAAATTGATTTTTGGCGACCGAACTGTTTGGTAAAGTAACGACCGGTTCCATTTTGGCTCTCTCAAACACCAAACTGTTCACTCATTTATGACGTCATATAATCGAACTGCTTGGTCAAATAAGCAAACCGCTCGGTGATATGTTTGGTGTTTATGGTTTGTTTACGTTTAGTTGCCGCCATTATTCATAACCTACTGCACTCCTTTATCCTTTTGTGTTTATTTTTTATTTAATATAAAATGGAAGGTATGGACACAAAATACACAGTAGATCATATAAATTTAAAATGTGAAACAAATCGTTTCATTCTTATCTAACATTCAATATCATTTGTGACGCCTTATACATGTTTGTTGAATTATTCCAAAAAACATTAACTCAATATATTGTTCAATACACTGTATACATTCACTGTAAGAATTAGCTAGCTAAATAAACGCTAAACACACCGAATACCTGTTAAGACCAAAGTAAAATCTAGGTTAGAATGGGTGATGTTTACACAACAAACGCCATCATACCGAACACTGCGTTTTGGCGTATTCTCGTCTGTATTATGACGTCAAGAGCGAACATACGATCAACCGCGCTTATAAACTGTTCGCTTGAATTAAATATTATAGGATTGTCCTACAGAGTATATGTAGAAGAACTTTGTTGCAACAAACCCTTCATACTGGTGAATATCCTTTTTAACGTGACTATACCACCATTGTTGGTAAAATTATACATTTTTCGATATAAGTCAATCAATGCTAAAATTCTGCAAAAAAATACCTCAAAATAAAATCGCAAACATCAGTCGCATAATCAACAATAAACCGCTACGCGGCGCTGATATTTGAAGCTCGAGCTGTTCGATTGCAGCGGATTGCTGATTATGTGCCGGCGATGGATAGATATTTTGCTGGCATCATACCAGCAGCCGGCCGTTACACTAATGTTTGCTGGGACAGGCCTATTGCTTACTCGTTTGCCTCGCATGTCCCAGACATGTTATATAAGATTTAAGTCACATGGTGCCCAAGTAAACTCGTCTTCCCCAAAATATTTATTAACGGTTCTCGCAACATATAGCTTTGCATTAACATGAAGTTTTTAGTAGGTAAACTAAGCGACCACGGGACCAGTCACTCGACGTGGACACGCTGTATAAGCTGTAGTTTTGACAGCTAAAACCTGTGTAACACCTACAAATTGTCATAATTATGACAGTGTCCACGTCGAGTGACTGGTCCCGTGGTCGCTTAGTTTACCTACTGTTTTTGCCAATTAATGGAGCAAATGGTAGAACACAGTCTTCTTATATGTTGGTAATGTATCGATGTGCTGTTAAGGATCCTCCGTCCACACACACAAGTTCCGTGCAGCTTCTAATGAAATGTCAGCCCATATCATAACTGAGCCTCCTGGAATGTACTGGATACCGACTTTTCCACACCCATTGTCGACAGTTTAAAGAACATGGAACTTAGATTTTAAATTCATATGTGAATAGTACATTACTTCACTGCACTATTTCCCATACCGAGTGATTACGAGCAGAGCATTACAACTTTAATGTTCTTTTAGTAGTATATACAGTGTTTCTCTAAGTTGATTCTTTGTCTCAACTGACGTACAAGTGCGGTTTCGTAATACACATAGTGATAAAGCAATCATCAACAGCAGGTGTCCATTTTCTTTTACCGGATCCTGGTCTCCTTGTGTTTCTGCCAGTCCCTCTAAACCTTTCCACACATTTTAAAACCGCTCTATGAGAACAGAAAGAATTTTACCAACATAATGCAAAAATCAAACATTTTCAACAAATTGCTTTTGCAGAATCTTCCGCGCTTAGAGGCATCGATGAAAGAAAAATTCAGCATAACAGTTTTAACAACAACCAAAATATAATTGGAATTTAATATAAAACTATAGAAACACACAATTCAAAGATTTCGTTCCAAATAAAATTGACATTTAGGTAGTTGTTATTGTAATCTTGAAAAACATAATCAAATCAAGATAAGTAATAAAAAATAGGTCAGGAAATGATTGTGTATGTGTAGTACAAGCATAAAATAAGTTATTGATCCTATATATTTGGTCAAATTTGTTACACATTTCGAAAATTAATGGCATATTCGGTGGAAACGTTTTATTACTTAGTATTTGTAACAAATCATTATTAACTTGATTCGTTTACTAATCTATTTACATTTAGAAGAAACCGCTTTATACAGAGACAATATTTTTCAAGATGATTCCGTGTCTCGAAATTGCACACCGTTTGAGTTATGTAAAAGAACTTCTTGCTTAAACCCCACTGGGTCTGGTAAGTCTCATAAATCGATTTGTGTGACTCACATGGTCTTACAAATGCAAATGTGCTTCGTCTAGAAACTATTTTTTTTAATTTAGAATTTTTATACTATAACGCGGCAATTCTGGGGCAATATTCCATTCAACTACGATAATCTCGAGAATGCAACTGTTGGTGTATTCGAATCACAAAATGAATCCAGCTACTTTAGGATCATTTGAAACGAAGTTCTCTTTACCCGACGACTTTTAGATTTTCGTAGATTTGGTCGAAAACTGTTGATGGTTATTGTTAATGTTAACTGTCCTGGGACGGCCCAGGTTCCTTTTCGTTGGCACAATACACTGCCAGTGTTTCTGAACTTTTCAATAACCGTATGAGCAAAAATATTTCTCCGCCAGTAAAATGTTGTCCTCTGTACTTAATATTGACATAACAAAATATATAAATAGTCGATTGAAAATATTATAAAATTACTAATCAAATTTGTAAATTTTTAGGCTATAAAATAAGTAAAGCAACTGTTCTTCAAAAATCGATAGATTATATACAATATCTTCAGCAGCAAAAAAAGAAGCAAGAAGAAGAACGAAATTCGTTACGTAAAGAAGTTCTTGCGTTGAAAATTATGCAACAAAATTACGAACAAATTGTAAAGGCTCAGCAATCTCAACCAAATCATACAGATATGAGAGTGTCAGATGAAGTAAAATTTACTGTGGTAATTTGAATGGTAATACATTCTATTTTTTCTTAATGACTTGTTTTAAAGTTTCAGGCCATAATGGATCAGCTATTCTTGACATTCAGCAATATATCTGCGAATAATTTCACTGAATTATCAGCAGGTGTTTTTAGCTGGGTGGAAGAATACTGTAAACCACAAACTCTCATCGATACTGTTGTTAAAGTAATACACAATCACCATAGACGGGTTACAGAGCAACACCCTCCTTCTCAAATGTAACTACTACTAAAAATGCTTCAAATTATTTTTAGTAAATGTATATATTTGTTAGTGTAAATTTTACTTACATGTAACTTGTTGTTTTGATAGTGTTACTTTTTTAAACGTATTGTTAGAGCTATCTTAATTAGAGCGGTATCTTGTCCAATATACATATTTTTGGTATATAATTTTTGATAAAAACCCTTAAGATAGCTCGATAGTGTTAATGTGAATATGTATATTTGTTGTTATTGCCTTTTTTCAATTGGTAAATTTTTATTTATATATGGGATATATGTTTCAGGGGATTATTTTTCTTTATATGTTCGAGAAAAGTTCTTTTTTTTTGATTTTTTTTTTGTATGTGTTGGTAATATGCATCTATGATAATGTATTTTTGCTGTACTTCATACATATATTGTAGATAATGTAAGAATAAAAAATATAAATTTATTTCTATATTATATTTGCCTTTTTTGTTTTATTTTAATGCATTTTCGCAGTACATACACATTGGAAAAATAATCCAGTGGAATTTTTTGTATACGGAAGCACGGCTTAGCATAATCTAGTAATTAGAGCACGTTTTCATTTTCCCTCTGCCCCCTCCTGTTCTTTGTAGATGGGACAGAGAATGACCAGGGGGTTATTCTCGAAACAGTGGAAAAATAGCACTCCCAGGGAGTAACTTTCACCGCTCACTCCTCGTTACTACTTGTTACGAAAAAGTGAGAAAGTCAACTCCAGAATAGGAACTATTGAAGTTGTAATTCTCTTGAAATTTCCATTCCTTCAGATTCGAGAATAACCCCCCTAGGGTACTATCTCTTATGGAAGGAATGTAGCCACGTTTTGATTGGTTTAAACATCATCACGTGCATATTAGTAACGGGGTATCACGATGAGGGCGCTTCGATACAGTACACAGAATTATACATTAAGATACCGTCCATTGAGAATGACTCAAGAATATTTTATTACAGCTTCCAATCTGCGGCTACAAATACGTAGCATATGTCTGAAGTATCTGTTTCAATTCATGGTAGATGGCGCTGTAATCGATGAAATACAATTTGTTTTAATTTCTCTAGAACCTATGCATATAATTTTGCAGCATATTTACAATAGAAAATATCACGTTTTTATTGTAAATATCAGAATTGGTTTTCATTTTATCAACGTGTTTCAATTATAAGAGTGTTTGATTTACATGAGTCCCCTCGCTTGTCTCATCATCTTTGAAATAAAGTAGGTGCTCAAAATTATAGCCATTGACTTAAATACATTTATTAATCCGTATTACCAATGAGTGTATACAGCTGGGAAGTGTATCTTATTGAATTTCGGCATAAGGGTGAATCGCTCACGTGTTGGTAGTTGTTTCTTAATTTTGTATTTAGAACAGTTCCACAAAAACAAATCTGGTGAAGCAAAATCAGGTTACCTAGCAGTATAGTCGATCGAGCGATCATTGAATTTACAATGTGAGCTCTTAACGTGCTACCATCGAATACTGTACTGGGCAACCGTGATGTTGAAACCACATGTTTTGTCGCATTTCTAAGCTTGGCAGTTTATTTTCCAGAATGTTTCACTGCATTTGACCATTCAATTCGCCTTCAATAATATGGGAACCAATGGCTTTCTTGCCAATAATTCCACATCACACGTTGATAGTCAAAGCAAGCCGGTCCCACAATGCATGTTGTGTCGATTATCTGGTCTGTTTTGGAAAAGGCGCCTTGTAAATTGGAGTTTTGTTATACTAGTGCACATTGTAGCAAAATTTTCCATGTGGCCTTACATCTGCTTATAATTGGAATTGAATCACTGATGTTATTTGAAAGAGCTGTACTACTGCTTTGAATTATGTTTGAAATTTGTCAAGCTTTAATTAGAGCCAACAGTATAATATTGTTAGTACTATTAGTATGAAACCTAAATAATTTTTGTTGAATTGGATGATAAAGTAACCTGTTGACGAGTAGAGATGATGAATACTGCAGTGATCTAGTTAGTAATGTATATTTAAAATAAAGACCAATGTAGTAACGATAAAAAGTAAGAAATCAACTAACAGTTAGACGCTACAAATTATTGTACACTCTGATACATTTGTTTACATTCACATGAAATTTTAGTAGGAATTTCTAATATAGTGATTACATCTACTTGAAATTATTTTGGCGAGAATTGTTTCTTAGGTTCTAACTTAGTTAATGTGAAATACAAAACAAAATTCTAAAACAGATAAGATGTTAATTCTTTTTCTCTATTCGATGTCTATTTTAACAAGGACACTTCTTTACCCTCATGCACGGAAATAAATAATGAAAAGAATCCTTCTTAGTTTTGCTACAAATTATTACTAATATTTTGTAGATGATTTATTATAACGAATTACTTCACGCATTTTCATTTCTAAAGAATTATATAAATATTATCATTAACTTTTTGGTATTAATTCAAAGCAGCTTCAATTGCTGCAATATTGCTGCTCATGTCTTTGAATTGTTTCCCTTTGCCATAAATTTTCCGTACCAGTTATCGTCAAACATTTTTAATAAGATTTAAATTTGAGGAGAGGGCTGGGCAGTCTAGAATATTCACGTTATTCTCTACAAATTGAAAAATCCACTGCTGACCGTCAAATAATTCATTAAAGTTGATTTTCTGAAAAGCTCTAAAAGATCGACATAAACGGCTGAATTTTGCCGTCCTTTCGAGATAACTCGATAAATTACACCATAAAAGCTGCCTATATCACGTCTTAACCGACGCGATGGTCGTATTAGGACGGGATAGAAATAATTTGGCCTTCCTCAGATCATAACAATAGTATTGGAAACCGTTACGTTCATTCAAATTAATAATTTTTTCTCGTTGCTGGATATGACTTGTTTCTATTCAACTTTCTAGTTAAAGTGAGCCTGGCAACACGCTAACCGAGCATCTCTGTGACGCTGAAGTACACATAGTTTCATCTTTAGCTTTTATCGTCAGAGATGGGGACAATTTCGGATTATTCTACGAACTGTACGTACACTTGCTGAAGTTTCCAACTTTTTCTTTCGTGTAAAATTGACCTACGTTCTCTATCTGCTGCTCTCGCTGTACAACCTTTTCAGTTTTTACCATAGTTGTCGGGATTTTTTAGAAAATTATTAATTTTCCAAGAATCTCGATTGGTTTTTGCTACCAATTTCTCGATTTGAATAATTTTCTTGTTTAAACGCAAGAATCTTACCGATCTATATTTTTATTAATGTTTTACCTCGACCCAATTCAATTATAATGGAGCAAAAATGTGAACAATGTCAATAAATGAACAGAAGATACTAAACTAAATATTCTTTTATAAATTTTGGTACACCCCGACAGCAATAAACTGACGAGGATAATCAAATGTCAATGCTCCGATAGACGAATAATAGAAGAAGGTGATTCCCAGGCTACTGTAGGCAATGTATACACTGATCGATTTGAAGAAGATGTTCAAATAAAATTTTCCCTTGTTCTCCTAAAAGTAATTCGATATCTTTTTCACTTCTTCTGAACCAAAGTATTTACGTCCCTTTTTTGTTGCTTGTAAACAGAGTCGCAAAACATGCACTACATGTTGTCTTGTGAGCGGGATTGAATCCATTTAATAATTTATAAAGCAAAGAAATAATTCCCAAAAATTATCCTAAATATTGTGTTGAGTGAGTTTGATTGTTTCGTTTCAACGATGAATTGACGTTGGAAGCTCTGTTTGAAGAACATCTCCTTAACAGCTTCGTCGTCAAACTTAAGCATAGGAATAAACGAAAGTTGCTGCTTCAATACAATTACTTTTCAGCTGATCCTGTGTTATCAGCGATTGGAATTACATATACCTACTGGCATGTACATACATAATATGGGAAAAAAACAATGAGAAGCTCGATGAAAAATATTAAGATCTGGTTAGTGTATACCAACATACAATCTAGTACAACCATTTAATTCTTTTTTTAATTCAATTTAATAACAAAAATTCTTTCACATGATAAAAAATATGTACAAAAAGAAATTGTAAAATATTTTCACATTTATATATTACAACAAATATATCATTGGGTATTTTACAAATAAATATAATTTAACAAACATATACATGTTAATTTTAATATATTTTTTCGATTTCAGTTGGTTGTTGACTAGAAATATGGGTAACATTTGTTAATGGTATGGAATCTCGGGAGCAAGTGAAACGTTTACTTTTATATTTTCTAGGTAAACAACATATTTGCCTAAATACAAGAAAGTAGAACGCTATGATGATGACGACGATTAAAATCAAGATGGTTCCCAGCGTGATGATTCCTAGGAGACTGAGATGGTCCATAACATTCATATATGAACATATTTTTATTCACACTCCGCGTTAGATCTCTGTAATCAAAAGATATGCTTAGTATTAGTTATGTTATATAATATAAAGTTTTATTATAAGCTTTATGATATTTATTACAATCATTACATATATTATATTGAAAATGTTAAAAAATCTATAGAGGAATAGTGAAAATAAAAAATTGAACTATAAGTGGGAAATTACTGTATAAATAGTCCCGATGCTAATAATTACCTTTGCTAACACGTGTATCTAGAAGCGCGTGATCTTCGTTTCTACAGAATCAGTTAATCAATTTTTATAGTGGAAATTGCAATTCTTCTTAACACATACTAACCTAGAGGTCTTTAGTGATTCATTGCTTGAGTTTGAAATTTTTGTTTCACAACAATACGAGTATATCTGGTTTTTCAATTAGGATTACATTCAAGATCTTATTATTTTCAATACGTTTTAATGAATGTAATTGCAATGCATAATTAATCAGAGGAATATTCAAAAGAAATTAAAAGTGTAAAGCTAGGCTTGGTTTTTTCTTTATTTCTTTATTTTACTTATTTAATCTTTGTCAGATTACTGTAATTTAGTTAAATCGAATAAAATTCAGTGCAATGGAATCAAGTAATAAATTAAAGTATTTTGTTAGGGACATTGATAGCAATAATGAATTTGTTAGTTTTAAACTTGAAAATGTTCCACGATTTCCACGGTTATTTAACGATGATCTAATGAGGTCACGCATGTTTTAAATTAATTGCTCGATGTCGTCTTGAATCATTGTCTCTATAACTCTAGTTTCAAGATGTAACTACTAGTTCCAGAGACAACACAAGAAAATAATATATGATTGTATATTTATGTATGTACTTAATAATGGTACATTGAAATTTTTAGTTTTTAATATATTAAAGTGTACATATGTAAATACTAAATAGTTGTTTTTTTTATTTGAAAAGACTGTTAAATAGTTTTTCTTTTATGCACAGACGCAAAAATGTTTCTTTTTAAGCTGCAGTCGATTATTACAAGTGTATACAAATTCTTCTTTACCATTCCATTTCTTTTATGTCCTGACGGAACTTCTCTGTTTATTCTCCCCTCATTTGTTTAAGATTTTCAGGGTAAAAAATGAAGACTGATTAACAAAAAACGAATTTTGATGCTTATATTACAGCCTCTCAATCGCAAAGCTTTTGCATCATGTTTTAAACAACTTTTTCTTAATACACTGATTCATTGATTTTCTAGAAGTTTTCTATTACAATTTCGAAAGCAAACCACGCTTTTTCAACGGTAGTCCTAGTAGTTTTAAAGTCACTGTTCAAAATCAATTTTCTAATCTGGAGATCAATCAACATCTTTCGTAAGTGTTGTGTCAAACAAATCGGGAAATATAAAGATATTTAAAACAGTTTCCATCGTTATTGCAATGCTTTCACAAATTGCTTTATTATACATAATTCTGTATGTAATGGTGGCTAAAGTAGGTTAGTTAAATTTTTGTACACGATATATTGGTTCCGGTTGCTTGAAGCTGTTGCACTTAGGACATATTTAATAGGATTGGGAGTACAAGGGTGTAAAGCTTATAAACTGTGCCCGTAACTCTATAGTTATGTACAGATATGTATATACTTAGTTTAATAGATTGCATATAGTCTAAACACTATTCAATGTTTTTGGTGCAACTTATTTTAAAGATGGAATATTCAAACTTGAGATTCGTCGAGGAATAAGTTGATTCTAAACCTCTTCTCTTAGTGTTTGCAAACTTAGTTTCAGCTTGTGCTTGTTTAATTTGAATACCAATATCGTGCAACGTTTGTTTTTTAACATTTTTTTTGTTAACAAACCGCAACTTTAATAAACAGCTCTCTTAAAAAAATCTTAATACAACGTTTTAATTTTTGTTTTTAATTAAAGTTACAAACTATCGAAGATGAAAAAAAGATTCTAGCATAGTGTTTCGTCGTTTCATCCGTCTCATCGCTCACTATCAACCCGGTTTTATATTTAAGGAAATGATTATTTTGGATAGGTTAAAGTCTTTTGATAATAGAATTGTTTGGTGGCGTGGTCTACTTAAGTTTGTTAATTCAGATTTTGTTATGTTGGACACTGGTAGGAATATATTTGAGTGTTATGTATCGATTGACAACATGTCTACTGACCATTAAGTACTGTTTTGGCTGGTCATTTGTAATTGTATTGGCTGTATTCGCTGGTCTGGTTTAGCGTAACAACGTTCACGATATTGTGGTTCGTTTGCATATATCTTTTGCTGGCGGTCGTTAATCGGTTCAAGCTATATGCGGTTCTCGGTTCTGTCCAGTCCTAAAGCCGTAATTCAAGTCCAGAAAACTTAGTTTGGTGCACATCCAATAAGTGGATTTTTGGTGGAGGAGCTGGTTAGGTATGCTGTTATCGCATTCTTGTAGATGAATCCGGAGATCTTTCATTATATGATTGTTTTTTTAATGGGATGATGATGGTACATTCCATATCTACATCTCTATTTAATACTGCCCTTGGGTAACTATATCGTTGGAAGACTTGTTCGTAGAAACAAATACATTTTTGACGAAACTATTAATGAAAAAATGATTCTAATGTATGGGAATACAACTCCGTAAGATTTAAAATTGATTCCAGAGGTTCTTTCTCTTCTATTTTGATAAGTTAGTGAAGCAGCGTGGCACTCATGTTTTCAATAAAGAATGTTGGGTAATAGCAGAGAAAATAGATTTTGGCCTAGGGTTTACTTTGAATGAAAAGTCTTTCATTACCTATGTAATTGTAGTTGATTACAAAAAAAATCATCGAATTGAACTCTGGAACCAAACCACCGACCATGATAACAAAATTAAGTTCGTTAATTCAGTTTTTTTATGTTAGACAACACTGAATAAGAGGACTTTGTAACCCCCGATTTTGTTTGCAAAAATCGGTTTTCTCAACGTACATTTGCTCTTTTTTAATAATTTTAACGGTTTGTAACGATTTTTAATGATTTACCTTCTAAACGTAATTTTTTTTCGATTTCTCGCTGCTAATAACTGTATTATATTTCTTAATCGTTTTTAATATTAAACTGATAGGAATATATTTGAGTGTAATTGATAGGAATATATTTGAGTGTAATGTATCGATTGGCAACATGTCTACTGACCACCAAGTACTGTTTTGGCTGGCAGTAGGTTGTCATTTTTAACTGTATTGGTATTCGCTGGTCTGGTTTAGCGTAACAACGTTCACTGTACAGTAGTTTATTTTGTTTTATTAGTCCAAAGTCTTTCATTTTTGCGCTAAGACGAAATTGCAAATCGCTAAGTCTTTCCACCTTTAAGTGTGTGACCTTTCTTCTCACGGCTACTGAGTCTTTGTTTCGTATCTTAGTTCCTTATCTTTGTTTCAATCTATGGGGACATAAACCTAGCACTACAATCTGAACCTGAATGAACTAACAATTCATTTTGATTCGGTGGGAATACCTATCTAGCTCACTGAATCAATGTATTCTCCGACCGAGAGAACCAATGCCATCGCATATGCACCAAGAGAAGAGAGGAAATTTAGATTCCGATGTATTTGTGCGCTGTTGATAAATCGAAGAACTACCACTGTTACATGCAGCACCCGGTTCTGAAAGATATAGAAATAGTTTACTTGTGATTTGACGGCGCTAGATCAGAACAGCAAATCATTTAGGTTAGAGAATTATTACAAGGATGAGTAAGATTAGGACACAAAGGGAGAAAATGGAAATCAATTTAGAATTTCCGCCATAAATGTAGTATAATTATTCCATAGTTCATAAATTGAATTATAACTGTTGTATGAATTCTGAAGGAGGACATAATTCTGTGTAGTACTAGCAAACGTGATAATTATTTGGAGTGAAGCACATCCCGAATTATAATAGAATAGTTGAACATGATTTACCTTTTAAACACCTAAAGGGATTAATTTGTAATAATTAGTACAATGTTACATATTGAATCAATTTATTTATGTCGAATGTAATGGGTAAGATTTTGCATATTGCAACTATTGTATATGTATTTTATGAATTTATATTAAAATAGGTCATAATATAAAATAGAAAAAGAACGTAGGCGACAAGATATATAGCTTACGAAATTGTTTATATCGTCTTGCTAAATTTAGAATCAAAATTCATAATAGATTCGTATTTTTTACTTTAGCAATATATGACATTTGATGTTATACAATGTTCAAGTTAATTTATATGGTAAACATCGCTATTAATTATTGTTTTAGTGCTGTGTTAATTGTCTTATAAAGATAAAATTGCGTAAACATTATTATGCAGTGCGAATTTTACAAGTCATAAACATTTATAGTGTACCCAATAGTAATTGTCTAAGTGACTAATTTTCATAGCTATTAAACATTCCGCTTGGATAGATTAGGTAACAACGTGGAAAGGTTAATTTTTTTATACATTCCTCCAAATATTTTTCCACATATTGTAGCAGATAAATGCTAAAAGATAAATGATAAAAGAAAGTACAAAATTATACTGAAATAAGAATCTTAAGGTATTCATAATCTCACTGCGTCAATTGCTAATGAAGAATCGTGTTTATAGAATGTTTAAAGATTCCCATTATTTTCGGAAGTTAATTGATGGATGTTAAACTTTTCCTTTCTAGTAGGGTCGCCGAATATTTGCGAATATATGCAGGCAAGTGCTGCAACAGAATCTTCGTAATGGTGACTTGATAATTGGAAGCTACAAATGAGAAATTATCCCCTGCGCAATGTTATTTTTCAAATGTGTGGGGATATGAAATTATTAAAAATCAAAAAAATGGATTTAGTTAGAGATGAGTTTAGCCACTTTTACATAATGCTTTCGCCATTTCAAATGGCGCTAAGGGGGACAAAATTGAGGGACAATGACGAACTTATAGCAACAGTGGAGGACCATTTTGTGGAAAAACCAAATGAATATTTTTATACTGGATTAAAGATGTTATTGAAAAGGTGCTATACCTATATTCAAAAGCAGGGAAACTATATTGAAAAATAAAATTTTGTTTTTGCTCTAGTCTTTTGTTTTCATGCCTTGTCCGGGAATATAAAAACGACCCCTCGTATATAAAAAATAATAGCTTGTTCTTTCAATTTATGTGTGGCTTTTAGTTACATCTGTACGTGATACTTTGGTGGTATGTCCCATATCAGTTCAAGATTTAAAGTCCAATTCGGACTTGTTGCCACGTGGACCGTTTGAAGCTTGGGCGATCACTCGCTTACTTAAATTGCCCGCAAAAATAAATGTACGCATGATGCGCAGTAGTGCATCCACTCTCAATATAACATCTAATTTAAATTGGTAAGACTTTCCATGAAAAGTGCAGCGACGCATTCTCCATGTCTAGACCTACTGCAGCTGGTGTCTCACACGGCTCTTTTCTGGAGCCTGAACATTTTATGCTATTCATAAGTGATATCCCACGTTTTCCAGACACCAACTTGCAAACTTATGTTGGCGACACTGTTACTTACTTGCAGTAATTGTGCCCTAATATGGAGACGACTACAACAAACCTTAGGCGATATCTGCGAGTGAGCGCATATGTGGAATCTGCAAATTAATGCATCTAAATGCGAAGCTATACGTTTTTCACACGTAACTTAACTTACTTAACTACCATCGTAATCGATAGGAGGACTCCCAAGCAGACCTCAGGTCAAGTGCGTAGGCAAATACCTTAGGTACATATATCAGGTATATGTTTAGGCACCATTTCATAACTGTACCTGCAAAATTTGCTGAAATAGCTCTCTAAACTTTACTGAATTCAGCGTGATCTAAATTTTCCATCTCTTGGTGAATATGCGACGGCATTGGTTCTCTCGGTCGGAGAATCCATTGATTCAACACTTCAGGATCTCGATCTAGATAGGTCTCCCCGCCAAATTAAAATTACTCGCCTCCTCAACATGAATTGTTGATTTATCAAGGCTTAGGTCGTAGTGCTCCATTATGTCCACATAACAACAATGACTCAGTACCCGTGATAAGAAAGATCACACACTTGGAGGCAGAAAGACTTAGCGATCTGCAATCCAGTTTTAGCGCAAAATGAAAGACACTGGAATTATGTAATCCCGAACTAAAGTAGTAACAAATTGCTCGATACAAAATTATTATTAAAATTTGTAATCATGGTTGGTGGTTTGGTCCATGAGTTCAATTCAGTTTAAAATATATCTTCTGAAATTTTTTGCAATCAACTACAATTATACAGGTAATGAAAGACTTTTAATTTAAAGTAGACCCTTGACAAGAATTTGGTTTCTTTGCTATTATCCAACATGCCAGCGCGTTACACATGCAATTTTGCATTTACCTAAGTTAAATTATAAGAAAAAAACAACGTATTTTATTCACCATTGGACGGTTAAGTGAGCTCACCGATGGTGTCACATTTATGTACAAGACGACTGCACGATACGATATGCTGGCTGATTGCAAACCTAACAACGCTCGAAATATCATATACACTGCATGTGGTAAGCTATGCCATGTTTAGTGATATCATTTCCGGTTTTTTGACATTCTTTTCGAAATGCCCATGAGTGTCACAAGCTCCTTCAGTTTTTCAGAATAGAAGAGAACATACTTTGAAACCAATTCGTTTCTGTTTTTTATTTATCATTCCTTCGCCATGAAACTCGTCTATGAGACGGATTGATGATTTGGCAAAACTATTGTGAAATTCTTTATAATTATTGTTGTGTGAAAGAAGATAATTGCAATAACAATGCAATTGACTCTTTAGGTAGGCATCGTCCTTTGTCCTTTAAACTCTAAACTGAATATGTTGTGTTGTAAGTTATAAATAATGACAATACAAATATTGACTCCCGTGTCTCCGTTATATAATCGAGACGGTGTTTTTTCACCTTCGATAGTTCGAAGAAGAATTAGTTAACATATTAAGTAGCATGTCTAACCTCTGGTGTTTGAATGTTTGCGAGCAAGTGATTATTGCCTTAATTTGTTGGTAAACAAGCTGTATTAGAAGAGTTTCCAAACGCCCCTTGTCTTATTAAGTATACATGAAGTTCCGATACGTTTTGTTGAAAATTTGTTCGGCACAGTATACCCGAAAGAGCTTTTAACAGTGGTGTGTATCCTGTTTTTTTGCAAGGTTTCCTGGTTGTAAAAGTGGAAAGAATATTGTAATATTTATTGTTGCTTTTATTTTTATTTCGAAATTTTACTGTTGAAAACAAATCTCAGTTTTACAATGATAGATCTTCTATAATAACATCTAATGTACAATGATGTGAAGATTTAAAATGCTTCAGAAAGTAAAACATTGATTAAATAAATATTTTCTGTTTGGTTGCAAGATTTGGTAAATTTTAAGAAGGTATTTAGCTAAAATCCAGTGTTTGTACTGAAATTTTTTTATGTTATTTACGTTTTCCTTTATATACAAATAACCGTCAACAAACAAATAAATACTTTATTCTTGACTTGGGTATGTATTTTCAATTTCAAATGCATCAAATAAAAATGGATTTTAACAAAACACTTATAAATGTAATACAAACATGTGAAGCTTGTAGCTATAATATATGTAGGTATGTATATAAAAAACTATATTTTGTGAAACAATTAAGATTTTGATATATTTTTATAGCTTCCTGAAAAAGGTATGAAATAAGTATCTATGTTATATACATACATATGTTTTAGTTTATGTTGTTTTAATTGCATGTCAAAAAATCAAGAATGAAATGATATAAAGTTTCGGAAAGTTGCCACCACAAAGTTTCCAAAAATCTAGAAAAATGATGAAAAGGACCGATTATTTATTCACCTCCATTGATTATCAGCGATTTTGATGATCACCTATCGGTTTATGATATAGCCGCCATAGACGACACACTTTTCGTGGCAAAAATATTAAAAATTGAATTGCAGAAATTTTATTTATTGGACACAATTGACTATTATTTGATTATGTTTAACCATCTCTTACATTTTCAAAATTATGAAACAAGTATACTAGCAATTTTTTCTTTAATGACAAAATTTTTGTTGCAGGATATGATTGACAATCGTTTGATCGTGTTTGATTACTTCTTACATTATCTGCAGACTAAATGAAATCGAAAATCATCGTTTAACCACCCACCGGGTGATTTTTATCCGGTCTTGAAGTTACATATAACACGGTTCTCAAAGCTCATCACACTTTTAAACCTTGAGAGGTGGTCAAACGCTGCAAATGATAAGATTTCTTTAGTCCAGTGTCTCTAGACTACAAATAATTAAAAATTAAAAAGTTTGTGGAATATATACATAAGTTCGAGGTCAGATAAAAATTAATCCGAGTCTGGTCAATCGATGATTTTCGTACTGCAGATGCACAAAACAAAAACTGTCATATTTTCAGCATTTGACCACTTCTGAAAATGCCTGAAAAGTGTAATATACTTTGAAAGCTTTATTATATGTTCAATTTTGTGATCGGATATCCTGAGATTGGTTAAATAAAGTTATTTATTTTTATCTTCTATAACTCGATTTTATGTAACTTTAAGGCCTGATAAAAATTAAGCAATGGGTGGTCAAACAATGATTTTCGAACTCCTATAATATAGAGGCCTGAAAAAATAAGTCGTGTACTAGTTTGATCACCTTATTTTGTTGTATGCAACTTCAAGATCGGATAAAAATTAAACGATGGTTAACCAAACGATGATTTTCAAATTCCTATGATCTAGAGGCTTGAAAGAAAAAGTTGTAACATTTTCAGCGTCTGATCAACTCTGAAAATACATGAAATATATCTTGAAAGTTGTATTATATGTAATGTCGTGATCGAACAACAATTATTATGGAGTTGGTGAAATAAAAATACTTGATCATATCATCAGCATTTGACGACCTCTCGAAGTTTGTGAAAGTACATATAATAAAATTTCCTCCCTTGAAGTTACTTTCAAGGGGGATAAAAATTGATCAGTGTATGGTCAAACGATGATTTTCAATTTTCTGTTATCTAGATGCATGAAACAACAATTTATAAAATTGTTAGCGTTTGACCACATACCCAAATCTGTGAAGTTCCATGTTATATGTATATTTCAATTCGTAAAGATGTTTTTTTTCATTTCCTTTGTGACTATTATTGAGTTTTCAAAAAAATTATTTGGTGGTCAAACATGGTTAAACGATGGTCAGTTCTATCCTGTAACAAAAGAAGAAATTGAAAAATATCCTAGAAGTTTTTAACGAAATTTAATTTTGGAAATGTAAGAGATAGTCAAACATGATCAAACGATGGTCAATCGTGTCTAATCAACAAAATTTTAATTTTTGGCATTTTTGCCTCAGAACCCTAAATATGTCTATAGTAGTTGTAGTCTAAATGAAAAGTGGTCAATCAAAATCGTTGATGGTAAATAAGGGTCAATAAATTTTTGTGGATACGTTCGCGGACCTGCGGTTAAGCGTAGTGGTTTAATTCAGCCTTAACCATATATAATTACACATATGTATTTAGTTACGACTTTATGTTAAGCCACGCTTAAAACATATCTCTATGACCTATTTTTGAGAAATAACAATATAAGAAATTAATTTAAAAAAATGAAGGAATAAAAGGTACTCTGTTCCTTGTTATCAACTTTTTACGAAGATAAGTTACGCTACTCCTGACACCATGAGAATTTTAATATCTATATAATTTTGGAGATATTCGTAAAAATTGAAAAATTGTCCAAACTTTGGAAAGAGCTGTGGCCCAGAGTTGAGCGAGTTCGTCAGTAAAAAAGCTTGCGTAGTTCTTACGACAAATTATTATTATTATTGATTTTACCATCGTGTTTTCTACGTTAAAGCGACGTTTTTTGTTTGATAAATACTAGGAAAAGAAATTATTTATAAAAAATATGCGGGTGTATGCATGTCGTCTCCCATTACGAGCTTTTTGCGAAGATAAGTTGCATTATCTTTGGGAACTTATAATATGTTGCAAATTATGTTAAAAAAAATTAATTAATTTAGGAAATGTATCAATTTTATCTACCACAATGCCTCTTACATCGAATCGCTTTTTTTCAGTTGTGTATACTACTGTACTATTCAATTATCACTGCAGTAGAGGAATGTATATATCTTTTTATCAGTTACACCCTGTAAAACTACTTACACAGTTACGATAATGAATTACCCATAGAAGCATCGCAATATATCAGTGGTCTACAAGATTCAAAATTGTTTAGAAAAATTGAAATGAGAAAACAAAACTACTACGAATCTTATTATTGTAATTAATGTATGCACCAAGATATACATAATATGTATATATAGCTGTACGTGTATCATTAGTAAAACACATCCGAACATATGTATTTGTGAAATGTCAGTGCTTTACATCAGTATCACCAAATTTATGCCAAAGGGCTTTGTGTGTCGCTTTGAGCCTCTTATTCGGAATTTGTCTTGCATGAAATGGATTTGATTTCAGCATAATATGCCTTTAATCTAATAAACCTTCGTTAATCAAACAGCTGGATCGACAAAATGTCATCACGATGTGAATAGATTGCATGTGGAAAAGTTCGTATATTTGGTAGATTCCTATATAACTTTGATTAAGTTTTCATTTACAGCATGTAAAAGCCGTATCTTTCTAGATTAATATAAACGGCTAATCATTCGATTAGAATTAATTTGTTTGATTGTAGAATTTGTGGCAAAGGAATATATGTACCAAAACAAAAAATAAGTATGTAGTTTATTTATATTAATTATTTGCCATCTAATGAATACCTTCAGTGTAATATTTCTGGTTAAATTACGTTGGAAAACTGCACCGGCAGTATGGAGGTAATAATCGTCTCTGTCGTTAATGTGTTGCTTTGTCTTTGTCTGTCTTTATGATAACAATGCGGTCGCTGTTCTGTGGATTTCTATGCTTTTGTCCTCTTCTCTATTTATATTTCATTTGGGAATGTGAGCTTTCTTCAGTACTTAATCAACTTACTACCCTAGTTCCACCGTTACATTTCAGCAACTGAAAACTAACTAGAATGGTGATTTAGTTTCTGGATATATTGAATTTGAGATTGGAATTAGGACGACTCTATCACGTATGGTACAGTTAGAAGACACAGACACACAGAGTACATGCCAACGAGTGAGAGTCTTGCACATAGAAAAAGGATTCCAATAAATTATTCATTCGGAATAAGAATTTGAGTGTAAATCAAGAGAATCGGTTTATTTATATTTTTACACATACACTACATTTCAGAAAAAGTAGTACTTACTGTTTTAAAGAATTTGTTGTTTAAATGGATTGCATGTAAATTCGTTAGTTTCATTAAACTAAGGAGGACGGAAGCTTATTGTATCTCTGTATGGCTTGTATCGTAACAATTATGCAGTTCAAGATTGCCCTTGTATACGAGAAGAGTCGAAAGGCCTAAATCAGCATTTTCATTAGTTCGTAAGCTTAATGCCGTTGTTCGATACGTTAATTATATTTAGTACTGCTTTTTCAGTTGAGGTGAAAAAGTTTCCAAATTTATTTACAAACACAAAGGATATTAAAAAACAATAACATATACAAAGAATAGGCCTGAAATATCTCATTTATAAATTATTTTTATCTATACGTCTTCTTTTGGTACGTACCCTCCTCCTTATTAATTTCTCCTGATAATTAGAATCAATTGGTTGGTAAGCTTCCTGCAAATAGCCCCAAACTTGTTGAGCACTTTGTGGCTGTCGTGCTTCAGCTTTTCTGTCTAGTTCATCCCACAATAATTCAATAGGAGATAAATCAGGACTTTGAGGGGGCCAGATCATTATTGTAATTTCTCTCGCTGGTTTTCTTTCTTCTAAAAAGTTCTTACACACCTTAGATATATGCTTTGAGCCGTTATCTTGCTGAAATATGAACAGTTGGCCGATAATGCGACTTTCAGATGCTAAGGCGTTGTTATGCGGGATGTTTAAATATTCCTTTCAGATTTTTCCAGTTATTTTTATCAAATCTCCCGATCTTGTGCCAACAAAACAACTGCAAATCACATTCCCACCTCCATGTTTCATCGAAGGCACTAAACAATTTTCAACAATCTTTTTTTCACAGTGGTAACAGATATCTTTGTTCTTTGTTGAGCATTAAGACACCTAGAGATACCTGGTGCCGTAAGTCTCCCGTCTTTCTTTGTAACTATCAATCGATCTTCAACAGTGGTTGTTGTCCGTTATCGTCCGCTTCCCCTCTGATCACTAACTTGTCTGGCTGTCGGTGAAATTCCCATTCTGGCAGCCCAATAGGTCAGACTGAATATTCCTGCTCTTGTAGAGTGCAAATTACAGTACTTTGTTCTAAAGTTCATCGCTTTCTATCTAGGCATGTTTATAAAACAATTAACTAAATATCAGCAGAATCTTAATCTTAACTCGAACACTTTACAAGAAACTATGAGTAAAACTGCTCGGTTCTGTAATGTAACAACTGTATAAATAATACGGATTTTTGGTAGTTTATCTATCGTATTTAGTATAATAAATCTACCCATAATAAATACGCTCATTAGCAATGAAACGAATTAGAATTCCAGACATCTTGATGGATTATGCGATTAGAATTACTTTGATTTAATGGCATTACCACACCTTTGCTATTATTTATAATTGCAACAAATTTATACTTGCTTGAAAACTTTGTGATGGTAGTGTATATATGTTTGTAAGTTATTTTGTCTAATAGTTTTAGAATTGACAGAAGAGGAAGTATTTATGTTCAAATCAAATATACAGGGCATTATCCACGGACATATTTTAAACACGACATTAATAAGGTTTGTGTTTTCTTCCATCTTGATGCTATCATTCACTGGGGACAGTTTCAATAAATTTAATTTATAGTATCAACAAAGTATGTGAGCGTTTTGTACAGATTACGCTGCTGTTCTATGTTTATTATTCTTTCTAATAAATCTTTCTCACGAATATAGTATCTTGTATTAGATTTTATTCTGGTTTTAGAACGTACATATATATTAATGAATGATATTATACAAATATAAAAATGATATATTCTGATTCTATTTTTCTAGAAAAAAAAAATCGAAAGCGTAATAAAGTAATGTAAAGCCAAGTTGTACCTTTTCATTTAAAGATACACCAAGAATTAGTACAATTAATTTTGAAATATTACATGGTTATTATCATTTATTTTTTGTTAGTTTAAATTTAGCCTGGTGAACATATTCAAACAATTTTTTTCTATTCATATAAGTATCAAATTTCGTACAGTAATGACCTGTATTTGCTTAACAATCTTCAATTTGCAAATTTGACATAAAAAATATTTACAAAACATGTGTATATGTGAAGGCCATATTTTCATATACGGCAATGGTAATTTTTTCAAGAAACAAAAACCACTACTTTGATTTATATAAGCAATCATTATCTTAAATCTAGTAATTGTCTCAAGAAATCAACTTCCTTATTCGTAGAATATATTCTCTTACTTACAGTTGCGACCGTGTATTATGACCAGAGTAAAATTTTTATTATCTCCAGGAAATAAGAAAATGAAGCTCATTATATGGTTTTTAATGATATTGCCTGCTTTAGCTTTTATTACAGCTTTCATTCTTTTAGGCATGCTAGCTACAAATTTATAACAAATATCGTGAGATATCCGTTCCTCAATTATCCTTTCTTGGAGTTCTTGTACTGAGGTATTTGCATTTCGATGCATTTCAGTATTTTAAAAAAATAAATATACAGTATGCCGCCATAATATTATAACCACAACGCCGTAAATTCGTTATTTTAAGTTAACCCGTTAAAAAATATGTACTCAAAGAAAATTTTATTGGATTTTTTATCACAAATAGTTTAATATATGTATATAAACTTTCATAAAACCTAAAATATCCTTAATATTTTGTAGGTAGTAGTTTTGTAGTTCGCTGTTTCAGGGGCACCATGCCATACGTTTCGAATATTTTTAATTAGCACTTCTTTTGTAGGTTTCTCTAAACTTTAGATTTTAAGAGGCTCTAGACATTCTCAATAGGGTTGAGCTCCGGGGAATTACCCGGTCACCAACGAAGCGGAATTTTCTCATCAGACAATAATTTCTTAACAGATTTTGCCGTATGGCATGGTGCTCCGTCTTGTATAAAGATAGCTTTAGGCGTTGAAGGTACTAATTCACGAAAAGACAGTAAAAACAATTTTAACAGTTTTATGTAGTGGTCTTGTCGCATCGTGCTCTCTACAAAATAAAGGGTTCCTGGTCCATGACGGCTTATACACCCCCACTTTTCGCTAGGGCGCCTCCGAACCAACTTATTATTTTTTGTTAGATAGTGCAGTGAAACGTCGTGTCGTCTGTGAAAAATACCTATCAATCGATATTTATTTAGTTTTAGGTTTTTAACAGTAAATAAGTCTTTTACCTGCTGCTAATCGTCAATTGTAAAGTGTCTGTTGTCTTTCGTAAATTTTAATCTAGCATGTCGCATGCCTTGATTCAACCCTGACTTTTTTATATGCCTTTTACGTCTTAACTGCGATTTTTTAAATCGTCGTTCAAAAGTTGGCTGAGATACATCAATTCCATCTTGAAGAAGGATTTTTTTTTATTTTTAACAGATGTTCTTCTGTTAGCTATAATAACTGAAATTATTTTACGATCAACTCTTGTCGAAGTTTTTCGATGTCTTCCACAGAGGTTACGTTTTGAAGGTGGTATAGCACCATTTTGACGGATTTGCTTAGACAATTTTACCACAAAACTCTGACTAACTTCTTCTAATTTGGCAATTTTTCTAACAGACTATGAATACTTCGACAAACCTAACCTAGCAAATACTATTCATACTAGTTGGGTGCTTCTCTAAAATTGATCGGTTAACTTACAAATCTGAAATGACAGTAATTTTGGTTCAAACTATAGAATTTAATAAATTAAGCTGATGGCTATAATATTATGGCGGTATACTGTAACAGTTCTCAGTAGGGCATCAGTTTGGGAGACTGTGGTGGCCAACGTAACAACCTAAGTTCTTCACTGGATCTCTTGGTGCAGAAGTAGAACACTAAACACTTTAACCCACTAAACACCAAACAAGTTTTAACTAAAACACCGACGCGTTTCAACAGCAATGCTGTCATTATCCAGGCGATAATAAAACTAAATTAAAATAAAATCTACAAAAACAGGTAACCTAAATGTTATGCACGGTCAATCCGATATGCATCATTAATTTCTTATTAACGAAAATAATGACGAATGCGGTATAGATCCATTGCGACAGTTCATTATACATGACTTATTTTTATATATTTCTAAACTTTCGAAAACATTTAGAAAGTTACAATTGTTTATTTGTCTAATTAATTTAACATTCGTATGATCGATGTTGTGATCTGTTTCAAAAATGTGTTGGGCAACTCTCGATTTCTCACTTCTATTAAATCTAAGATTAGCCATATGCTCTTTGAATCTAGTTGAGACTTCGTAAACTAGTCCCAGAACTGTAAACTATTCTGAGATTTAGCTCTTTGAAGATTTTACTCAAACCTTTAGTGATAAAGGGAGCGTAAGGGAGGGTCACAACGGGTGAAGCTTTTACAACCTCTCGAAAAGTCGTAGATTCTTTCACAGTTTTTTTATGATGAAACTTTCTAATTAACTTATAGATATGCTGCGGCTGGAAACCATTACACTTAGCCGCATCTTGAGCTTAAAATTATAAAAGATGCCGCGTATCGGATTGACCGTGCATAACATTTAGGTTGCCTGTTTTGTAGATTTTACTTTAATTTAGTTTTATTATCGCCTTGATAATGACAGCATTGCTGTTGAAACGCGTCGGTGTTTTAGTTAAAACTTGTTTGGTGTTTAGTGGGTTAAAGTGTTTAGTGTTCTGTAACAACCTAACATTGTTTTCGTGAAATACTTTGTGGCAAGGATCGTTATCTTGTTGAGACTAATTTTCTGTACGGTATCATAAAATTTTACAATTGTAGGTTTCTATACTTTGTTTGTATTATTATCAGTTACAAACCGAATTTTTAATATTTGCCAAACTTTTTAATAATTCCGAAAAATACCTATTGCTACAGGGAGCTCATACCATATGGCTTCAATTGTATATATAAACGTGTTTTGCCCAGCAAATTGCAAAAGGAAAATGATACAATAACACAGAGGATGGGATACACAGCGAAATACGAGAAGTTGAAAAATGACGTCGTACTCATAAAAGAAAGAAACGTCAGGACGATTTGCTTGCTTTGTATAAATGGATTTTGAGAATGCGAAACTATTGCTACATGCACGTTTAAATCTTATATTTAGATAACTAATGTCCAATTTCAAGAAATATTGAGAAATACATTATCGGGTGGTCAGACATCTGCTTAGCTTCTTGAAAACGCATGTCAAGAAGATACGGTAAGATATCAGTGCGTAATATCTTGCCAGCGAAATAATTCAGCGTCAATATTCGTAGTACGTACGATACAGAAAAATTAACTTAACTAAGATAATGTATATAGCATTGAAATATGATTTTACGATGAACAATGATGACAACGGCACAACGAAGTTATGTATTCGTTTAAAAGTGACTTTTTAAGAAGAGTTTAGAGATCCAAATGCATGATAAATTTAATCAAGAAGCCAATGCCTGGAAGACAAGAAACCCCATCATTTTCTTCCACTATTTTTAGAGTATAATAAACCTCATTTTATTTCTCAATTTAAACGAAAATTATATTCAAACAAATATATTACAACAAATTTAATTTAAAGCTAATGGCAAATGTTAAATAAATACTGTACGCAGAGCGAATGTTAGGTCGAAGAAGATTTCAATGCGAGCTATACAAATAGAATATCTTCTAATGTAGCATTAAAGAGCAAATATTTACTAATTCCTTCAATTATATATATATATATATTTATTACTGACATACAAGGTGGCTGTTTCTGAGGATATGTATTTCACTTTCTTGCGCACTTTCTCATAGTTATTCTGACATTTACAAATATGTATACACTTATATTCGTCAAATTATTTGATGAAAAAGCGGCAACGTAGTAAATATGCAGAAGGAACCTAATTTTACTCGATACGTATGTGGGAGCATTTTTATGTTATAAATATGTATAAAAGCATATCAAGAGTTGTATGAAAAATCTGCATAAACCCATATATTACTCTGTTGGCAAATGTAGTGCATAAAAAATCTTGTATAAAATATGACCACATATATACATATATTTTCGTAAATATTTTTTGGCGGTATTTTATATTGTATGTTGGTAAGGATATAAATTAATCGGATAATATTATGGTGGGAGTATCGGCGGAAAAATTAATTTTAAAGGTGCGTTTGTATAACAACACTATTAGCTATCTATCACATAGATCAGGATCTCGCTGGTCAATTAATATAGAACGTGAAAGGAATGGAATTTAATCTACAACTTGATGAAATTACTGACTGTAACAAAGATGTACACCTTATTTGTCATTTACACTTTCTAGGCGACAATGTTGTTTTTGGAAATCTTCTGTTATGCGAAAGCATAATTGAAAACAAAGACTCAAGACTTGACCAATGTCTCATTACTACGAAGGATTGTAGGTGTTTATTGACAGCAAAGCCCTGTATGCTATGAGGACCTATTGCATCGTCCATAGGGAAGCACTTCCATAAAAGTCGATGACAAGGCGATGAAACTTTTTGCATATGAACTTTCAAGCTAAGTATGAATGTCACGATATTTACACGTTTGTACAAGAGGAAGATCATAAGGACTGCATTTGTGTGATATGTTTAACAACTTAGTAAATGAATTAATTAATATTATGTGTGTTAATATTTATAAAAGCTAACATAACTTACACCATAACTATATTGCAGTCCACAATTTCATTGCGTATGAAATTAGTTAACATAATATGTACTGCCATGTAATGTCGATGTAATCTTATACAGGGTGGGCCACTTAAAATGATGCGTTAAAATTGTGGCCAAATTAAATAAGAAATTTAAAATCGGACCAGGTAAAGTTATAGAGTTCTAAGGGAAGCACATTTTAATAAAAACGTGGATTATATACAATCCATCATGACGTCATACCGAAATCAATTTGCATTTATTTAAATGGACACGCAAAATTTGAATTGAGCTGTCATTAAATGTTACTTGGCAACTGACAAACATTCAAAATTAATTATTCGTTTTGTATCTTTTCTGTCTAGTGTCTTATTATGTTTGACGGTGTATTCTTTTTTTACTCCTATTAGTAACCTTATTTCAGCTAAAATGTTTGTTAGATTGGCTTAATAATTATATTACAATTGATTGAATTGATAGTTTTACAAAATTACTGCACTACTGACAGCATGGAAATTTTAATTAATCAATAATTAATTAATAATTTGCTGCTGAGTGTTTGACTTATTGATCAACTTGCATTAAATCTGCATTGGCAAGTGCAAAAACATCTGCCGCTGGCGGTATGAGCTAGTATACTGCGCGATACAACTCCCCTGACTTTTATGAACACGATATTTTAGGGGAAATTGGGCATTACATTCAAATAGTTATTATTAAATTTCGTAGTTTACACTTCATATTTTAAATTTAGCAAGTTACACTTTAAGATAAGCAAATGGCAGAATTATGTAGTGATTTAAGTCAAATCTAACAAATGTCACACACATTAACATGCGTTACGTAAAATTTCGGTCAACTAAGCTTGAAACTTCGAAACCGCGAAATTTAAATAATCAAATTAAAATATTTAATAAGTGATTGTGATGTGTTAGAAATACCAATACAGTGACAGAAAACATACATGTGCTATTTAATAAAATGCAAATTGATTTCGGCGTGACGTCATCGTGAAGGTTCTAAAATTTACATTGTTATTAAAATATGCTCCTCATCGAACACTATATAAGTTTACCTGGTCGGATTTTTAAATTTTTATTTAGCTTGGCAGTAATTCTAGTGCATCATTTTAAGTGGCCCACCCCTGTATAATTGGCGGGCTTGTGGCCTAGTGGCTTGCACACTTGCCTCGTAGTCCGGCAGTACCGGGTTCGAACCCTGGTGCTTCCTTTCTGAGTTTGGTTTGCTGTAGTTTTCCAAATTCCACGGCAAATGCGGAAAGGTAACATCTTAAGTCGGTCTACAGCCGCAGGCGTAATAATAACTCATGGCCAGCCGATGCCCCCTGTAATTGGCGCAAGCTGTTGGGGGATGCTAAGGCATGAATTATTATTATTATTATTATTATTATTATTATTATTATTAATATGTAACACTTCGTGTCTGGCCGGCCCCAGTGCCGCTACCGTATGCGGAAACGGTACAGCCAGTGACGCCGGCTGTCCGCTGACCCCCACCCTTCCTATTCCCTTTCCTTTCTGTTCCCAGGTACAGATCGGCAAGCGTTGCGGCGACTCCGGGAGTGTCTACGAACCGACTGGTCTTCTCATCCGGCTGGGGAGTAGGCTGATGTGAGCTTGCTCTGCCGACGAGGATTCGCGACGCATTGTGAGGAACCAGCCACTTCGGGCCCTGATCAGGTAGTGTATGGTGGATGCAAGATGTCGGAATCTGCATTGCCCCGGGCGAGTTCCAGTCCGTCCGCGTATTCCGGGATTGGTGAAGCGAATGTCAGGCCTCACGGAACTGGGGTAGGATCCAAGGATCCGAGGGTATACCCGCTCCTGATTTTTTCGGCCCGCCCCTCCATACACGAAGCGCTGGCGAACTACTCAACATGGCAACTTTACCAACCAACAAGAGAACGCCGAAGAACAGTACAGAAGAGAGCCCCACCGGTGCCTTCAAGACACCAACGGCGCAACACGTTAGGTCGCCGATTACGATAGATCTGACGACATTTAACATCGTGCAACCAGGAGGTAGTAGTGACGACACCACATCAGCTACAGATATGTCGTCCACAAAAGAAGTCATCTGCAAACTGCGATGCCGCGAAGAGGAGCAACTGCAGAAGTGCATAGGTGTCATCAAGACAATGAAGGCAGCTATCGGCAGGCAGAAGAACGTCTCTATGGATGTTAAGAACGGCTTGAAGGAGCTAGAAGAAGCAGTGGAGATGATCTCTGACTGCAGGAAGAGATGGAAGAAGGCCGAGCTGCAAGCAGGAAAGCACGTGCAAAAGGCTTTAGCGCCTGCACCTAAGACGCAGGATACTTCTGCTACGGGCAACAAGAACGTGGAGAAGAAGGAAGCGCATCCCTCCGAGAACGTGTGGATGAAGGACCGAGCAGGCAGGAAAAAGCAAGCTCAAGAAGAGAAGAAGGCAGCTGCTAAAGCTTCTGACAGCAAGCAGCAGCAGAAGATAGCCGGTGGCCAGAGGAAAGACGACGGTGCCGACAAGCAAAAGCTGAAGAACAAGCAGAAGAATCGGAACACGAAGCCTCGACTAGATGCGCTTCTCGTAAAACCTGCGCAAGGGAAGTCGTATGCCGACGTATTGCGAGAGCTGCGCAGCAACGCCAAGCCAGAAGAGACAGGCACCGAGATTAAGGCGGTGCGGAAAACACGTGCGGGGGATATGCTGTTGGAACTAGGACCCAGCACCAAAGACACAGCAGGCTTCAGCAGCGCGTTGAAGAAAATCTTGGGCGAGAGGGCTAACATTAGCACCTTAGAGCCCAAAGAGACGCTAGAATTTAGAGATCTAGACTGCCTAACGACAACAGAGGAAGTCAGCGCAGCAGTCAAGGCAAAGTTAGGAGTCAGTGACACCGACGTGAAGATCAGCCTCACTAACGCGAACAGCAGAGGGCTGAGAATGGCTATCGTCCAGCTGAGTCAGCGTCAAGCCCTTAAGCTGCTGGAAACACCGAGAATAAAGATCGGCTGGATAAACAGCCGAATTAGACGCAGGGTAGAAGTCGTCAGGTGCTTCCGCTGCTTCGGCTACGGACATCGACAGGCTTCTTGTCCGGGACCAGACAGAAGAACACAAGGCCTTTGCATCAACTGCGGAGAAAAAGGCCACCAACGGAAGGATTGCAAGAATAAAGCAAAATGCTTTCTCTGCACGGGAGACACCGCGACACGCAGCCATGTCCCTGGTTCCGGCGCATGTCCGTCCTTCAGAAGGGCATTAGATCAGGCAAAGAAGAGCCAATGACCAGGATCCTACAAGGCAACATTCACCGAAGCAGAACAGCGAACGATCTACTCATCCAACTACAACTGGACACCGGAGTAGATCTGCTGCTTATCAGTGAGCAATATCGGGATAAGGAATGCACCGGGTGGTACAGGGACACACTCGGCACTGCAGCTATATGGATCCCGGACACGAACAGCGTCATCGTCGACAACCACGGAGCCCGAAACGGATACGTGTGGGTAAAGAGCGGCACCATCACCTACGTGAGCTGCTATCTCACACCCAACGAGCCGATAGCGGAATTTCAGGGCAAGCTCGACAACCTGGAAGACGACCTTCGAGAAATGGCAGGGTCCATTATTCTAGGAGGAGACGTGAACGCCAAAGCCGTGGAGTGGGGTATGGAATACACCGATTCGCGAGGGAGGCGTATACTGGACATGGCGGCCAGACTCGGACTCAGCGTGGTAAATGTCGGAGACACCACCACGTTCAGAAGACCAGGCTACGGAGAGACGATACCGGACATCACATTGGCCTCGGAGGACATTGTGCGGGACATCGTGGACTGGCGAGTCATGGAGGATTACACCGGAAGTGACCACCAGTACATAAGCTACAACGTGACGAGGCAGCAGCCGATCAGGCGAAATCCTGCTCCGCCCGGTCCTCGATGGAACGTAGCGAAGCTGGATCAAGACGCCCTGGCTCATGCAATCGCTCGAGGAAAGGATGCCGTCATGGAATGTACCGGTTCAGCGGAGACTATTGCGGACGCTACCATGGCCCTCATACGTCGCGCCTGCGACGCCTCCATGCCGCGGAGAAGGAAATACAATAGAAGATCTGCGTATTGGTGGAACGACGAGATCGCAACCCTCCGGAAACGATGCTTACAGCTTAGGCGGAGAATAACCAGAGTGAGACGACGAGATTCGAACGCGGCAGAACTAGAGTCCGAGGACTTTAGGAACGCCAAGAGAGATCTCAAGAACGCCATCTACAGGAGCAAGAAACGTAAGTGGGAGGAGCTGCGGCAGGACGTTGACAACGACCCATGGGGCCTTGGGTACAAGATCGTCATGCAGAAACTTACGACGAAGACGGCGAATCCAGTCCTCGAACGAGATCGGATGCGGAACATTGTCGACACGTTGTTCCCTACCCATCCGGAGATAACTGCGGAAATGGAGGACGAGCTCTTGAACGACATCCCGCTTTTTAGCAGAGATGAACTGTCAAGAGCGGCGAACTCCCTACAAAACCGGAAGGCACCTGGACCCGACGGAATTCCGACGGAAGCTCTCAAGATAGTGGCGCGCGTCTGCCCAGATCTGCTTCTGAACATGTACAACCGCTGTTTAACAGAAGGAGCGTTCTGCAAGAGATGGAAGGTACAGCGACTAGTGCTGATAAGCAAAGGCAAGGGCGACCCAACCACTGCATCGGCATACAGACCGCTATATATGCTGGACACGGCTGGCAAGCTACTGGAAAGACTGCTCAAGACACGACTGGAGAGCAACATAGACGACGCGGGAGGCCTGTCCGAGAGACAGCATGGCTTCAGGAAGGGACACTCCACCGTCGGCGCCGTAGCGCAGGTAGTGGAAACCTTCGAAGCCGCTCAACGGGGAAATCATTACTCGAGACCCCTGGTGATGCTCGTCACATTGGACGTAAGAAACGCCTTCAACTCGGCGAGATGGGAAGTCATTCTTGACTCCTTGCAGAACACGTTCGACACGCCAACCTATCTACTTAGGATGATACGCAGCTACCTTAGCGACCGGAAGCTGGTCTACGACACCGCAGGCGGGCCGTGCACGAAGAAGATAACAGCGGGAGCGGCGCAGGGTTCCATACTCGGCCCCGACTTATGGAATGTGTCCTACGACGGGATCCTCCGAATGGAGCTGCCGCAAGATGCGTATCTGATAGGATACGCAGACGACGTAGCGGCAGTCATCCTAGCGCGTGACGAGGCGGATGCCCAGAGAAGGCTCAACCAGGTAATGAGAAGAGTCACCACATGGATGGACGAACACGGCCTGACCCTGGCAACGGAGAAGACCGAGGTCGTTCTATTGACCAGGAGAAGAATCCCTAGGGAGATCGAGATGATGGTGGATACGGAAGTCATAACTACTAGAACTTCCGTGAAGTATCTCGGACTGCGGCTCGACAACAAGATGACCTTCTGGCAACAGATCCAGTCATCGAGCGATAAGGCCGCTAAGGTAACGACGACGCTGAGCCGACTAATGGCCAACGTAGGAGGACCGACGGCGAGTAAACGCCGGCTTCTAATGACCGTCACCCATTCCATACTGTTGTATGGAAGCGAGATCTGGGCTGACGCCTTACAGCAGGACAAGTACAGAAAGCGGATGGCTTCAGTACAGCGACGGGGAGCACTCAGGATCGCCAGCGCATACCGTACGGTTTCCGAACCGGCGGTGCTCGTGATCGCAGGAGTAACCCCGATAGACTTACTGGCTCGAGAAAAGAAGAGAGTCTACGAGACACGACGAGACGTCGGTGCACGACAAGCAAGAGCGGACGCTAAAGCGCTCACACGACAATGTTGGCAAGAGCGCTGGCAGAACGACACAAGAGGACGGTGGACGGCCAGACTCATCCGCAACATCACGGAGTGGATGGAGCGAGACCACGGCGAGGTAAATTACTACCTCACCCAGTTTTTCAGCGGACACGGGTATTTCAACGCATACCTGGCTCGAATGGGTAAAGCAGAGAACGCGACATGCCAGTATCACGACTGGGACGCGGAAGATGATGCTCACCACACCTTCTTCGAATGCGAGAGGTGGAGTGACTACAGAGACGCTCTACAAGACGAATTGGGACCACTAACGCCGGATAACGTCGTGCAAACGATGCTGTCCGGACACGACCACTGGCAGAAGATCGCCACGTTCGTCGAGAAGGTGCTGAAAGAGAAGAAGAGAGAGACCCAAGCAATGGAGGCAGCCGATCGAGGCTAACTACGAGGTGCCATCCTAAAGTAATGCGACCAGCGGTTCCGGGATGGATTCTACACCTGACAAAGTGAGGTTTTTTAGTGGGTGCGAGCCCCACACACCGGGGACGGGTCTCGTCCCTGATGGTGCGTTTAGGCATTTTTCCTCACTAAAAAAAAAAAAAAAAAAAAAAAAAAAAAAATATGTAACACTGAGTTGACTTGAAGCTATTCTTGCAAATCTGCATAGAACTCTAAAAGTTTTCTTTGGTCGACGATATCAAGCAGATGTGGATAACGTTTTCATGTATGACCATACGATTTATTTTGCTAGAATAGTGGTATCTAGACTTTTGAAAATTTTATTTTGAACTTATTGTGCTTCTTTTGATAATAATGCTATAGAAAGGGCAGTCCTTTTTGGAGCGTCTCTTTGGCGTGTTCAAATTTTCAATTGTTAGACAATACCATGCAGATGTTGATCGGATGTTGTTCGAAAATGTATGCGATTGCCTTGTTGTTAGCATGAACTAGTTTTGTATTAGTACTACAACACTGCTTATATTCACTTTGACCAGATACACCAACACAATCCCACTTACTAATTAAATTAAATTAAATTACTGTTAAGTGTCCTCTCTCAAACTTTCACCACAAAGTGATTAGTGCGAAAAGCTCATTATCTCCCAAAATTGTAGCTGAACCTTCTCTAGCAAATTATTAGGGATGATGTATGCATAATTTTGAACCGTAGGCAGACGTAGCTAAATATACTCAACGACACCAAAAACGGGCACTTTTTTATAGAATGAATAAGTGGATGTACACGTTAGTTATTCGGCTTAAGTTGATTAAATTACTAGACTTATGTAATTAAATTGTGTAGAGTCACTTAGGAAAAGAAAAACATTGCGGAAACTTTCTCAAAATAGATGATAACAATATAAATAATAAACCTACAACAATCAGTACTAAACTTAATATAAACTTGAAAAGAGTGGCATAATATCGTGTGTTACCACCATGAGCTTGTGTTACAGTTACCATTCTTCTAGGCATTCCTTCAATAAGCTGCCGTATGTTGTGGAATATTTTCCCATTTTTTGCTGAAGAACCTACCGAAGTTCTTCAAGCGTGGTACGAGCAGGTAGATCATTGTTCCCTTGCAAATTGTAATCGGACAACTCGGTGTTGCCTGGTAAGCTGTGGTTCTGTAGTCGGTTCCTGTGCAGTCAGATTTGCTTCTTCAAACCTCTTTTTGAATGGTCATTTCACTTAGATTAATGCTTATCTCTTGAAGCTGATTTCTGTGTGGAGGTTCCATGACGATTTCATAAACTTTTTAAGACAAGGAAGGACCTGTTTCAGGTTGCAGGCTGTACGATCCCGTCTACAAGAATCGTGTGTGAAGCCACTGTACGGTGCTCCAAGATACCTCGTTCTTGTTAGTTACGCAAGTCTGACAAAGTTGCACATTCTCCAGTTCTTAACATAGTAAACCAAGAAACAGAAAGTTGGATTGTGAGCTTGTGTTCAAGGGTGTCGGGACGAAATACTAAATCTGTAAGTGCGTCGTAGACTGATCATAAACATCTAAGTGAATCGTCCACTCCTTCTGATACTTTGGTTTACATGACTTATTGATCCTATTGATGTGAATTGTGGAAAGTTATAATATCATTTGGGGTAAAGCCAATTTCGTTATAATAGGCATAAAAAATGTAGTGAGAAATCGTTCTTTTCTGAAATCTATGATGATACGGATAGGGTTGATTAATTATCAAAACTCACCACAGTTCTTTATTTGAATTAATACGGAACAAGCACATATTCTTTCAGATTTACTGTTATTGTACTTCGTACGTACTCCGTATATGTATAGCTTATTGTCTACAGGCATTTTTCACTTACAGTTTCTAGTGGTTAGTGTAGTTGGTATAGCATACTATCCAATTAGTACAGCTCAGGATTCAATTCCAGATGGAAACACAATTTTTTTTAATATATTCGCTTTGTATGATTGACGTTAGTGGAAAATATTATATTATTATATATTCCTCCAACAAATACATTTGTAAAAACCTGCAGTAGGTATATTGTTGAAGAAAGTATATATGTACATATTTTTATATACCCGAAATCCTATTTCGAAGATAGCCGTACTATATTACATAACTTTGTAGCAATTTGAAGCGAGTTATATTTATATAGGTTTTTCATCAACCTCTGCTCTACTGAAAATTGAAAACGTTTGAAGTTGTAAATACATACATACTTAACCTTTTATACGTATATATGTACATATATGCGGATATTTACATATGTATATTTCTAAAGTAATATATCTTGAAAATATATTTTCCGACTTGCAGAACCTTTCTTCTGTTAGAAAATTTTTACATATCAATAAACGAATTGACGTGAGTTTTTTATTAAAAGATGCCGTACTTTAAAGGAAAAATTCTATTAGAAAATTCTCACAGGAGAATAAGTAATATACATTTCTTTTCAACTCCACCAATAAATTAGAGGAACATTAAGAATGAACGTTGGAACGCCCTACATAGTTTTATGGAAGCGACGAATTCTTACAAGGTGGTTATATCACCGTTTAGTTATCATGAAGTTAATTCAATTTAAACATTTCAACCCTATCAATCCGCCATATGATTTATTTTGTCCGAATAGTGGTATCTATACTTTAGAAATTTTTATTTTGAACCTATTGTACTTCTTTCAATAATAATCCTATAGATAGGGCAGTGCTTTTTGGAGGGTCTCTTTGGCGTGTTCAAATTTTCAATTTTTAGACAATACCATGCAGATGTTGATCGGAGATTGTTCTAAAATGTATGCGATTGCCATGCAATCATCCTAAAATAAGAGATCATGTATGTGACACAGCTAGGGAAAAATCATCCTTGTCAACACAATAACTACAAATTCACAAAAAATCTATTGTACGTTTGTCACTTATATGTCATTAGATACTAAAAGCGTATCGTAAGGTACCTAAATGAAGTTGAAGTTGTAAAAGCCATAATATTAATCGAAGAAAAATATAGCTTACGTCGGGCGTCGTGCTGCAAGGCAATTTAATGCAAGCCCTTCTGTCATGTCCAGGGTTTGGAATCAGTATTTGGAGACAAGAAGATATGTTAAAAGAACTGTCAAGGTCGTAAACGTGCGACAACCGCTGAGCAAGACAGATGCTTGCGCAAATGCGCACTTAGACGACTCACAACTACTACTAAAGACTTGCAGAGTGACCTTGAAAGAGCAATGGGAATTCAAGTTTGTACGTAAACCAATCGAAAAAGTTGCGAGAACATAATCTTAGGTTGAGAAGACCAGTCCGAAAGCCACGATTGATTTTGGCACATAAAAGAAACCGATTGGCAATTCTTCAACACCATGTAGATTGGAACTGACTGTTTAGTGATGAGTCAAGATTTCGGTTGACACGTGATGGACGTCTTCGAAATTGGGCGTGTATAGGCGAACGCCATCGTGAAGAATTGGTTCAGAAAGTGGACAGGTTTAGAACAATATCTGACGTGCAGAAGACATACTTACGAATCATGTGTTACTTACTAGTGCTGTTATAGGTGTCAGATTTCTGTTCCAGCAGGATAATATAAGACGACATATAACAGGCCAAACAAGATAATTCATGGAGAACATCAAATTCAAGTTATGGATTGGCGATCTCTTAGTTCAGATCTAAATCCGATCGAGTATCTGTAGGATAAGATGGATTGGAAGCTTTGGAGTCGACCTGTAGTTCCCGAAATTCTTCAACAGTTTCTGGTGGCACTTTAAGAAGAATGGGTTGTCATACCCCAGATGTTGATTGAAAGTATGCCACAACAGTGTCGAGTGGTCATTCTCTCGTGGACGACATACTCGTTATTAAATTCCCTTTAAAATAGTGTTTGGCAGTGTTTAATTGTTTTTTGATATGAAATGGTTCACATTGAACTTATTTTACGATAAATAAACGATAATATGACCAGCGTACGAGATTTCGTTGGCTTCATAAAACTATGTAATACAATGTAACTATTATTCTTAGTGTTCCTCTAATTTATTGGCGCAGTGTATATAACATGCACCAATATTTTTGGAAACGTTTTTCGTAGTAGTGCGAAAAGTTGAATAATAATCTGTGATTTAGAAGTGCCAGTACCATTCCTTGCGTCATACATTTTATCAGACCATAAAGCATAGTCAGTGACAATAAAGCTCAAAAAATCAATTAAATCAAGTTACAACTCAAGGGTCGGCATAATCGCTGGAAATTGTTTTTTTTGCGTCACTTTATGGAGGGTGCCTAATGACGTTGAGATAAATATCAATTTGATTCGTTTACCAACGTTTGATATAAATTGCAAATCTCCTCTAATCTAATCGTTAGCACATCACTGAATTGAACAAATTGATTAAATCTTTTACGTATTTATTATATAAACTGATTTTATATATTGTGCGTTATTATATTATATATCTTAATTATAAAATATAATACAAATAAACAAGCAAAACAATCATAATTTCTAATGAAACTGAAATAATTTTCAAATAATTCTAGAGAATTATAAGTTCTAGATGAAATTTAAAAAAATTAAAATTGTTTCACTTTGCATTACAACTTTAGATTTTTATTTCTTCTTATACAAAGTAAAATTTTCTAGCTGTTGTCTCGTAATTCAGTTCGTATTCTTTAAAAGATCTCTTATAGGAATTATCCAAAATATCTGGATTTTATCGAAGTTTGTTCATTTAAGATATAAAAGAACAAATTTTATGAGTTTATAGAATCTAAGACTAAAGAAACTTCGAATTGTTTCTAGGCAGAAGTAATTATAAATTCAATCTTAGTTGTTAGAAGTACGTTACAGTCTAATATTTCTAACTTCAAAAGGTTATTTTTTAAACTAATACAACATTTGGAAAAATGGCTTATTATTAGGACGTGAAAAATCACTGTGATGGTATATTCTATATTATAACAAAATGTAAAACACTGTCAAATTACAGTTATACAAAAAAGTTTCACGGCACACCGTTACGTCATTGCAATATCAATAATTAAAGAAAATTTTCTGTCAACATCGAGTGATCTCAGTCGTGGTTACGAGAAAATCACCGACGGTGATAACAACTGTATTATAACAATAGCACTGCAAAATCGATCAGCATCTGTTATTAGTCTTGTTAGATAAACTGTAGTTGCACAATGGCGCGTATTGCAATTATGATTGCATGTTGCGGAAATGGAATCAAATATCATAGACCAGATAAGAAACGAAGATTAACAGGCAAAATGAATAGAGCGAAATACGAACATCTGTTTTGAAGTAATTTACTTCAGGAAATGTGTTACACTAATCAAAATGGAAGAATGGGGGAATGTTGAAATTTCCTTCGCTCCGTTGCAGTACAAATACATTTTTTTTTCTATTTATTTCGATAATATGGATAAGCCTATCGGTTTCAGATGATATTTTCTCCTTTTCGGTATAATCCTAGTTGATCGATTACATACATACGTCAACACGGTTGTTTTTTTCTTAGACTCTGATACCTACATCTCATTCACATTTTATTATAATTTGATGATGATGGTCAAGTTTTTAAGGAAGTTTTTTTTTAATTGAGATGAAGTTTTACTATGTTAAAAATATTTTCATTTATCAGCAAAAAAATATCAAGAAGCTATCATGCTAATTTGGCAATACCATGTTTGGGATTAAATTCTGCATCATAGTCCATAACCCACCCTCCTTATTTTTCTGAAATCAATCAAATCAAGGAGAGGATGGATCTCTGCGTATGTGGGTATATTAGACATTTCGTACTAGTTGCGGTCCTAAAATCAAGGCAATTTATTGTGGTAGTGGTAATTAAACGTATTTTGTAACTTCTCTGCTTGAAGAGCAGGTCTGTGATTTGGTACGAACAAAAAGACCATTCGACTGACTGCTACGTTTGCTGCACCAAAACCTTCGCGTTTTGAATGAAAAAATAATGAAAGGTTCTAGGTTCTCATTCAGAAGATTTACCATTATCATGTCTTACCGATGCTTCAAACCAAGAACATATTGATGCAGAGTCAAAAAAAATGATCAAATCTTTCGTATGCTAGTGAAGACTATTTGCCCCCTCTGGAGGACACGCCTCATCTAATAAATCAATTGGGGTCGAATGTTCGAGCTCAACTGATTCAATTCAACTGTAACGGTTCGATTTTTTGTACACATTGCTAAAATTGTCTAAATTTCGTTATGCTGTCACGCATAACTGCCTAAGTGTCGAATGTATATACCAAAAAAATAACATGGAAATAGTTTATCCCTTTTCGTATCATATTTCATGTAATTTCGTATCCAACACATGGGTCCTTCTTTTATAATTGGGCAGGTCTCAACTAAATACACTCCTTAATTAAATATGGAGTACCATGCTTAACAGCTGCCAACCAATGCGGTGTTCCTAAACCAAGTAGAAGAGTAAGTATTCAATAGAATGCTAAAGTGATGTTTCCACTATTCTAACACAAAATGAAGAAGACCTTTCAATCAAATACATAACTAATATGGCAAGGATGGGTTTTGCGAGAACCAAGACTCAGCTAATCGACAGTGTAGCTATTTTAGCTGATAAATTGTAACGAGACATTAATTTCCATGCGAGTCAAGTTATGATCGAGACGTTGTTGGTAACATAAGTTACAAGTTCGTTTTAAGAAATCAAGCAATATTTTCGTATTGAAGTGGTCGAGATCAACGAACCTGAAAGAATATTTGACTTTGTCAATTTCTTTCGTTCTCTATAAGGTAACAACGTGATGATTCCCAAAAGGTCTAAGCTGTTTATGATTATGTTAAAAGAAAATGTCAAAAAATAAAATTAAACACAAACAATGAACAAGATCACGACAGGCAGAGCAGTAAAAATGAGAAAACACCAGACGTTCAAACTGTGGAAAAACTAGTCAATACTCAACAACCAAATGAACATGCGATATCTGTAACCAAAGTGAACAATTATGTTATGGTTACTTATGAACAAGAACTGTACCCAGACATTATTGCGGATATCCAAGACGCCGGCGTGAAGGAAAAGACAATTTGCAACAGTGGACCTAACAATTGCAAATGGGCGAAAGTTTATGACGAAATTTGGTGCGGTGTCGAAGAAATTATAAAGGAAATTGGTCCATCGGCGCAAATAAATGGAAGAAACGTTTTCGAAGTCAAAGAACTTGATCCAACTACATGTGTTAAGTAATGTTAAGGGATTTAGAACGAATCGCTAATTTCACAAGCATAAGGTTGTAAGATAAGCCTCAAATTTTTTTGCATTTGCACCTGGGGTTTTTTCGACGAATCTTGGCGATATTAGCAATGAACACCATGATAGATTTTATCAAAACATTTCCAGTATTGAAAAGCAGTATCGGGACAAATGGAATACTGGGATGCTTGCTGACTACTGTTAAACGTTCTTTTTGGGGTAAAATCTTTTAAGTATGCTCGATAACAGTTTATAATTAAATTATTATTATTATATCATTAATATGTATTAAATTGTGTACGATTTTGCCTATTTAACGATTAAATTCAAACATCATATTTCACAGGATCATTTCTATAGAACACAAATAAAAATATTGAACTCAACTCTATGCCAGCGTTTGTTCGCGATCCTATTAACAGCTTCCGTTTCGATGTCAGATAGTCTACTCCCAAATACGAATAAATTACGAAGCTAACTTTATCTGTTGTGAAGGTAATTTATTTCGTATAGATGACATTCCGATATTTACAGCGCAATTTCGAGTTCCTTTCGAAGCCCCCTGCAAAGCCGATTATTGTTTTTTTTTTTGAATGGCTTTATTTCCATTACAAATAATATTCATTCTTTTATGGAAACAATTACGGAAAAGAACTTAAAAATCTCACCTGAAAAAAGAGACTGTTATCTACACCGAATATATTAGGTAAAGTTAGCTCCACAATTTACTCAGTAATATATTGCCCATTCAATTCCGTATTTTTATATATGTGCTTGTAAGAAAACGGAATTTTATTAGTTAGTCTAAGTCATAAATTACACTTCTTTTTTAGTATCATTCCAATAAGTACTCCTTAGCGATGAATTGGTGCTTAAAGTAATAATTGTAGGTGCTCTGTTCTTCGAATGAACACCTAAAGCAATGTAGATTTTCTTTCTGTAAAGTGTGGACTCTATTGTCGACTTAAGTGCAAGTAAAATCTATTGAATCACCAGACAGTATACACAGTTCGAAAATAGAGCCGTGTAAAGTATCTAGTGTTACTGGTAGATATTTATTTATTTCCGGCGCTACTTCAGAAAGAGATGGAGATACTGATCTCACACACTCAACACATCTCACAAAAATCTTCAAAGTTTGCATAGACTGAAGATGGGTTCCAAAGGCATGGCAAAAGGTCAGGGTAGTGTACCTACCTAACCTACCTCCTTCTTACTCAAAACTCTTGAAAGGTTGGTGGACAGGCACATAAGAGACACCGCTCTGAGAGAACAGACACTCAGTGACAAACGCCTACCAACCAGGAAAATCTATAGAGGCAGCATTAGATGATTTCAACAGACTAATTTCAAAATCTATAGAAGACAAACCTTAGTGACTTTCCTGGATATAGAGGAAGCATTTTTTTTTATGTGTGATGGGTGCTTAGTTGCAGTGACTCCGTAAGCTGTATTACTTGTCCGGCTATCACTGCAACTCTTGCGGTGTAGTTTGGTGTGTGTAAGTTGTGTTCAAATGGCTTTGTGACAGCATCATATCGCCTTTTATGATGCCGCGCTATTAATCACTTTGCTCCCAACAGCGAATGGCAAGTCGATCCGGGATTAAACTCTCTGAAAAAATGTCACCGTCCTTCCAGAGAATTGAACCCCGGCACCTATTGTCCTCTCACAACGATAGTCAGCCGCCTAACCACTGCGGCCATCGACCCGTTTAATTTTAATAATGCCACCATAAACTCAATTATTGAGGCTTCAAAGAGAAAAGGAGTTGCGCCGAAGCTTCTGCAGTGGATAAGAGTCAGCCTGGAAAGAAGGATAATTACATCCACAATTGGCGGGGCTACCATCGAGGCGGTGGCGGGAAGGGGTTGCCCGCAGGGTGGAGTCTTATCTCCTCTTCTGTGGGCCGCCCTCGTTGACGACCTAATCCAAAACCTGACTAGAAAGGGCTTTAATTGCCTGGGATATGCCGACGACCTAACAATAGTCGTTAGAGGGCGATTTCCAAAAGTTCTGATGGAGCAGATGCAAAGAGCTCTAAACACGGTAACGGTACGACTGGTGTAAACAAGAGCAACTATTAGTCAATGCTCAGAAAACACAAGTTGGCACGTTCACAAGAAAAAGACCCCTAGATGATAGAATGATGATAGAATACCACAGGTCAAAGAGACGAAATACCTTGGGGTATGGTTTGATCAAAGGCTCACGTGGAATACACACATCCAAAAAACAACTAACAAAGCTACTATTGCCTTGGCCTGGTGCAGTAGGTTATGTGGAAAAAACTGGGGCCGTAGCCCCAAAATGACTCTGCGGCTATATACCAGGGTAATAGAACCATACGGAGCAATAGCATGGTGGCCAAAGGTGCGACAGACAGTGGAGGCCAATACGCTGGGCGTCGTACAAAGACTGGCTTGGCTGTGCGCCATAGGGGTAATGAGATCGCCCCCACCGCCGCAATGGAAGTGATACTAAACCTGATACCGCTACAAATCTTTATACAAGGAAGCGCTAGATCTGCAGCTTACAGACTCATGCACAGTCAAGCACCGATAAGTAAATCGCACGGTGCCGAATATCAACTCAGGGCGGCGCCCCTAACCGGGACGCCAAGCGACGCCATGGTTCAAAAATTCAACCTAGATAGGAAATATCAGGTTATAATACCACATAAGAAGGACTGGGAATATGGCCCCCCAGTAAGAGCGGATTTAAACTGGTACACCGACGGCTCTAAAACTACGGCGTAGGAGCTGGCATTTACGGAAAGAAACCTTACAAGGCCCTTTCATTGAGCTTCAGCAAGCGATTGCAGCGATTCATCACTGTGTCAGAGAAGTAGATAGATGGAGCGAAGCAGGTAAAAGCGTCGCTATTTACTTTGACAGTCAAGCGCACTTAAAGCGATCAGTTCCGCAAGTGCTGACTTAAAGCTGGTCTGGGACTGCGTAAGAGCCCTAAATGAGGTGGGCACCCAAAGGAAAATAACTTTGGCCTGGGTTCCCAGCCACATGGGCGTGAAGGGTAACGAGGCGGCAGATGAGCTGGCCAGACGTGGTTCGTCGAGGCCTTTCATAGGAGCGGGCCCTTCCTTCAGCATTACAAAATCACCAATTAAAAAGTCCATTTATGAATGGACACAGAATAGGTCGAAGGAATGGTGGAAAAGATCACCAGGACAAAGACAGGCAAGGAGTTCCTAAGGGAACAGAGGCCTGAGTTTACTGAAGACCTACTGAGTAAAGACAGGAAGACTGTCAAAGTGATAGTAGGTCTGATGACCAGTCTTTGCAGACTAAATAGGCATATGTATAACATCGACCTGGCAGATAATGCTCTCTGCAGATTCTGTCAAGAGGAAGAAGAAGCCCCAGTTCATGTTTTGTGCCACTTCGATGGCCTAGCGAGGACAAGGTTTCTAGCAATTGACGTAGAGAACCCCACAGCTAACGGCTACATTAAAGAGCTGCTCTCAAAAATGATGGATGATGGTTTAATTAAGAGAGCGAAACTAGAGAGTGTTCTCTAAGGAAAAAAGGATCACAATAGACCTGTAAAGGTCGCCGTGAAACAGGCTCGCATGCCATCCCATTCCTAACCTAACCTACTGGTAGGAGTAAATACCTAGTAGTATATACCTATTTTAAATTGCCTCTACTCTAAAAAGAGTGGACCTATATAAACTGCGGCTAGTGTTAATTATTTACACAAAATTTCTAACTGTGTAGTAAAATGCAATGTGAAGGAGCATTTAAAGTTCAATTAATTCAAGAATTAAGATTAATTAGTAGAGCCGGATTTTCCGAAGATTTCCCAAGTTTTTGTTTGCACTCTTTAGTGGCATCAGAAAATTGAGGAAATTACTACCTGATGTAGGAAAAACCAGTTGAAGATAACGTTCGTGAACTTGGCACCATAGTGACAGGGAAATAATGGCAAAATATAATTTAGCGCTATTTTCTCATCAAATTCTAAATGGAATTGTTTCCGAAATTAATTAAAATCGTTTATAAAACAGATACATTCCAATGGATATCAAATTTCCAGTTAAACCGGAAATCATGCAGTTCATTTTAGTAGAAGTAATTAATTTATATTTATTTTAAACCATCAGTAAGTATTCACCTGGATAAATTCATTTTTTCACAACGTCAAATACAAGCATTCGTTGTTATTATTTCGAAACAAGAAACAAATACAAATTAGTTGGCTCTGCCAAAATAAACAGTTTATAAACATTCTACTAAAAGCATCAAATAAATAATTTAATTCAATTTAATGTCAGTTACAGCAGATTTGGTTCGTAAACGATTCCATTTTAAAGCTTAATTAAAAAGTTCGTCGTTCTCTGCGGAAATTATTTTTAGCACTTTTGTGATTTAAAGTTTATAAGTGCCACGTAATTCAAAAGCATTAGGTAGGATGCCGTTCGTGAGTTCAAAACATGAGTTTTGTTTATATTATGAAAAACATGAAAAACGTTTGAGAGCAAGACGACGAAATTTATACTCAATGTTACAACAGCTAAAAGAAATTTAATGATGTTAGAATTTTATTTTATACAATTTAAACAGTTTGAATTCGTTGAAGATAAAGGTAAATCTTATTTTATGTAGTAGTTTGTTTTAAGGTGATAACTTCCAGGTACTAGGAAAATAAGTTTAATCACACGCTTTCCTTTTTGTAACATACATATGTAATTGCCATGAATTCTGAGTCTGGTATATAAAATATAAACTTGGTAAAACGTAGTAATTTTTATTTTTCAATATAATCTCCCTTGTGAAAATAATCTATAGCACCACTACAGTCATTTTTAAATTAGAAAATACAGAATAATCTACAATAACCAGGAGCCATATCTGCACTATATGGTGAATGTATGTACAATATAGATTCTTATCTGAACAGCGTCTCTCAATTCCTGTCGATGTTTTGCACAAATATTGTCTTTCAATTGATGCAATAAAAACGCCTAACATGTGCTAGGATAGAGTTCATAGAGCCGTCGTCATTTCATCGATTCAATTTTGGATTCCTTCAGTTTAAAATGGCAATCCTCTAAAAATATTTCTTCAACATTTCTTCGAATTCGTGAAGGCGGTGAAGGCCACTTCAATTGACTTAGCGGCGTGCTTATGACCCTCAAGAGATTTGTTCCAAATACAAAAATTTTGCCTACTTGTTTGCAGTTGCTTATTAAGGAGATAAATAACCTTAAACGCTGCCTTAACGTTGATTAATGTACATATAATTAGACGTATGTCTTTCTTTTATTAAAAATTTAGTAAAGACCGCATGCTACTCAATTTTCGTTAGCGATTTACACATTCTCATGTTCTACTCACATTCTCTGGATGGCTAGTAGAAACACTGATGCTAAAATTAGTGAGATGTGATGCCAACTCTCGATTTGACCGACACTTATTGCCCATGCCTTGAACATCAAACATTAATACACTTGTACGAGAACGTACGTAGCGCTAGCAATATTACAGTATCAATATTGGATGTCGAAATACATTTAGTCATGGAATTGAGTCGAGGGCATTCTAGAGCTATGACATGGTATGAAGAACGCTTGCATACATATTTTGGAGACGAAGCACCATCTCAGGCTACGATTTCTAGATAGTTTACAGAAAAAAAGTTGTGGTCATAGTTATTTGCATGGCGAGGAACATATAGGAAGGCCCACATCAGTAGTCACATCCGAAAATGTGTTCCATGTTCAAACAATGTTGCGGTGTATCTACGAGATGGTAGAGACCACCCTTAAGTATTAAATTCGTAGCAGGAAGGCCAATCCTTCACGATGAAAAAAGGTGGTTATTGGTTTGTCTCTAAAATCATCACGGACGATGAGACCTACGTTCCTCTTTATGACGTTTCTAAGCACCAAAAGAATATATATGCTGCTCTCTTCAGAAGTACTGGACTTGTAAAAGCTGTCAAATTGGAAATAGAAGGGACTGTCAGGACCGTCTGGTGCACACAACACTGCTTGCCCAAAAGTCTCCTCAAAGTCATTGAACACGCTTCTTATTTGCCGGTCCTAACAACGTGAGATTTCTAACTATTTTTTAATCTTAAGAGGAATTTACGTGGTCGTCGCTTTTTATCTGAAGAGAAGATTGACTTCATCGTCTACAAATATTTTCAGTCAGTTCCGAGAAACACCTAGCGAGAGGCTTTCGAACTTTGGAAAAATTCGTTTTCAAAGGCTGTAGATAATATAGAGGAATGCTTTGAACATAAATAAAGTTTTGAAGCTTTATCTTGTCACGCTCTATCGTTTCAACACACTTAAATCTATATCAGTTTGTTCGGCCAAGAAAATGTGTCACCCATCTCGAATGTTGGCATTTTCCGTTTCTTTTTTTAGATTTTTTATTTTAAATTGTAAACCTACAACATTGTTAGCAATGAAATTTTATTAATTTTACTTAAATCTTTACGTATAGTTGCTAAAAATCTTCTTAGAGGTCTTATATTATCAAAATATGACGTTGGTAACGAAATTTTTCCAAATATATTGGTCCAATTTCTTCACACAGTAAAAATTTTTGAAAAAATTCAGGTGCATATCTAATTGATCCAAGTATTAAAATTTGTGGAGCTGAATGCACCGGACTTAATTATTACGCCTAATATATTTATTGAGGAAGGACCACTAAAGGACGAACTTGATTGAGGTTCATTTCTAGCTGTTCCTAGATGATAAATAGCTGAACTGGCAGTATGATTAGGTTGTTGTTATAGTTTTATATGTTACCGTATATTTTCTGTCCGTATATTGAAATTTAATTAGACAATATCTATTTGTCAGAAAACATTCCAGAATGTTTTTTTTTATTTGACGCTTTATTCAAAATTGAAGAGTACATCGCCATGCTCAACTTTGTCGAATGCTTAGCTAACTACCTATGACATATGGGTAGTTGCTGTTCCATGGACTTAGTCCTAATCATTTAAGGAGTCACAGATCCATTAGTCTGCTTTCAGTATTTTCTAAAATTTTCATTTTTAACAGTAGACTGACGAAGTTATTTTACAATTGGTGCACATTACATTTTTTCGGAATAATTTTACTGTAGTCCATATTATTTGGTGGAAAGGGATATTAGCCCGTGGTTTTAAATCCGGATAAAATATTAAATAACATTTGGCGATTTCTTGGCCATTGTTGTTGATTTTATACTTGCAAACAAAATTTCTCCACTACTCCTTTATTGCTGTAAATACAATGGATGGATTTCATACGTTTAGGCCAAATTTCTGGTTAAATGATTTGAGGCTTTTGCCAGGTTTCGAAATGTCCTCTACCGGTATCCGTTTTCAAGAATGACATTTAAAATTATTGCAAGCTTCAGCAGTTCCTTTTATTGGTTTTTTGGTTGAATATATGCTATTATCAAATCAAAACCTTTTTTCATATCTAAATCAATTTCTAGATACCTTTTAGACAAGCAATTTTCTTTTCTGTTTGGGTTGTTAGGTCTTTTGAGCTATTTATAACCAGTAGCCAGTTGCTGTTGATGTTAATTTCTTAAATATTTCTCGTAAGTAATTTGTTTGGTTTTTTAGTTGCTGTATGTATTCTATTTTTTACTTGTAGGTTGGCTGGTGTTTTGCCAGATTATTCCCGTTCTTATTTTAATTAGTGTTAGGTTCGTGTTGACTATAAGTTTGACGATCACGCTGCTTTTTGTATGAGTTTGATGATATACTAATTCAGGTGTTTTTAGGGACTATTCACTACTATTTCTTCAAATGTGTTTCTAAAATTATCCGCGTTGGTTTTTTAGTTGTGTTGTGTAGGTGGTCTTTGTTTGGCTGTTAAAATTAAATTTAGTGCTTCTAATATGGGAGAATTATTATGAATAAATCCAGCAATTCAGGGATTTTGTCTGTCTGTAGCCAATACGCAGATTCTCTAGTTAATAGATGTTTTAGATTATTTTATTTATTGTTACTTTATTTAGTATTGTTTCTTTTAGATTTACTAGTCTTTACTTCCAATTAGTATGTTTATAATTGTAATTTTCTCCAGTAATGAATTTAGTTCCTCTGAATTTGAGGTAATTTTTGTATTTCTATGCAATAATGTTGTGTTTTGGTAGACAGTAGTTTGCTGCAATCGTGATTGGTGCAACCATGGATATCATTTTTAGATATCCGATTTTTACAATATTGCTTGCTACATTGCGGAAGACCGTTTTGTAGAAGTTTTGATACGTAGTTAAGATTCGTTATCACGTTGGAGTGAGTTGGGCTTGCTGTGCTGTGTCCTTAAGACACGTTACGGCAGTACTTGATTAACTACGCAGTTGCAATTGTCAAAATGACCTCTTCGCATAATTCACAAACGTGTTAACATGAGTTATTTAGAATTATCTAAAGTTAGCATAATTATTCAAACAAAGTGATATGTACGTACTGTGCCAATATTTGACTTGTTAATAATGCAAGCAGAAAGGATGTATAATTTCAAACAAAATGAACTGATGATAGACATAACAGTTCGTATACAGAATAAAAAAAATGCTGTATACGTACCACATTAGAACAGTATACAGCATATACATTAAACATAATAAGGTAAAGATGTTTTTTATCGTGGTTACTACTTTATATTTATACAAGTCTTCAATACAGTATTTTCTCTGCGTTGGTTGGTGTAATTTAAGTATATTGTAGTGTACTATATAGCAGGGGAAGTATAAGGATTATTAAAATAATTAGCGAGCGTGGATTCGACTCCATATTGCAATTAAGGTTTAATTAAGTTTCCCTAAATAGGCGCCAGTCTAGGTTAAATTAATGTAGGTAGAGTATATTCTATTCCTGTTTAGATTAGATCCTCTGAACGTATTATAGGCTGCAATTAAGATGAGGTTAACGCAATAACAATAGAATTATTCAATAACACTTATTAGTGAGAATAAATTTTGGGGAATATATGCAATTACCAATTTGATTTATTGATGTACATTTAACAAGAGTAAATGTAACATTTTAGAAGATTCAATTTTTCTAGACTCTAACTTTAACAAGCTAGGCTACTTATGATCGTGAGCAGTTCAGTAGTGTCCTTTGTAATAAATTCAAATCAATCGAAGGTACAGGTGGCTTGTCTAAATTTTTTACGGTTAGCCCATTTTCTTAAAAGCAATAAATGTTCTTCTAGCAATGCGAAAAATATTCTGGCGCATTTTTCCATTGCCATTAGCAGAAAGAGATAAAAAATGTGTACTCTGCCATACTCCCCTCTGATTTCTTTTTTTAGACTTTAGTGTACGTTTGAAGTTTGAAAGTTTGAAAGTTCTTACCGCAAAAATTTTGTTGCTGTTGTGAGGTAAAGGCGGGGACATTTTGAACATCTTGTTTGCATTTTCACTTTTGTTTTCTTTTCATGAAATACATTACATATTGCATATTACATAATAAAATCGCTGTGTAAATATGTTTCCGAAATCATCCATTTTCCTAGGAACCCATGTTCAATGACTATTATGCATATTTATAACACATTTTTAATACTCAAATAAGTGCCTATTTACTAAAGATTTAGTTGAACAGCTTAATTTGCTCATAATGCATTTGGAAAACGATTAAACTTATATCGAAGTAAACCAGAATCTATGGTCCCAATGTGATGAGTTTATTGAAATAGAATTGAATAGAAAAATCTGGCTTTTCCTACTGTATAGCGCTTTCTACTAGTACAAAAGACCAATTATTTCAATTGTTCGACTATACTGTTATATAAAGCGAGTCTGTACTGAAATTTGAAACTAGGATCCTCGTAAGTGATCGGTATTCGATGTAAAATCAACTGCAGCTTTAAAGTAGAAAAGTTTCGAAATAATGTAACTTTGCATATCGAATTTAGCTTGATGACGATAGCAGGCGTTACTTTGTGAGCAAGAATCTCCAAAATAGAATTACGTACTAAATATATCTTGTAAAAATGTTATAACTTCGTTTATTTAAGTACTATTCGATATGCTCTTTTTGATAACACATAAATCATACACCAAAGTGAACGAAATATAGCCGCTCAATATTTTATTGCTGCATCGTTCCACTTGATAGTTTACTATAAATACATTAAATTATATTATATAGGTATATATATATGTACATATATATATAACATCGTAACTGTGTTATTTATGCTTAGTAGTAGTGAGAATGGTTTGTGACATGTTGATATGACAAAAGAAAACAAAAGTGACAAATAAAAAGAAGAATAGAAAAAAATGAAGAGATGATTACCGTTCTGCTTTTCTAGTAATGATGATCTTCAAGAGAAAAATTAAGGACGAAGTTGGTGCTGTACCCCGATGTATAAACTACTTTTAGAAGTAAAATCTCTCTGGTAGAAGCTGTCTTACCTTATCTCCCTCTAGAATCAGAACCTTTTATAGTAGGTAATTAGAACAAATCGCCAGCTTCTTAGAACTAAGGGCTGTGGCTGCTTTGTGGAAAAAACAAGACAATCCGATAGATAGCACAAAAGACAAGAATAGTCCCAGAAGTACCCGACCTGACGTATAGATGGCGGTTATTGTTTAAAAGAAATGACTATGGTAGAACGTACCAACCTTATAAAACTTAATTTTGAAGTTTGACATCTCTACATTGTCCAGTACACAGAATAAATAGAAAGAACAAAAGCTTTAAAATTGATGTCATGGTTTTTGTGCGCATGACTGGCAGACGCCATTTCTAAAATATGTCGAAATATTCCTAGATTGTTGTTTACATGTTTATTGCTTGTTTGAAGGTGTTTGGAGGTTAGGTCTTAGTTGTGAGTTTAGTGATTTTGTGATGTGTACGTTTTACCTATTTAGTTTGTGTATGTTGACAACTATCCTAATTATAGTAAGTATAATTAAATATTATAGTTGTTTCTAGTAACTGCAAAATTTTTTGTTTGATTCTTGTTTAAAACCTATTTTTATATATAATGATCGTATACTTGATCTACATTTCGAACATATCTAAGATGCTTGAAATCAAATTTAAACTTTTCCGCCAACATTCTTGGACATATTTTCAAAATGGCATCAATCGTCTCGAGGTCACTCGTCAATAAAACATCAAAGGTTCCGAAAAACTTGTCCTTTCTCTTTATTCTGTGTTCAGTATTTGTTTGAGAGCCATCAATAGTAGACATTCTCAGTGAATTAGTTAACATCGAAAAAATCGGTTATAGTTATGTGGTATGATACTTTCATTTGAAAGGCTTCAGTCCAACCGATATCACAGCTGATCTAGATTCTACTCTAGCAAGGTCTTCTCCTTCTTTTACAACAGTAAATATTGGGTAGAAGAGTTTAAACGAGACCGTACAGGCTACCAAGACAAACATCATAGTGGCCAACCAAATGAGGATAAATTGGTATTTAATTAATTTGCTGTTTCATTGACCTATAAGTGGAAATACTTTAGGAATTGATAAAGAAGATAAGTACATAAAGGTCGTAAGATATATTAATTAAGACAATGCACCAATTCACTCTTGCGTCATCACGATGGCCAAAATCAATAAACTAAAGTTCGAATTGCTTCCTTACGCACCCTATTCGCCAGATTTAGCCCTTACGGATAATTTTCTGTTTCCAAGCTTCAAAAAATTGGAAGAAGATTTGCCAACAGTGAAGAGGTGGAGTCTGCGATTGATGGCTAGGTGGAGGAGCTCGACGTGTCTCGCTATAAACAGAGTATCGAAGCTATTGAAAATCGCTGGAAAAATGAGAGAAGCTGAAAGGAGAGGAGTTCAAAAATAAATAGTACTTCTTCTGTATATTTTTGTGTTTTCTTTGTTAGGTCGGGTACTTCTGGGACTACCCTCATATATCTACTATGGAAACATGTCCAATCTATCACAAAATGACCAGTAGTGAAGATATGTATAAAACTTAGATATTTAATGATTTGATACTCTTTCTTAACTTGAATTATTTTATTTACATTATATTTATTTATAAAATGACATTTAGAGAACTTTAAGATTCTATACCATTCCAGTTTCTCTCAAGGTCTTGTAGTTCAAACTTAAAGCCCAAATAAACAAAATTTACACAAAATAAGGATAGATAAACTCAGAAAGGTTTTGATTAATTAAATGATTTAAATTCCACGAAAAGGAATTTCTTTTTGATGGACCATTACATTTAATCTTGAAATAAGTTTTAAATTGATAGAATCTGTTTAGCAAATTGATTTAAATTCTACATTTTTTTATCTTACTTCTTTAATTTGAATTTGAATTTGTGTTTGCTCTTTACTGCTTCGTCTTTCTTCGAGATATGTCCTACACAAGCATACACTCTTGCAGAGTTGCTTGTTCCTCTTCTTTGTTTGGTTTTTCCAATATCTCTTTGCAATTTTTTTAACCTCTTGTTCTTTTTTTCTTATTTATTGGTTGATCATGTTAAATTGATTGATTACTTTAGGCGCTTCATTTATTATTTTCTCTACCCATTTGACATATTGATCCTATTCACTTTGATGAATGTGTGTTTGCATTTTAGATATTTTATAACTTTCTAAATGCTTTATACAAGTCGTTGATTCTTTAAGTAGATCTCAAATCGTTCCTTGGCTTTTCTATTATAATTATAAGTCTTCCAATTTTTCTATACCCTCACAAACTTAGTAAAAATATCATTAATAAAATAAGTTAAAAAATATAATTAAATTCGAACAGCATCGAAGAAGGAGACGAAATTTTCTTAGTGTTTATCGATCTAAAGGCGGCCGATAGATAGATAGATAGACGAGAAATATGGGAAGCTTTAAAGGAAATGGAGATCTCTAAAACCCTTATAGATGCCACTAGAAACATACATATATGAGACAGTCAGATTCAGGATACAAATTTGCAAGGTAAAAATCGGAAGGATTCAAAATTAAAAAAAAAAGGATTAAAGCAAGGGAGCAGTTTAAGCCCACTTTTATTCTTACTAATGATGGACAGAATAATTAAGCAGACAAACTAATCAGCTCAGCACAGTAGTTGGATACAAAAATATGGAACCAGTAAAAGTGAGTAGCCTGTTATATGCGTAAATGAGAATCGAAACAATGCAGCTAACAAAGAAATTAAGCGTAAAGACAAGATATTGGAGATAGAAAACTATCAAACAGACAAAAATAAATCAGCGAGAATATACTACTCATTAAATAGGACAATTCTAGAAAACAGAGATGTTGAAATGGATACAAAAGTAAAAATTTACAATACAATAACAATTCCAATAACAACATATGCACATGAAAACTGGACATTGCGGAAGAAAGTCGAATCAAAGATAAATGCAATGGAGATGAAACATTTAAGAAGAATAGCGGGGAAACGAGATGGAATGGGATTATAAATGAAGATATTAGAGCAATAACAAAACAAGAACCACTAATAAGGAAAATAAGAAGGAAACAGTTGAATTGGTATGAACATATAATAAGGATGAAGGCGGAGAGGATTACAAAAAAAAATAATGGAAGCAGGATACCCAACAAAGAAACGTAGAGGAAGACCTAGGAGGAAGTGGATTGGCCTGATAAGAGAAATGGGTATAAAAAAGAGAAATATCTTTGAAGAAATTAAAGTAATGACAAGGAATGAAAGAATACACATCCGACACCTGTTGGATTCGTTTGTATAATTTTTTTTGTCATCGTAACTGTAGTGGTTTTCTCTGAAAATGAGCTACCTTTTTGTAGCTACAATATATCCATATTCCATTTTATACATTTTCACCTATCTACTACTACATTTTTCCCACTCTGTATCACAACTCAAAATCATAGTTCTAACTCACGATCATATATTCTCGTATTTGAAAACCTGGATTTATTGATGCAAATCAGTGTTATATTGTCTATTTTAAGTATAAATGTGTTCTCTGCCAAATAGAAACTTGAGCTTTTCAAATCTGTAAACGACTACCGACTTATACTTAAAATTCTTAATGCAATACAATACAAATTGGAAACTCCACAACATCTGCAATGCATCTGTTGTCAGTACGAATAGTCTATGGTAATTAGTCCATTTCCAACGCTGTCCTTTCTTTAATAATTCATAGAACTGGTCTGCTTTATTTGATAATGCGTTTACGAATTCTCTACAATAGTTCTGTATTTCTAAGAATCCTCATAATATTCCTAACTATGGGGTCGTCAGAATTCATTCCTTGTAAATTTTAATTTCTTTACGAACTTAGAAATTTCATCTATTTCTGCAAAACCGCCCATTTCCCATCTCTGATTCCCAACCAATAGTGAATTACTGTTGTTGGTGTAAATCTTTTATGTGTTTATCAAAGTAAGTGCTTGCTTAATTCTTAGAGTTTGTTTGTTAGTTCGTTGGTGGCAGCATTGACTCCGTTTTTATTTACAGATTAGTTCATGTTTTTCCAGAGTTGGTTTGCTTCTGATTGTTTTTAGATCTTTCATTTGTCTTAGTCGTGCTTCAGATTCCATGTACCTATACAAAAGATATAGAAAAACAAAATAATAAAATAAGCAGTAGCTTGAAAATGATTGATTTCTTAAAGTTTTCCTTAATCGTTATGTGAGGGAAATGGTTACAAATGAAATGTCACATAAGCAGTACACATATTCACCAAACAGGCAATACAAACCGAGCTGGGGACACTCAACGGTAGTTATTCATCAAGAACGCAGAAGAACTATCCACGGATATTTGAAAAGACTAATAGATAGAAACATTTTGGAATCCGTATAATTTAATTTTGTATACAACATTTATTTATAGTATTAATAGGAATAGTACATTCAATTTATAGAATTGGTACATATTTTCCTGCGGATTACAGTATTTAATATTTCAGGAAATCCATTTAATGTTGTATTTCGAAAGTTAGTTCTGGTTTGATATCGAAACAAACTTTGCGTACATACATGTTTGTATGTGATATCTAACGTTGTAGAGCTCGAATTGTTTCAGAAACCTATATTAATTTACTGTGCCGGTACTAACTCTAGGGATTTTCTGTCGAATTATTCAGGAGGATACCTGAAGTTATGTTAAAATGAAATGTGAAATAATCATGATGAATCAAAATAGATTGCGTAGTTTCAAACTTTGATATATTAAAAAATAATAAACATTACGTTAAAACCAGATTTTGGTGAATATATTTAGATCGGGCTTTGCGTTGTATATTACGCAACATTATTGTTTACACATCTGCTTAGAATTGTGTCAAATAGTTTATCTTCTCTTATATCTCCACGTCTATAGAATGTGTGTTTTATAACTTTGTATGTGACTATAGGTTAGTATTTCTGTAAACTATATGTCTGTTATATATTTTCTTTTCGCTTTATAAATATAAATTTCACTGTTGTGTGTTCCGGGATAATTATTTTTCTTTTAATAGTATTCCCATCTATGTGTAGTACCGAAATGTTATGATAGATTTGTTCTATTAGTAGTACAACCGGAGAAAGGGGAAACCCATAGAGGCAACGTAAAGTATGTTGAAGAGAGACATTTTTCGACTAACTTGGCTAGATCCGGGGATTAATTGTGTTGGCTAAACAATTGGTGGATTGTAGTGACGGAATCGGTGACATATACTTTCGTGAAGAATTAGGTGACAAAATTAACAAAAACATCTCTAGATTTTATAGATATTATATATCAGAGGATTTCCAAATTCTGAAAATAAACGAAGAATAGGTTCAAAGTGGGTATTCAGAATTAAAAGAAATCTAGATGGAAAAATTACTAAATATAAAATACTCGTTTATGTGCAAAAGGATTTGCACAGAAACCAGATGTGAACTAATGAAATTTTTGCTCCAACTACAAAAATATGGTAAAATAAGGTTAGGAAATGATTTAATTTGATTAAAAGCAGCATTTTTACACGGTCATTTATCCGTGAATGTCTACATGGCTTCACCAGTGCAAATACAGGCATCACCAGAACAAATCTGTAAATCAAAGAAGGCTCTATACGGCCTAAAACAAACACCTAAATGTTAGAATAATAAATTCTATGGACTTTTGAAATGTCATGTACGTTGGATATTTTAATCAAGAGCTTGTCATGTTGGTTTTATATAGAATTGTTGATGAATTGAATTGCGTATTCGAAGTTACCGTGAATACGTCGCGGAAAAGATTTGTTTATATACAGGTGAGCAATTGAATTAAGCGAATTATCGAAAGCTTCAATTAACAAGACGCTACAACTAGTATACCAGCTGCGCCACTACTTTCCATATAGAGAAGCAATTGGAATGTTAACTTTTGTGGCAATCGTTGCTCGTCCCGACACTATGTATTTATGTATTTGAAAAGGACGATACATTATGGAATCCGATATAAATATGATAGTGAAGATCAACAATGGGTGAGGTATGTGAAATATATCATGGTACAATCACTTGATTAAACAGACGTCAGTAGATAGTTTCATTATTACCGTAACATGATGTAAAAATTGAAAATACTAAAACACACAATTTGATTGTTGATAAGTCATACTATAAATAAAAGTATATTAGGATTATTTTTTCAATGTATTTAGGGGCAGTATGTTGACACCTATCACTGAAAATTCATCTCAGCACTAAAAAATGGTCCCGTAGTGTCAGCACACGTTAGCAGTGCATATTTAATTTTTAGAAAGTCTCTGGAGATGAAGGTGGTTTTGCGCAATTGTTTTCATGAATTCGAAATTAAATTATTTCTGTTTATTTGTAGCACTAACATAAGATATTTTTTCGGTTGCAATAGAGTATAGAAAATGTTTCATATGAATTTATAGGAAATTGAAATAAATGACACTGTGTTGTAGTAAAATTAGAAGTCAAATATTTTGATAACATTGTATATGCCTTGAGATACTGAAAATTCGTCAGAGAAATGGGGAAAGCGTTATATATTTATACTCTAGAAACCGTAAAAAACTTTAAATAAAGCCATTCTGTGGTATTGAATATACAAGAGTGCTTTACGAGTTACATAATTAGTTTTAGGAATTTCAAACAAATGAAAGTTGGTTTTAGTATACACTGTAGCACTATATATACATAGATAGAAAAAGTACACAGTTAATACAATAATTTACAAACAATGGTCTCCGTGATTAGCGGGTCAAACAAACAGTTTTTTAACGTCCATTTTTGACAGAACAAAACTATGTTGTAGTTTATCGCAAAATCATAAATTAATTCCTCTGTCAGGAACTTACAATTAATGCTATTTGTTGTAAAATCATAATATGTGGAACCGTCAATACGTTGCTCCGTTTAATCCATTCATTACAATAACATAAGTCTACCTATTATTATATCTAACTCAATCTCTACGATCGAGTCTACCGACACTGCCGCCTGCATACACAATCACAACACTACATAGACGTGAGCACATTTGGATCAAACGCCAAAGTCATACAGACCGATAAGCCTGTCCTCCTTCTTACTCAAAACTCTTGAAAGGTTGGTGGACAGGCATATTAGAGACACCGCGCTGAGAGAACAGCCACTCAGTGACAGACAGTACGCCTACCAACCAGGAAAATCTACAGAGGCAGCTTTAGATGACCTCAACAGGCTAATTTCAAAATCTATAGAAGACAAAGAGATAGCCGTAGCGACTTTCCTGGACATAGAGGGGGCATTTAACAATGCCACCACAAACTCAATTATCGAGGCTTCAAGGAGGAAAGGAGTTGCGCCGAAGCTTCTGCAATGGATAAGAGCCAGCCTGGAAAGGAGGATAATTACATCCACGATTGGCGAGGCTACAATCGAAGCGGAGGCGGGAGTAGGCTGCCCGCAGGGTGGGGTGCTATCTCCTCTTCTGTGGGCCGCTCTCGTTGACGACCTAATCCGAAAACTGACCAGAAAGGGCATTTACTGCCTGGGATATGCTGACGACCTAACAATAGTCGTCAGAGGGCGATTTCCGAAAGTTCTGATGGAACAGATGCAAAGAGCTCTAAACACGGTGGACATCTGGTGCAAACAAGAGCGGCTAGTAGTCAATGCTCAGAAAACACAAGTTGTCACGTTTACAAGAAAAAGATCGTTAGAGGGTCTGCAACCACTAGTAATAGGTGGGGAAAGAATACCACAGGCCAAAGAGACGAAATACCTAGGAGTATGGCTGGATCAAAGGCTCACGTGGAATACGCATATCCAAAAAATAACCAACAAAGCTACTATTGCCTTGGGCAGGTGCAGGAGGTTATGTGGAAAAAACTGGGGCCTTAGCCCCAAAATGACTCTGTGGCTATATACCAGGGTAATCAGACCCATGATAGCATACGGAGCTATTGCTAGGTGGCCAAAGGTGCGGCAGGCGGGGGCGGCCAGAACGCTGGGTGGCGTACAAAGACTAGCTTGTCTGTGCGGCACAGGGGCAATGAGATCGACCCCCACAGCCGCAATGGAAGTCATTCTAAACCTGCCACCGCAACAAATCTTTATACAAGGAAACGCTAGATCTGCAGCTTACAGACTCATGCACAGTCAGGCACCGATAAGTAAATCGCACGGTGCAGAACATCAAAAATTACTAGATGAACTCAAGGCGGGGCCCCTAACGAGGACACCAGGCGACGCCATGGTTCAGAAATTTAACCTAGATAGAAAATATCAGGTTATAATACCAGATAAGAAGGACTGGGAATATGACCCCCAGTAAGAGCGGACTGAAGCTGGTATACCGACGGCTCTAAAACGGACCACGGCGTAGGAGCTGGTATTTATAGAAAGAAGCCGTGCAAGGCCCTTTCATTGAGCTTCAGCAAGAACTCGACAATTTTCCAGGCTGAGGTTGCGGCGATTCACCACTGTGTCAGAGAAGTAGACAGTTGGGCCGAACCAGGAAAAAGCGTCGCTATTTACTCTGACAGCCAAGCAGCACTTAAAGCTATTAGTTCCGCAAGTGCTGACTCAAAGCTGGTTTGGGACTGCGTAAGAGCCCTAAATGAGGCGGGCACCCTAAGGAAAATCACTTTGGCCTGGGTCCCCAGCCACATGGGAGTGAAGGGAAACGAGGCGGCCGATGAGCTGGCCAGACGAGGCTCGTCAAGGCCTTTCATAGGAGCGGCCCCTTCCTTCGGCACTACCAAATCACAAATTAAGAGGTCCATCTACGAATGGTCACAAAACAAGTCCAAGGAATGGTGGGTAAGATCGCCAGGACAAAGACAGGCTAAGGAGTTCCTAAGGGAACAGAGGCCTAAGTTTACTGAAGACCTACTGAGTAAAGACAGGAAGACTGTCAAAATGATAGTAAGTCTGATGACCGGTCACTGCAGACTGAATAGGCATATGTTTAACATAGGCCTGGCAGAAAATGCTCTCTGCAGATTCTGTCAAGAGGAAGAAGAAACCCCAGTTCATGTTTTGTGCCACTGTGACGGCCTAGCGAGGACAAGGTTTCTAGCAATGGGGGTAGAGAACCCCACAGCCAACGGCTACACAAAAGAACCGCTCTCAAAAATGATAAGTCTGATTAAGAAGGCGAAACTAGAGAGCGTTCTCTAAGGTAAAGGGGATCACAATAGACCTGTAAAGGTCGCGGTGAAACAGGCCCGCATGCCACCCCACTCTTAACCTAACCTAACCTAACCTAACCTAACATTTGGAAAATCACGTGCGAATATTAGAAATGAAAGAAGAACTGGGATCGACTCAGTAGAATTCCTAAACTTATTTTCACCTTCCGGCAAAGAAACTCTGAAACTAGGAATTTATCTTTATTGAGTTCTTGGTAAAGTAAATGTAAAAACGTGTAGGATGTATCTCAACAAATTTTTAAAATACAGAGAAAAATGTAATTGAATTAAGGAAATACACTTTTTTAGCGTAGTATTTTTTTAATGTTACAATATTTTTAGTTTTTTCAACAACTCCAACAAATTCTATTGTTTTGTGGGAAAACTACAAAGTGCAAAGTTCGTGGCAAATCTATGTTCTTGCATTAAAAAATATTGTTTTGCGTCAAAACAATTTCCTTAGAGAATCATTTTCTTGCGGAAACCTAATATAATTTTGCGGAAATACGGGATAGTTTTAAATTGAAACAGTTTATTTTAACTCAAGAAAATATTTCTCTGCCTATAGGTACAATATTTTGTGTTTCTTTCAATATAACATTCAAAACAGAGAGCAGCCAGTAATGACAAATACATCAGCCGTACAATTAAGCTATAATTGATATTCAATTGAAACTTTAAGTACGGACATTATAATTAATATTCCAAATATCCTTCTAAAATAATTTTGTTATGTTATTGTTTGTATCGTGTTGTGTAGTAGGCCGTATTTGATAAATACATGAAGAAGTCATTTTAGGCAACCCCGATGATTATACCGGTCATGTAATCAGCCCTCTGCTGCCTCTCTATCTTTCGGGGAATTGTTTATGTTGGAATTTATTCAGTGTGATGTTACGGTGCTCCAACGTGCAAACATAGCTTTTATCAAGCTAATCACTAATTTGTTGTTGGACCGATTCGCAAAAAAATGCCTTAACGGGAAAACTTAATACGATATGGACACAATTTATGTTTATCGTTTTTTTACACATTATTCTTTAGCTAATCCTTTGATTAAAGCTTGTTGAAGCAAAATTTCGCATATACTAATATGTAAATTAAATGGTACCATTATCACATTAAATTTATTTATCTACATCTATATAAAAATGTACTGTTACTGATTTAGTCTAGGTAATTGATATGTAAGCAATTCCAGTTAATAGAAGAAATATAGACCTGGAAATATGACAATAATTTTAAAATGTGTGTGTCTAAAATTGGAATAAATTCCTGTACAGTTGCAAAATGTAGGGCATACAATAAAGTTCTTCCTTTGGACATATGTACTTAACCGAAACTGAAATTTTCTTCCTTTTACTGTTTTACAATAAATTTTTGGACATTTTAAAGGTCTAGAAAAGAACCTTCCTCGTCACTTGTTAAATTAGAGACGACTATTTTCTGACACAGGCCCTCTTGGGCTACGGAAGCTTGCAAAAGTACCTATACCAACGAGGAAAGGTTGATACGGATCAATGCCCATACTGCGATGGTATTGATGATGCACGCGACAGGTGGACAGAGATCAGAAACCGCTACCTGATCCAAACGGGAAAGACCTTCACTCCAGAAACTATGATGAAAAGTCTGGCAAAATCGGAAGAAGAATGGATATAGGCCTATGCCGTAGGAACAAACATGGTTGAGAGCAAGGAGAAGTTTATGAGGAGCCGAAGAACCAAAAGATATAGACAAGTCCTGCACCGAAGTAATGCGACAGCGGATTCCGTTGCAGAGTGCGAAACGGAGAACGGGTTTCTAGTTGGTAAAAATCCGATGTTACCTGCAGTATCGAGAAATTATACACTGCTTGCGACCACTAACTTAGCATGAGTTTTTCGAAGATCTTTCCATCGATAAAAAAAATATCCATTTATGAAGAGCAGAATCCAAATGTTTTTAAAAGATCCAAAGCTGATAAACTAATCTTTAATGCGGTCATGTTAATTTTCTATGCTAATGTAGGTACTTTGTATGTAACTTTTTATTTGTTAGGCACGCTTAATAAACGTAGAATACATTAATTAATACACTTAAATATGAAGGGCATTTGGGTGTTTGTTTGGAATTTTGAAATGAATACTAATTGTGTAAAGTATGGTGTTTACTGTCGTATCTAGATAAAAAGAATGTAACTTCCGGCATATGGGCTTAGATCCCAAGTGTCAAAAAAAAGAAAAAATAATGTAACAATGCAGTGCTTTCCCCTTGTATAATGTTCTTCCAAAACGCATGAAACAGATTCTCTCTTAGTTACAAAAAAGTACATTATTATTAATTTGATTTAAATATGATTAATATCTTGAAACTGAATAGATACACATATTTATTAGTAATTTATTAATAAACAAACTATCATTTGTTCCTAATTTTTCAAAATTTAACAATATTAATTATTTTTGTATAAACCTTGTATTGACGCGATTGCGAATTCGATTCGTGCTCTGACTAAAATAAATAGTGTCAAATATTTCAGAAAAATCGGAACACGCCCGATGACCCAGAAAAGTGACAAGCTATTTCAAATAAACGCGATACATTAAGTACACACAGAAGCTTTCAGCTTTCAATCGTTTATCATCCTTGTAATGGCGTGTAAACATGTGTACAGGCAAAACGTATGCATGCAAATACGAGCTACATAGAAAACAAATATAAAGCTACTAGCCGGACTTAGTGTGCTTAGAAGAAGATTGCCTTTAAAGCCCTTTCGTACCAATACGTGAGTTTCAGATTGGATTTATTTGTCAGTTGACGAGGGATACTCTCGATTACGGCGTGCAAAAAATGTTACTTATGTTCTTTCTTCTACAATTGGTCTCTGGCCACTGGTTACTTGAATATGGCTTGATCTTTATAGTTCAGGGACTAGAAGAAGTGATAGTTTTGTAATTAATTACTTTTATTTTTTTTATTAATTAATACTTATTATACACTTATAAAAACTCAAAAATCCGACAAAATAAGTAAATGAAATAGTACAAATAAGTTAGTATATACATGTAAGTTTGTGATATTTTGCAGCATATGGAGACATTTTGTATGGATACGGTTATTGTCGTGGTAATGATTTGCATTTGCGTCATGCTTGTATTAGAATTCAAGGAACATAACAAATTACAATTATTGTAATAATGCATTCAAAATTTGTTAATATTATGAAATAAATTTAGTTTAGTATAGTCGACTTTTTTGTTTTACAATAATCTTATTCACTTCTTGTAGTTTCTTAACTAACAAGATTAGAACATCGATTTACAGGAACCCGGCTGTGGGAAATATTGTTAAATTAGACTGACCTCCTGAAC